>JAMWYP010000025.1:1891738-2491738 GCA_025563575.1 Acacia pycnantha
CTAGTGCAAAAAAGGGCTTTAAGGCTGCCTCATTTGGAGCGGATAATCGCCTTACCGGTCTTAAAGGTGTGGCCGGTGGCGATTTTGTAAATAAAAAGAACTTCTTAAACAATGAAGGGCTATAAGACCGCCTCATTTAGAGCGGATAATCGAAGCACCGGTCTTAATGGTGTGGCCGGTGGCGAGTTTGTAAATAAAAAGAACTTCTTACACAATGAAGGACGCCTCATTAAGATAGGACTAATTATCGACCGGTCCTAAATATGTGACCGGTGGCATATTTGTAAATATAAAGAACTTCTTATTCGATCAATTTTTCATAGATCTTATCCGGACTGTTAAAATAACAACCGGCCTTAAAAATGTTAATAAAAAAATTGAAATATCAAATACTTTTATGTAGAAATCTCATCAAAGCGAGACTTATATTTTCTACACTCCAAAATAATACGGAAAAATATAAATATAAAGGTATTAAAGTTTTAAGACCGAACATATATAAAAGCCGGTCTTAAAACTTTGATTTTTAAGACCGAACTTAAAATTTGTCGGTACTAAAGTTTAAATAAAAAAGTAATAAATGTTAAGACCATAGTTCTGAGAATGGCCAGGTCTTAAAAGTTAGACTTTTAAGAACGGACCAAAAATTTGGCCGGTACTAAAGTTTGAATAAAAAATTAATTAATTTTAAGACCAGACATATATAGAGATCGGTCTTAAAGGTTATCTTTTAAGACCGTATATGTGTATTTGTCGGTCTTAAAAATGAAGTGCCAAACGTTAACTTCACGCGGAAGCTTTTGTCACTCTCACATTGTCACTCTCATACTCTCTTTGAAGAACCCCTGTTCACGTTGCGAAACCCTTCTGTTCCATTACCTCTCTTCCTCGCCCGCGTACCGTTAGCCTCTGTTACTCCCTCATTTTCTCGGGCATTCCTCTCTTCTTGTCTTGAAAATGAACGGTGAAAACGATTCCACTCGTGTTCTTGAAACTCCGGATCTTGGTTTGGTAGGGAGGGTCGGACAAACGAACCCTCTTCATCTCACATTGAGCCTCCTCGGCGCCGTGCCGCCGTGGTAGAAGCGGCACACGAATGATGGAAGTATCCCTTAGTCGGAATCTTGGGACGAAGCTCGAGATTCATTTTGATGAAAATTTGCAACCTTTCGGTCCTAATAAAAGCACATATACTAGTTTTGTCGGCGCTCTAGTACGCAGCAAGGTTAGCATTTTGGTGATGAGTGGAAAAATGTGGACCAAAAAACAATAAAGGATCCTATGTGGGACACTATCAGGCTTACATTCACCGTCCCACAGTGCGAGAAGTTCAAAGACTCAACATTGTCTTATTGTCTTTGAGCGGTTCGGGAAGTTTAAGACCTTTACGGCTAACACTTATATTTTTGCCGAGGAGAAGCGACCATCAACCACAGGACAAGTACAAATTTATTGATGAACAAACTTGGCAACAATTTGTTCGAAGCGGACCACTCTGAAGCTCGGTGAGTTATATTTAGTTTTGTTTGCACTTTTGTTTGCTTATTAACTTTGTGAGGATATGTGAATGTTATTGTGTACATCTAATCTGTTAGTTAAATGGTTTGGTGTGTGAATAGAAGTATACATTTGCTGCCTTTGTCTGCATGAGAGGAGCATGTCCTAGTTCCATGCAAGTTTGATATGTAAAGCGTGTAATGGCCATGGTTAGGCGTTCTTTGTTAGTTAGTTAGTTATTCTAATATGTGTAGGAACCATTTATGATGAATGAATGAATTGGTGAGTTGGCGGCATTTACGCAACTCCCTTTCCTTTGGTTTTCCCAATTTCTTCTACAATGCTACATCTTCCTTAAGTAAAATGTTGAAACTTGATGAAGTGAATTTGACTAATGTTTGACGTTCATATCAAGCGAAGTTCTCTAATTTCTGTTAGTGACATGGTGGAATTCATAATTGATATATAGTTGTTTTCAATCTGATTCACGAGAAAATAAGGGAAAAATATCGGGAGATTGGGAGAAAGAATGATTGCCCACACGGGGCTTCTCGCGGCGGATATGAAAAGGCCGAAAAAGATTTGATGGCGGCCAAACGGAAGAGATTAGAAGATGAAGCTGAATCCAATCCTTCTACGGTAGTTGACCGGCCGCCATCTCCAATACGTCGCGAGGAGCTCTGGTTGTATATTCGGCAAAAGCCAAGCGGCGCCTACAGTGAAAAAACTCGTGTAGTTCTTTGAACAATTGTAAGTATCGATATTGTTATTTTTACTTACTAAACATGTTTCATCACTAAGCTTCTCGTTATACGTATCTTACGGGAAGATCTTAAAAAGAAAGAGCGAGAGGGATCTTTTGCGTCGGACGGGAGGAATGATGTTCGACCGCTGCGGCCAGGAAAACCAGATCACGCGGGCGTGTAAGGGGATTGGAGGACGGGTAGGCCTAAAGCAATACTTTGGTAAATCCAAACGCCACGAGACAAAGTATGGTTACAGGGAGGAGATGGATCGAGGCGGCCAAATTAAGTGAGGAATCGGCGGCGAAAGATGCTACATTGAGGATGTTTCAATCGAGATGAGCAAGATGAAGGAGGAGATGGAGAAAATGAAGTTCCTCTGAGCTCTCGGCCGAGAGACCAGTGTGGATCCCTTGACACCTTGGTGAACCTATGCGGCGCGAGCACTAGAGGAGCTGCATTGTTGGACGATCGAGTCGAGCAACCTTGTCATCGTATGTGGAGGATCGTGATGGTCATAGACAATTGGTTGCTAAAGGGACTGTCCACAACTTGGGATCAGCTGTACACCACGAACAAATGGCGATGATGAAGTCGAGTGTCGGTTGAAGAGGTGATCTTTGATGCACTGTCCCTCTCCCAGTGATGAGTGAAGGTTGTGAGTGATGTCAAGGGAACCTTCATCTCTTGGCCGGTGAAGCTTGTAGATGTCTCTACTCCTCCTCAAGCTCCACCCCCTCCTCAAGCTCCACCCCCTCCTCAAGCTCCACCCCCTCCTCAAGTTCCATCCCCTCCACTTGCTAACTTGACGGCCAAGGAAAAAATAAAAGATTTGGTAGCCAAAAATGGTTTAAAGATAAATCGTGGCTGTCAATGAAGTAGTAGGCCTCCCTCATCCTCAACCGCTTTTAGTTGATAATGAAGATGTAGAGTCCATCTTGCTTCTGGGTGAGGTTACTAGTGCATGTGTTCAACTATTTATGAAGTAAGTATCTTCTTCCTTGATTACATAATTGAAATGCACCGTTTAGACACACATATATACATATATACTAATTCCCTCATCGATGTCATTCTTGTAGGTGCATGCACGGCGGTTCAAGAGGGCGAGAATTTCGGATTTTGGATTCTTGTGCCCGGTGTATGCAAGCACAACACTACCTCTGGAATTGAGACAGGAGTACATATCAAATAGTTTGTGTAAAGTGCAAAGAAAGGTGTACTTGTTTCCACATTTGGCTCGGGTATACATATATACTTGTCGCAATTCACTTAATATAATTATGCTACATATATATATATCATTTGAGTACTTTCTTGCTTTGTGAATTTTCAGCAACCATTGGCGGTTGGTCATCATGAACATGGAGTTGCATTATGTTATCTTCTTATGCTCCACTCACGGCGATCCATCGACTACGTTGCGGTGATGATCAACAAGTAAGAATGTCATTTTGATCGTCTTGTCGAAATCTCTGTTGTGAATTTTCGGTGAACATTGCGATAAATTTCTGATTTTGATGATAGTGCCATGAAGACCTTAGTGTTGATGTAAAAAAAAGCGTGGTGCTCGGCTCACGAGATCCTAAATGGCACAAAATTAAGGTTAGTACATAATTGGACATGACATAATTGCCTTCGAAGTTGGTCGATAAGCTATATATGCTCTTATATATATTTATTGTTATTTTTAGACCGTCGGCAACCGGAACGATCGAACTTATGTGGCCGTACGTCATGAAACACTTATATGATATTGTGACGGAGGAAACACTAAAGTCACTTTAAGGGTAAGATGTTATGGCTGAATTCGATCACGATGGCTTAATGTTACATATGAAATATGCACATAATATGTTAATTACATTTTTGTCTTTGATGTTACGAGAGGTTTGCTGTGAAGAGCCATTTGATGATGATGAAATCGAGCACATACGCGAGGTTTTTGTGAATATCTGTATAAACTAGTCTTAGAAAATCCAAGTCAAGACAATAATTAATGTCCTAAATTAATTCATTTGTAAATAATATATGATCTTTGTAGCAACAATAGCCTTACGTACATATGTTTATTTTTCGACTAGCTAATTAATTCATTTGTAAATATAGCAATGTAATTCAATAATAAATTTGTTTATTTTTCGAACAATTTGTGTGTGTCCATTTTGGGTTTCGAATGAATGGGATGGTGGATAAAGCTATTTAGTGCTTGAAATTTGAGGTACGGGCGGATGTTGAAAATGAGCCGAGATGAGGCTCGAAAAGTATTCGCGACTTTTAGGACCGTATATTTTTAAAAGTGCGGTCCTAAAGGTCTTCGTCCATTTTAAGACCGTATATTTAACAAATATCCGGTCCTAAAAGTCTTCGTCTAATTCTAAAAAATTTGGGTAGAGACTTTTAGGACCGTATATTTGTTAAAAATACGATCCTAAAGGTCTTCGTCCATTTTAAGACCGTATATTTAACAAATATCCGGTCCTAAAAGTCTTCGTCTAATTCTAAAAAATTTGGGTAGAGACTTTTAGGACCTTATATTTGTTAAAAGTACGGTCCTAAAAGTATAGAAAATATACGGCTAAATTATTAGGACCGTTTATTTGTTAGTAGTCGAGTCTTAAAAGTCTTCATTTTATTTAATAGATTGCCGAAACCTTTAGGACCGTATATTTGTTAGTTGTCAACTCCTAACTTTAAATTTTAAAATAAGGCTTAATTTTTAGGACCGAGGATTTATTATACGTCCGGTCCTAATATTCTTCATTTAAATAGAGTTGGTGACTCGATTTTTAGACATATCGTTAGGGTTCAAGGCAACCATGTTTACGGCGTTCTTCTCAAGTTTTGTGCTTCGTTGTTCTCGTTTCTACTTTTACGGATGTGAAGAACGTCATCGGTGTCCCTTTTCTTTTTGTTGGAAAAAGAAAGAAGATAACGAAAACGACACGAAAATTTTCATCACATCGGAAAAGTTGAGGGAAGACAACGATGGTCCAAACTTGAGAATAGTCGTCACTCTGTTTGTTTTTATTCGAAAAAGGTAAATAATGTTTTTGTTTTGTTTTGTATGGTCATAGCTGTTAACTTTATTCGCAAATTTTTAAGATTGATCACCACGAATAGGACAATGTTTTGTTTGTTCTTGTTGTCGGAGAAAAAGAACATAAAGTTAAAGACAAACAAGGAAGGCGATTGGGAAATAAAAATTTTATTTAATAATTTTTTTTTTTGCTGCCTCATAAAGCGACGGTACAAAAAAAAAACTTAAAAATTCTAATCCTCCCCATCGTTGTCGGAGGAGGGAATGGTCGGAGACGTCGTCATCGAGGTATGGTACTCAACGTCATTGGCGTCGAGTACCGCTTTCGGCTTGTTGTTGACGGCGTGATAGACTGAAGCAGTTGCCCAAGCTTCGGTCTATATGATCGCGCGGGCTATCAGTGCTCCGGCATCGCCGAAGTTCGGTTTCGGAGGCAACGGAGGAGGATATGGAGGTGCCTCGGGATTTCGCCCGAAGGAGGACCTCGTCGTGGTGGAGAAGCCATTACGGTGGAGGTTCTAGGAGGAGATGGAGATGAATGTTAAGAAAGTAACAACGGGTTTAAATAGAGAACCCATCTGAAGAATGTGAAACGCGGAAACATTAACGAGGAGACGCATATTTGCTCGAATACGAGGAGACGCCTAGTTGGGAAGTTTATGTGGAAGCCGAAGAGACTCGAATTCATTTCAACAATGGGGAAGGGACTCTTGAAAAGAATGAACTTTCATTTCAACAATGAGTTTTAGGACCGGATATTTGATAAAAGGACGGTCTTAAAAGTAATTGAATTAAAAATTAGTTTTAGGACCGGATACCAAGTAATATATCGGTCTTAAATGAGTTTTAGGACCGGATATTTGATAAAAGGACGGTCTTAAAAGTAATTGAATTAAAATTAGGACCGGATATAAGATAAAAGTCCGGTCTTAAAAGTTTGTATAAAAGTAAATTGACGAATTCATCATCGACGTTTATCTCTCCTGCCATCTGTCTTTATATACTCCACACACTACCTCCTCTTTGTCCTTGTTAACTCCTCACTTCCTAGCTCTCTGCCCCAACTTCTCAAAATCCTCAAACCATGGTTAGATACAAGCAAGCGCTCGTAGGGGTGCATACACGCCTCACTCTCGTGCCATGGCTAGATCATTATATGGTGCGCCTCCTCCGGCGACGGTGCGTCGTATTGTTTCGAAGACTCTCGGGTCGTTGGACCCATTGTTATTTCTTCGGATGATGAAGAGATTGCTCATGCCGCACCCCCTCGATCCTTACGCCGATCCTTTTCTTCTTGAGTTCAACCGTCATCTTGAAGGCGGCCATGCGGATGTTCGTAATCCCCCTCTCCAACTGTTGGCCCCGGCGCGCCTACCTCGACCCCTCTCCGCTCTCTGTAATGATCCATTCATATTGCGGGTGGAGAGAATAAGACAACAACTTGCTGATCTCCGCGGGAAATTAATGCTCTTCACGCCGAAATCGCCGAGGTTGTTGATCGATTCTTGTGGATGATAATATTCAGCTTGTTTTTCATTTGTGTTTTTGTTGTTGTGTATATATTCGAAGTAATGTAAGAAACATTAAGAACACTGTATGAATTTTTGGCTCTTCTCCGGTAATTCATTAAAGAAACTTATTCTCCAATTTTGCTTTATTTTTGTCCAAAAATATCATTTATTTTATTGATTTAATATACCAATCACGAAGGCCATTAAGACAGGACATTTTATTTTATAAGTAACGGATCTAAAGATAATTTGAATTTTAGGACCGGATGTTTTATAAACCTCCGGTCTTAAAACTTAAAAATCTAATAAAATTTTAGGACCGGATAATTTTAAAACTCCGGTCTTAAAATGTTAGTTGTATCTTTAGGACCGGACATTTAATTAATAACCGGTATTAATAAAATCCAAAAAGCTAAATAAGGTATCTTTGTCGCGCGGAAAAATTAAATTTCCCTCTCTGAACTCTTGTCGCGCCGAAAGTGAATACTCAGGTTCCGACTCGAAATTTCCCTCTCAGCTTCGTCGCTGCTTCGCGTACCTTTCTCGACAATCACTCTCTGGTTCCTTAGCTAAACGTCTATAGACGAAGCTGTAAGAGATGTTTCGGTTAAAACTTTATTACTTTCCGACTTATCGTTCTTGGTTTTCATGGGTTTAACGAAATCGGTGTAATGTTGTTATGGGTATTCTCTGTTGTTAACGAATATTGTGAAGTTATACGCACACATTTAATTTGTCACGGATTTTGTAAGACTTATATAGTATGGGTATGGCATGGTGAACAAGTGCCATCAAGTGGGAAACAACATGGGGAAGTGGCCTTTGATGATAATGACACGGATATGGATGATCGCATAGAGGACATTATCCGTGATGTAGGAGAAGAGGCTTTTGAGCGATCACATGCATATGGTAATATGTGCAGTGATGCGAGACACCGCTATACCGTGGGTGTAAAAATACCAATTGTTGAGCATTTGTATTGAAATTGGTAAGCTTGAAGGCACGTCATGGATGGAGCGACAAGAGTTTTGAGAATTGCTTGAGGCTTTGAAGGACATGCTTCGGATGATAACGTGTTGCCGCATCGCTACTATGATGCTAAGAAGATACTTTGTCCACTTGGGGATGGAGTACAAAAAGATCCATGCATGCCCGAATGATTGTGTATTATATAGAAAAGAGTTTGAAGAGAAGCGAGTTGTCCGATGTGTGAAACCCCACGGTACAAGTCGGATAAGGGGCTGCAAAAGTGTTGTGGTATCTTCCAATCATACCAAGGTTCAAGCGGTTGTTTGCGAATGAAAATGATGCAAAAAATCTGAGGTGGCATGCGAGATGAGAGGATTTCGGATGGACGGCTTCGACATCCGGCCGATTCTTCTCAATGGAAGAAGATCGATCAATTATTTCCGAACTTCGGCGAAGAACCTAGGAACCTCGGGCTTGCCCTTAGCACGGATGGAATGAATCCCTATGGAAGCCTTAGCGGCATACATAGCTCATGGCCCGTAGTCACGATTGTTTACAACTTATCTCCTATGTTATGCATGAAACGAAAGTACATCATCTTTGTCTATGTTGATTTCGGGACCAAAACAACCGGAAATGACATAGATGTTTACCTAGAGCCCTTGATCGAAGACTTGAAGGAGTTGTGGGAAGAAGGTGTCGATGTTTTTGACTCTTTCAAGAAGGAGGTCTTTAGAATGAGAGCCATGATATTTTGTACTATAAACGACTTCCCAGCATATGGGAACTTGTCGGGGTATAGTGTAAAAGGCCATAAAGCATGTCCGGTTTGTGAAGAAGGCACATGCTACCATCAACTTCAACATGGAAGAAAGACGGTGTATCTTGGACATAGGAGATTTCTTAGACGGGGCCACCCATATCGTCGATTAAAGAAGGCCTTTTTTGTGGCCAAGAGTATGAAGAAGCTCCGGTGGCATTGGTAGGGAGCAAGTGTATGAAAAGGTTAAAAATATCGGTGTCATCTTCGGTAAGCATGGAAAGAGTAGAAAAGAAACAAATATATGGAAGAAGAGATCTGTATTCTTTGATCTTCCCTATTGGCGCAATCTTGATGTGAGACTCTGTATTGATGTCATGCATGTGGAGAAGAACGTATGTGATAGTATTGTGGGCACGCTTCTCAACATACAAGGTAGTTCGAAGGATGGTGTGAAGGCAAGATTGGATTTGCAAGCAATGGGAATACGCGAAGACTTGCATCCAAGGCCATATGGGAAGAGAACTTAAGGCTTCTCATACTTTGTCTAAGGATGAGAAACGAAGCTTTTGTGAGTGTTTACATGGCACAAAAGTTCCCTCGGGGTATTCTTCAAATTTTAAGAGGCTTGTCTCGATGAAGGACTTGAAATTAGTAGGCCAAAAGTCTCATGGCTGTCATGTCTTGATGCAACAGCTACTCCCGGTAGCTATTCGAGGATCGCCGAATATGATCTTCGGGTCGTTTTGACTAGACTTTGTTTCTTCTTCAATGCGGTTTGTAGTAAAGTTTTCAAGATTGAAAAGTTGGATGAATTGGAGAATGAAGGATATCTTATCTTGTGCCACCTTGAAAAGCTTTTTGTTCCTTCATTTTTGACATCATGGTTCATCTCATTGTTCATCTAGTGAGGAGATAAAGTTGTGCGGCCCTATCCATTTACGGTGGATGTACCCTATTGAAAGATCTATGAAATTCCTAAAAGGGTATGTGAAGAACGCGTACCGGCCGAAGCATCAATTGTTCGAAATATGTTTCGAAGAGGCCATGGAATTTTGTCAAAATTATTTGTCCAAAGTAAGACATATTGGGCTTCCAAAACGTCGGCATCTTTGAAGGGGGTAGACGTGGGGCTTCGGTAAAGAGTGTGGATCGTGATGAATTGTCACAAGTCCACTTATACATCTTGAATAATGTTGATGAAGTTCAAGCCGGCATATCGCACATAAAGAGGCTGTAAGGAAAGAGAACCATCGAATGACCGAACAAAGGTTGATTAGGGAGCATAACGAGAACTTTTGCAAGCTGGTTCAAACAAAGGTCGAGGGATCGAATGTGTTTCGAGACAATGAAATGGTTAGCACGTGGTCTTGAGTATGATGTCATAAGTTGGAATTCGTATGTGATCAATGGTTATACATTTTACACGAAGTCCCTAGATGATAGGAGCACGAGTCGAACGGTGGTGTTATGTTAGAGGCTGAATCTATGCACTTCTCCGGTTCGAAAGACAAGAGGCCTAAATTGGCGGTCATGCCATATTATGGGGTTATTGAAGAGATTTGGGAGGTGGACTATGTCAAAGTTAGATTTCCCATCTTCAAATGCAAGTGGGTTAATGTCAATAATGGTGTTCGGATCGATCGACTAGGATTCACTTTAGTCGATGTCAATAGTAGAAGTTTTGGAGATGAACCTTTTATTATGGCGAGATCATGCAAAACAAGTGTTCTATATCACCGATCAAGAAAATAAAATGTGGTGCGTAGCTCTCCAAGGAAAGAGGGTCATTGATATTGATGAGGAAAGTCATTCAAATTATGGTGATCTTCTGAGAGTACTCCTTTACAAGGGTCTAGGACATGAGCGAAGAAGATGAAGCGGATAATGAACCCGGCATAAGAAATGATCATCAAGAAGGGATATGGGAGGATATCACTTTATAAAAGTGTCAATTCATAAGGTAATTAATATTCATATGCGGTATTCTTAGAAAACTTTAAGGTTTTAACAATTATTATATCTTTGTCTATGTTCTTAATTAAACAATGTCATCATTGAATATGAATTTGTTCTTGTTTTGTTTTTGTGGCGGGATCCGTTTCAAAGGGGCATGTTATAAAGAGGATGCATGTTACGTTGTTGGGTGGGAATCAAATGAAGGCATGGTGAATAATATATTGGACTACATTTGTATGTTGAATTACGTCTTGCATGTATTGTAACTCATTGCCTTTGTAATTAGTTATATGTTAGCTTATTTTATAAATTACTTTAGTTGTTTTAGACTTAATTAAGAGGCCACATAACTCATGGTGGATAATATTTGTATTCTTTTTCCCAATTCAATTTATTCATGTTCATAGCTTGTAGCTTAAAGTATATCGACTTTTATGTCTTTGTTTTGTATGGTGGATTTGTGTATATATATTGATCGGGAAGAACAAAACGGGGAAAAATACGGGAAAATTTAGACCGCAAATAAAAATACGGTCTTAAATGTTCAAATATTAAGACCGGATGTATATATAACACCGCTCTTAAAGGTGTTAAGCCGGTCTTAAAAGTTGGTCTTTTAAGACCGGTCCATTGAAACAATCCGGTCTTGAAAGTCGGTCTTTTAAGGCCGGGTAATTATTCCTCCGGTCTTAGAGTCCGCTATCTTTAGGACCGGATTGATATTTGTCCGGTCTTAATATTTGGATCTTTTAAGAGCGGTCGACTTTTTGTCCGGTCTTAAAGTTTGAGTTTTAGGACCGAACCAAAAATATTTCAGATTTATTTAGTACGACTTTTAAGACCGAAGGTTTAAAATGTCCGGTCTTAAAGAAAATCTTTAAGACCGTGTAAAAGTCCGGTCTTAAAGGTCGACTTTTAATACCGCTGGAACAAGGCGCTCGCGGGTCCGGTCCTAATGTACCTTTTTGTCCGGTCTTAAAAGCCTTTTTCCACTAGTCGTAGTCTGTTTTCAATTCCCACATTTGTGCCAAAATCCCCTGTTTTCCGAGTGAGCCGTTTCCTTTTCGGTTCATTGATCGTTAATTCCTTTGAGAGAGAGATTCCAAATGTCGAAGGACATAAAGGATATGACCCCCGAAGAAGCTGGATGAACTACGCCGAACCATTAGGGAACCAGTAGTTGGTGGCTTTGGGGCGATGAATCTTCTCGTCCAACGTCGCAAGCGTTGCTTTAAGCGATCATCACCGTGGAGGCAAGGGAAAAGCACGGTGGTGGGCGGGGCGAAAATCCGAGACGATGCATCATCGGTTAGGGAAGCCCCATTGTTTCCTTCCGCTTCTTTCCAATCCCAGGGTGTTTAACCCGAGCTTCGATGTGTCCGCTTCTCTGGGCCTTCCGAATAACCAGTATGATGAAGTGGCCAGTTCGGGTCCTAGGGCCGAGGTTGATTCCTACATTGGCCCTTGCTATGACTGCTTGTACGAATGCTCACGACTTATTTCTTGTGGGGATTCCTCCACACTGTTGACTTGGATTTTAATCTTACCACAACCTGTAGAATCCCGCCTTCAATTATTGACATCAGGTATGCTAGGAAGATTCTGATCTTGCTTATATTTTTATTTGTGTTAGGTATAATGGCATCGTCTTCTTCTTCCCATGCGGCTGAGTCAGAGTCTGGAAATGCAAACCGCGCTAGCCCCCCACAGGGCTTAATTGAACAATTCCCTTGGGTTACCCGCGAAGTGTTATCCTATCGGTCGGCGACCATAGAAGACTTGGAAGGTCTTCCAGTTCAAGATACTAACACCTACTCTCTCTGTCTCCTGAAGAGGAAGAGCACAGTGTGCTCAGGTGAGGGGGGAGCCACAACTCCTTTTTCTTTTTCTATGCGACTACATTACCAGGCTTGGGATTCGCTTTCCCTTTTCCGAATTTCAAATGGCCACCCTCCAATTTCTTAGTGTAGCTCCCTCGCAATTACACCCCAATGGATGGGGTTACTGATTGCCTTTGAGTGGTTTTGCTGAGCCTTGGACTGCCTTGCACCACTTCTATGTTCTTCTACTTCTTCACCCCCCACACCTCTCGTTCTGGGAAAGAACCGCCGGAGCTCAAGGGCTGGACATCCATTCGGGGAATAGCCAATCGGCGCTTGTTTACCCCAGTCTCCGACTCTTTCAAATGCTTCAAGGGCAACTTTTTCAAAGTTGTCGCTAAAACTGGTACAACTCCTTGGTTCCTCAAAGGGCCGGACTCTGCAAAGGTATTTGGGAGTTTAACTTGTATTGGTGTCAAGATCACCACAATGTGTCCCCTAGCGCCTATAAGGTAGAGCGGTCCAATCTGCTGAAGCCTGAAAAGAAAGCCATCGACGCCATAATAGACCACGTTAGAGCGAACGGTACTGTTGGGGCCGGCTCCTTGGTAGCCCAATATCGGGCCGAGGCTCAGCGTCGAGATGAGATGGTGTCAGGGCCGAGTATGATATTTCTCCCTGTGCCAACAAATAAGGGGAGGAAGAGGTCGGCTCATGACTCGGGCAAGTCGAAGGTCGGAGAGTCATCGAAGCAGGCCGAGCCAAAGAAGCTCAAGGCCGGAGAGTCCTCGAAGCCCGCATCTGATGCCAGGACGGTCTGTCCTATCCGAGCCTCCCCTACCCTGGTCTCGCCCCCTCCTAAGTCGACCGACGTCGAGCCCTCCTCCTTGCACGATACCCGGTTCCCCTCGTCCTTCCACTGTCATTCCCCGTTCCCATTTGTGGAGTAAGGGCATTACCGAAGAACTCAGCATCGCACTCCTGCCTCCTACCCGTTATCAAGAGCCAGTACCCTTGCGGGAAGTAGACGTACGAGATGTCCAGGCATTGGGAAATGCTTTCTGAAAGGTGTTGGTTTGACCCAATCTTTTCTCACCCTCAACCACAAGTATGCGGAGGCGCGCGGGTGAGCGTGCCCGAACGGATCGCGATGAAGCTCGAAACAATGGCAAGTCGCTTGAGCGAGTTCCGAGGCTCGTGAGGTTCGGTGGAGAAAGTGGAGTTTCAACTAAAAGAGACCGAGGGGCTCTTGGCGGACTCAATGTAATCTGACGGGCAGATTGTCCCCTATGTGGAACCTCCTGCTAACTCCGAGACCCGGATAGATGGCGATGCGGCCGTGCTGGAGGCTGAGCAGGGTGAGGAAGTCTCGACCGCCCCCAAGCACATGGATTGATTTCTCTCTTTTTTTTCTTTTTGATTTGTATAATCTGTCCGGTTGTGTTACCGGCAATGACTTTATTGAACAGATTGGCCAATATGGCCATTTTTGGCTACGATTAACAACCCGGGTTCGGTTTTGTCCCGATAGCGTCCGAGCATTTTGACCTGATCAGGGTCGGCATGACATTTTCTATTGATACCCCGGAGTAAATAAGCGTGTCTGGGCTGCGATAGCTATCCAGACCTGTTTTCTCCAGCTGAAAAGCTAATAACAATTGAATCTTGAAAAAGACAGTGTTTGGAATTCAACAAATACCCTCGAACGAGAGTTTCATTCATATTCGACAAAGCAATTGTTGCGAAGGGAAAAGCCAGCAGGCCAACGTTGAACAAAGAACATAATGGAAAACGATGCTTTAAGAAAAACAAAAGATAAGCCTAACTGAAATATGCATTTAACTTGTCCGTATTCCATGTTCGCTTGATTGGGGCTCCATCAAAATTTTCCAGAATGTAAGCTCCTCTCTCAAGAGTTTCCCGAACGCGATAAGGTCCGTCCCAATTAGCCGCAAGCTTGCCGTCTTTGGAATTCTTGTTTCCAATGTCGGCCCTTCTAAGTACCAAGCAACCGGGGTGGAATGTCCGTGGTCTAACCTTCTTGTTATAACGAGCCGCGATCACCGCTTCATTGCAATATCCCGACAATGGGAAGTGACCGGGCCTCATCGGCCGAGATCCAACTCATTTGCTAACGCCTCACTATTGGCCGCTTCTCCTTGTGATAAAATGCTCTTCTGCGCCAAGACATCATCCCTATTTCAACGGGAATCATAGACTCACACCGTAGGCCAACCTATAAGGAGTTTCTTGAGTGGATGTACGAGCAGTTGTTCGATTTCCCCAAAGAACAAAGGGTAATTGATCAGCCCAAGAGGTGTCGGCCTCCAGCATACGTTTCTTCAAACCATCAAGGATGACCTTATTGGCGGCTTCAGCTTGCCCGTTGGACTGCGGGTGTTCCACGGAAGCAAAGTGATGCTGTATTCCGTATTCATAAATCAAATCACGAAATCCGACTCCAATGAAGCGAGTTCCGTTGTTCATTACTATCTCGGTGGTGCTCGAACCGCGTAATTATATTAACTTCAACAAATCGCCGCACACGAGCCGAGGAGATCGTTGTGAGAGGTTCGGCCTCAATCCACTTGGTGAAGTAGTCTACTGCCACAATTAGCCACCGTAGTTGCCGGGTGCTGTCTTGAATGGCCCAGAATGTCCATGCCCCATTTGTAAAATGGCCGGGGCCGTGATGGAATGCGGCTTCGGTGGGGCGCCAAATAACTCTGGCATGTTTCTGACAACTATCACATTGTCTTACAAGGGTCTTTGAATCCGCCTCCAATGTCGCCCCCATATGCTGACCATTGGCCCCTCCATGAATCTCGGCCAGGATATACCCCGCTTCATTTGGGTTCAAACACCTTAGCATGGGAGAATGTAATCCTTTTCGGTAGAGTTGATCCTCCACCATTGTGTACTTGGCCGCATCTCGAACCAACATTTTCGCTTCCATTGCATCGTCTGGGATGAGTCCACGTTCAAGGTAGTCTTCTATCGGCTTTTCCGGTCGATTCGACCGAAATAGCCATCATGCATACCGGATCTTCGAGATTTTGCTGGACAACCGTGCGGTGACAACCGGCTTTGCTTAGTGCTTGCCAATTTTGATAAAATGTCGGCTCTTGCGTTTTCTCCTCGGGGAATGTGGGTAACAGTTGCTTCATCGAAGCCTGACATTAAGTCCTTAGCCTTTAGGAGATACTTGGCCATTAGTGGGCCTTTAGCCTGATACGTACCCTCGATCTGAGCCGCCACAAGCTGGGAGTCGGTGAAAACCTTAACTCTTGTGGCCTCATTTTCCTTGGCTTGAAGAAGCCCGGCTATCAAGGCCTCGTATTCTGCTTGATTGTTCGAAGTTGGGAAGTTGAGATGCAACGAATGCTCAATTGTAACCCCCTCTGGACTCTCAATGATGACTCCGGCTCCACTTCCTTTCGTGTTCGACGATCCGTCGACATACACCTTCCATTCGCCTGCCATTGTCTCATCGGTCCTAGTAGCCGGGGTGAGCTCTCTGATGAAGTCGGCCAACGCCTGCGACTTGATTGCATGGCGAGCTTCGTAGGTGATGTCGAACTCGGAGAGTTCTATCGCCCAATTAGTCATCCTCCCCGCTAGGTCCGGCTTATGTAAGACTTGTCGAATTGGCTAGCTTGTTCTAACAACAATACGGTGACCCTGGAAATAAGGTCTTAATCGACGGGCCGCAATAAGCAGAGCGAATGCCACTTTCTCCAGCTTTTGGTATCGGATCTCGGCATCTCGCGGGGTTACGCGACAAAATAAACAGGAATTTGACCTAGTTCCGCCTCTCTTACTAAGGCTGCGCTGACGGCCTCCTCGCCGATAGACAAGTAAAGGAAAAGACTCTCGCCAGGTTGGGGTTTTGAGAGGACTGGAGGATTTTCCAGACATTGTTTTATCTCTTCAAATCCGTCATCGCACTTTGAATTCCACTCCACCGATGCCTCCTTCTTTAAGAGCCTGAACATGGGTAAAGCCTTCTCTGCTGATTTTGGCAAAAACCTGGTTAGGGCGGCCAATCTTCCGGTTAAGCTATTGGACTTCTTTCTTATTACTCGGAGCCTTCATCTCCATCACCGCCCTACATTTGTCGGGTTGGCCTCAATGCCTCGGTTAGTCGGCATGAAACCCAGGAACTTTCCAATGGGACGCCAAAGGCACACTTGGCGGGTTCATCGGATTCTCGTAGGTTCTTAGTTTGGCGAATGTCCGCTCCAGGTCTTGTATATGACGTTCTTTGGTCCAAGGTTTTGACGATCATGTCATCTATATACACTTCTACATTGCGGCCGATCCGTCCGCAAAGACCTTATTCATCATCCTTTGATATGTAGCTCCAAAGATTCTTCAATCCGAAAGGCATGACATTGTAGCAATAATTAGCTCTTTCGTAATGAAGGCCGTTTTTTCCGATCCTCTGGGTACATCGCTATCTCGATTATATCCGAGTATGCGTCCATAAAGAATAGAGCTGGAATCCTGAGGCGTTGTCCACCAGTTGGTCGATGTTTGGCATTGGGTAGGAGTCCTTCGGGCACACCTTATTCAAGTTCTTGTAATCTGTACAAACTCTCCACTTCCCGTTTGGCTTTTTTACCATCACCACATTTGATAACCAGGTTGTATACTGAATTTCCCGAATAAAACCGGCTTCCAGCAATTCTTGGATGTGAATCTCCAATGCTTTCCTTTTTCTGGTCCGTGGTTCCTCTTTCTCTGAGACACTGGGATTGAGCCCGGATAGACTTCTAGCTTGTGACAACAAAACTTCGGTCTATTCAGTGTACGAGATGAATCCTGTGCGAAGACATCCCTGTTTTCCTTCAGGAACTCCTTCAAACTACTTCTAAGCTCGGGAGATAGGTGTTTGCCAATCTTAGTGGTCTGGAAAGGGTCTCCTATCACCAGATCTTCCAGTCTCCCGCCGGCTCGGGCGTACCTCCTCATCGCGGATGTCTAATTCCACGGTATTGACTTCGTCGTCGTGAGAATCTCGGTCCGAACGCTCCGGATAGTTTGCTTCTTTGGGGCTGTGATGAAGATCCGCCTCCCAATTCTGACGGTTTCAAAATAGCACTGTCGAGACTCTTTTTGATCCCCCGTTACCGTGACCACGGTTCCTTGGTTGCCTATCACCTTGAGTTTTTGATGCTTTGTAGATATTAGCATGTCCCACTTGTGAATGGTTGGCCTTCCCAATATTATGTTGTAGGGTGAAACGAAGTCAGCCACAATGAACCGCACTCTTTCGGACTTGAAGGCGTTTTTGACTCCAAGGGTGAACCGGAGGTCGATAAACCCCTTCGGACGCGATTGTTCACCATTAAACCCGATGAGGGTTGTCTTGCAAGGCTTTAAGTCGTCTCGGTCCAGGCTCATTCTTTTGAACGCCTCCCAGCTTAGTATGTCGGCCGAACTACCGGCATCCACAAATATCCGCTTGACTCGGCAGTTAACGACTGTCCCGGTTATCATTAGCCCATCTTGATGGCCGGGGACAACGTCCCTGAGGTCGTCGCTTGTGAAAAACAAAGGCGGTCGTGCTACCTCAGTGTGATGTTCCTTGAATTTTGGTCGGTCTCTGACGGATAGGACTTCTCGAAGGTATTTCCTTCGCTGGCTCATAGTATCTCCGCCTCCGCCCATTGCTCCGCTGATTACGTTACAGTCGAATTCAGCTTCTGGAAATTCGTCATCGACTTCAGGGGCCTTTCGTTTATCTTCCTGCTTTTTGAACTTTCGGGGGTCCTGCTGCGGTTCTTGGTCTTTCGTTTACCACCTTTTCCTTGATGCTCTATGACATACTGTTGAAGTTTGCCTTCACGAACAAATCGTTCGATTGCATCACGGAGCTCGTAACATTCATCTCGTTGTATGACCTCGACCATCATGGAACGAGCAATATTTAGATTGGTCTATCCCGGATCTTCGGTAGGACAAACGAGGTCGGTCGACCTTCTTCATCTCGGTTGTTGACACCTCCTTCCATACTTGAGATCGAGGCACCGTCAGGGCTGAATACTTCTCGTACTTGCCCGCGTGATCAAACTTGCCACCCCGGCTCTTGTTTTCATTCCCCTTCTCCGGAATCCCTATTCTGTTGTCGAGAAGTCTCGACCCACAGGAGGAGGTTCTATCTTGGTCCCGCCTCGAATTGGGATTGTTTGCCATTCGCATCTGCTCGACGTCCAAGTACTTCTTTGAACGGGTTATGAAGTCGAGGCGGGACTCTTTATCGAGGTCGTCCACCAATAAGTGAACGTGTACGTCCTCGTTAAGTCCGCGCACCTGTAGTACCGCATGATTGAAGCGGTCAAGGTAACTTTGGAGCAGCTCTCCCGGCCACTGTCTGATTTTGGAGAGAGAATACTGGGATTTTGGTTGCCGTTTGCTAGTCGCGAAGTGCTACTCAAAGGCCTCGGCCAGGTCTTCAAAATTGTGGATCGACCCAAAAGGAAGAGTGTGGAGCCATTTCAACGCCGGCCCTTTTAACGTCGCGGCGAAGATCCGCGGCACGATTGGTTCCTTGAGACCTCTAACCGACATGTGAACGTCAAAGTCTTCTAAATGAGTCGTCGGGTCCTGTGTGCCGTCGTACTTTGTCAACTCGCCCAAATTCAGCTTCTCAGGGAATCGGGCGTTCTGGATTTCCTTTGAGAAGAAGCTATTGTGCATTTGGCTGACATATCTCCGTCGCTGTAAACCACTTGGAGGAATCGTCCTGTCACCTCGATGGTTCCTCGCCTGAGGTCGACCTTCTTCATCCCGGTTTTGGTTCCTCCTATTGGCCCTCCTGCTGTTGACGGTTTCCGCCTTCTGCCTGTCAGTGCGATGAGCCGAGCTCTCGTCATCGTCGTCCTCTCTCCAAGTTTTATCTTCCCGTCCTCATTTGGAAAGGGTGTGAGTCCGTCTTTTCTCCCGCTCTTCCGCTCGCTGATAGTGGAGGGTATGGCGCTTGTCTATGTTGTCCACCCGTCTCATTATCGCAAGCATCCCGGCTTGGAGAGAACGAAAATCTCGTTGCTGGGAACCAAATGTTCCTCTGGCTGAGATAGCCGGTCCTGCTGGTCGTCCTCGTACGGGTTGATCAGCGGCTCATTGCGGGGTGGTTGTCGTGGTGGTTGACGGGTGTCTCCAGTTCGGTCCGCCTCCAATTGTCTCTGGCTAGAAGCACGAGTACTAATCCTCATGGTCAAGGGAATTGAAATTTACCAATCCCCACGGTCGGCGCCACTGTTCTGGTGTAGAACTCTGATGTCCGGCCTATTGAAGGTCCGGTGATTTGATATAGGATCTGTGTGCCCTTCTGTATGCTTATGGGACAAGCGTTCGGGAGAGGGTATGATCACGGATACACAAGCGGCGTTTCGCCTAAAGGGTGATGTGTGTGCCGTGTGGTGAATGTAGATAAGTCGGGGCTTAGAATGAATGTACCGGCGCCCGTCTCCTTCCTCTGTATATATAGAGTATACTGGTTAGTTAGTCCCTTGGCCGCCACACCGTACGTGTCTGTGCGTGTCCGGGATCGTGTGTGCATGTCCAGGATCGTGGGTGCATGTCCAGGATCGTGGTGCATGTCCAAGGTCATGGCTGGGTCCCACGGATAGTGGGTTGCCCCCTGTACTAGCCAGTGAGATAATGGGCCTAGACTAGGTCCGTAACAATTTTATAGCACATTTGTTACCAACAATTAATTTAACCAATTTTTTTAATCTACTTAAATTTGTTAAGTAATTCTTATATTAAGGATGTGAGTAGAACTCCATTAATCCTTATTATAAGCCACCAACAACCATCAATTTTTTAACCTTATTATAAAGCACAAACTGTCTTTAACTAACTCATTTATTACTATTTTCTCATTATGCCCTCATTTTCAACTAACTCATTTAAATTTACAACATTAAAGTATGGGTAAAGTTGAAAACATTTATCAATTTTAGATCAATTTAATTGGGGCATTTTTTTTTGTTATGAAATATTTATATAAAACATTTATGTTTAACATCCATATTTTATTAGTCAGTAAATTTTTTTGAATAATCTGACAAAGCTTTTGTGTTTTTTTAAGGCCGTAGGATCTCAGCCTGAGATACTCGCAGTAATCAAAAGCAATTACGCGCTTTGGCGCGGGAAACAACTGTCCCTACTCGGTCCATCAACCGAAAAACCGTTTTCCCCTTATTTTCTTTTTAAATTAAATGTTTATTTATTTTATTCTTAAAAGCTACTCCCCTCTGGTACTTATTATAATACACCAACTAACAAGTTTATTTGATCCTTTTTATAATGCACTTACTTATTCTCAATGAATAATGATTAATTTTTTTCATGTCTGCCCCTAATTAATAAAGGTAATGGGTGAGAGTAATAATTAATATAATATTAGAGTTTAGTGTAATTAGTAAGGGTAATATTGAAAATTACTTAGATTTTAGGACAACTTTATTGACTTTAACAACTTTTATTGGTTTGTGAGAAAAGTTAGTCGGTGTCTTATAATAAGGACTAGAGGGAGTAATTACTTAAAAAGAAAAAGGGAGAAATTGTCTCGAGTCTTCAATTTTATTGTTTTCTCAAAAAAAAAAAAAAACTGTTATTTGTCCAAATCGATTTCCTTCTCTCAATAACCGTCTCGCTTCCCGTTCCGTTTTAACCCATCAGCTCTGCTTCAAATAAGCAAGAAGCTCCCACCGAGAATTTCCCTCCGACGACCGGCCGTCGCACCTCTCTCCTTCTCCGTCTACCTTCTGTGCAGTCGACGTCTTAGTCTTAATTTGATTCCAGAAGAATGTGAGGGTTTTCTGGATTAATTCTCTGTTCGTTCTCTGAAAACGATTAATCGATCACCGATTAAGCTTCGAGAAGCTCTCAGTTGATCGGAGATGGTTCTTTACAAGAAACAGTAAGTATTTTCCTGTGATTGATTTTGCTTAATTTGGTCCTAAGATTTTTGAAATTTTCAACTCCATTTATTAGCTACTTGATTATTGAGCATGGAATTTTTCAGAATAGAATCCAATGTAGATGCGCTGTTTGTTTTTCTTTCTGCTTTGGAGTTTTGTCGCAGAGAGATTACGTGAGTACTGAGTAGTGAAACGCTCAACGTGTCTCCAGTATCAGAGACACTAGCCTGTTAACCCAGACAAATGTCATGGAGCCCTGTTTCAGATCCCCTTGTTTCTTTCTTTCAGAGTTTTTAGGGAATTTTTTTTTTTATTATTGCGTTCATCGATTCTTGTTCCTATTCAACTGTAAAACAATCAATGGCTGTCAAAACAAAGTAACTACTACTATACTATCTTTAATTAATTTTGGAGAAAGCAATGACTCAGAAATCAGAATTGTTTGGTTCTTTTTTTATCTCGTCGATTACATCTGCGAAGCATCTTAGGTTTTCACGATATAGGTTTCATGGAGATGGACACTGATCGCCCCTTGCACGTGGTCCTCCATGTCCTGACCCATCTTCCCAAGAACATGAGCACCTGCGAGTTCAACTCTCAAATAAACTAAGAAGTAAGAACAATAAAATATTATGCATACAAACAAAGAACATAATTTACATATTCTATTGGGGAATTCTCTGTGGAGGAAACTCATAAAACAGTTACTGTTATTGAAAAAAATAAATTGTCTCAGATTAACTGGAGGTGTGGTTATTCCAATTTAGACAGCAGTCTTGTATTTAAGTCTATATATCCGCGATAATTACTTGTGATATAGAGGTTCCTGTAAATCAAACTAGTCTGTTGTTAGTAGTGAGAGTGAATTACGTGAATTACTTGAAGACTCTTATATTCTCGGAAATTGGACTCACTAGTAGCTGGTGGATTAATCTTAAAAAAAGAAAAAGAAAACTTTTTTTTTCCTGCTCCATGTAAGTTTGGTTATCGCTTTCATTGAATTCGCTTTCAGGAGGAGAGAAAAAGGACAGAGTGAGCTTATGTGGGGTGAACACGTTGCGAGCCAGCGCACGACGCGATATAAGCATTCTCGTGGGAAAGACAAAAGGGGGAAAATTTTAAAAGCCTGTATTCTTATTCTTCATTCACAAATAAATAAATATAAATAGAATTATTATTATTTTTTTTTAAATGTATTTTCACACTAGGCCATTTTCTCATTCTTATCCTACACACCCCTGGTTCTCTCCAGTCTACTTCCCCTCGGCATGCTCAATTTTTTGTTCACAGGGGGACCCCTTCCCCTGCGAATGAATCTTGTGTTTACCATAAGCAACACTAATGTACGTTGAGACAGTTCCCGCGAGTTTCTCTGACCCGTTACATCATCAGATGTTGATTTCCCCCTCTAAATTCTTATTGCAATGGTCTGATCTGCTTGGGTTTGTGCTTTATTTGAAGAGAAAAACAAACCCACATGCGTTTATCACTTATGGTTCTGAAATTTGTTCTCGGACAGATCTGGGTCTCTGTAAAGATGTGAGCTTTGAAGCTTTTATTTTTTAAGAGAAAATAAAAATACTTATCTTTTCCTTTCCAATTGGATGTTCTTTTCTTTTCTTTTATTTACCAGTCTGTAGTATCTTTCTTACCTTTAGTCGCTGGCTTGTGGCAGAATTATTATTGCAGAGAAAAGGATCTTCTTTCTGAGTAATTGGCGCTGTTCTTTTTATTCCGTTGAACGCGGGACTTATGATTGCCACAGCTGCCAAACCTTGTTTGGTTTTATGAAACATATGATCGATGTAGTCTGATTTCTTTAGAGTGGATGGATGTATGTGAATCAGAGCCAGAATTTCCGAGACACCGAGCTGTGGATACCCGGAAACCACCCTTGGTTTCGGCCAAAAAGAACAATGCAGTCACCCACCGGACAAGGTATAGCTCACCTTCTCCGGCAACGTCATCATCTAGTTCCCGGCGATGTTCATCTCCGAACCTCACAAGAACAACAACAACTACAACTCAGTCTTCCCAATTGTTACATAAAAGAGCTCAATCAGCAGAAAGGAGGCGGCCTTCAACGCCTTTAAGGCCTTCAACTCCTTCTCCTCCAAGTCCATCTACACCAGTTCATGAGTCATCAGTTAATGTGCAGATTTCATCAAAAAGGATGACATGTAATCGCTTACTGGAGAGTTTATGGCCTTCCAGGATGCGGAGCTTGAGTGTTTCTTTCCAGTCAGATACCATTTCCATACCTGTTAGCAAGAAAGAAAAGCCAAGTGTTTCTAATTCTGATCGTACTCTGAGACCAACTTCAAACGTTGCACACAAGCAGGTTGAAGCACCAACCATACGTAAGCCTAGTCCAGAGAGAAAAAGGAGTCCTCTCAAAGGGAAGAATGCTTCTAATCACACAGAAAATTCCAAACCTGTTGATAGTTCTCATTCTCGGTTGATAGATCAACATCGGTGGCCGAGTAGAATAGGTGGGAAGGAATCTTCTAATGTGGTGCATAGTAGTGTTGAGTCTGCTGATAAGGCAATCAGAATATTGCCCTCTTCACCAAGAAAATTGTCTTCATCAAATGAAACAAGCAAGCCCTTTCAAAAGTCTTCTAGAGATATTTCAAGACTATTCATGCTTCCTGAAAATAGTAAACTAGGAAGCAAGGTGAAACCTGTTGATGATGATAGTTCACTACTAGTCGTAAGCCCTCAAAAGTTTGTTTCTGCAAGTTCATCTGATAAAATAGGATTATTGGCTCGACCTGTTAGATCTCAATCTTTGCCGACTCCAGGATTGCGTCCGCGTTCACCAAGTACGACCTTAGTTCTATCCTCTTCTAGTTCAAGAGGTCTGAGTCCGTCTCGGTCAAGGCCATTAACGCCCCCTTCCAAAGGGGCTAGTCCTTCCCGCTTAAGGCCAACCAATATATCCAGTCAATCCAACAGTTCAATTTCAGTGCTCAGTTTTATTGCTGATTTTAAAAGAGGTAAAAAGGGTGCAGCTCACATTGAAGATGCTCACCAATTACGGCTTCTTTATAACAGATATCTGCAATGGAGATTTGCCAATGCAAGAGCTGAGGCTGTACTTTATATCCAAAATGCAACTGTGGAGGTATGACTTTGTTGGACAAACTGGCACACTATATGTTTTAAGCGTCTGTCCTTCTGCTATATAAATTATTGCATGGAATCATAGGTCAAATATTTACCATGTTTTACAAGAACTTGTTCAATGGTGCAGAGAACTCTGTATAATGTATGGAACGCTACTTTGTCTGTGTGGGATTCCGTAATTAGGAAGAAGATCAACCTCCACCAGCTGAACCTCGAGCTGAAGTTGAACTCTGTTTTGAACGATCAAGTAATGCTTCCTGCTGAAATCTTTCATTCCACACGCTGGGTTTTATTGTGCGATAGAGTTGCTTTCTTTCACTTTTCTTTTATAAAGTATTTATTAATGGGCTTTTGAGTGAAGTGAATTTTCAGGGCACAAGATTGGTAATATGTGATGCAAATTATGTATTTAAAGTGAATAATATCATATCATTATATCAGAATTTCTGAAAAATTTATGACCTGCTTGTTCAAGCTGGAACTTTGGGACGTCTGATGTTGCTAATATTTTGATTTAGTTTACTCATATTGTTTGAAATCTCCTCAAAGCTGAGGTTTCAATTTTCTAAACTGTTTCAATACATAGCTAAGCTTTTCTTAAAATTTTACAATGACTGAAGCAGATGGCCTACCTCAATGAATGGGCTTCACTTGAAAGTGACCACGTTAATGCTCTAGCAGGAGCTATAGAAGATTTAAAGGCAGGCATTCTTCGTCTTCCAGTAACTGGAGGGGCAACGGTATGTATGATTGTAACCTCTAAGAGTCTTTTAGTTTGATGCCTGGAAACCAGACAGAGGGATTCTCACAATTAATGTTGTTTTACAGGCAGACAGTGAGGATTTGAGTGTTGCAATCTGCTCAGCTGTCAATGTCATGCAAGCAATGGGATCCACAATCTGCTCTTTGCTAGCAAGGGTAAGTTAAATGATCTTCGGTTTACTTGTTTTGTTTGATGTGTTTCAATATCAATGATGGTGAGTGCCATGAGTTAAGCTTTCCTATAACTTTGCATAATCCTTTTTCTTCATCTCATTGAACAAACTAGTAGAATGACAACTTTAAATTAACTAGTAAAGGGTCTCACAAGCATTCTGTATATCATTATCATATCATATTAAATGCTACATTTTAGGAGCTGACACCACACCCTTTTGTTGTGAGTGTGACAGGTGGAGGGCATGAACGATTTGGTTTCTGAACTTGCCATTGTAGCAGCACAAGAAAAAGCCATGCTTGATGAATGTGAAGAGCTTCTGTCTTCAGCAGCAGCTATGCAGGTGAGAGTCATTCAAGGACAAATATTATCTCAACAAAACTCGGCAAAATTTTCAGGCTATCAATTTCCTCAAATTTTTGTTGCAAAAAGTAGTTGGATAACAGAATTTGTTAGGAACTAACAATAAAGCACCCTAAATACCACTAAATCAGATATATATTGCTGATTAAGAGGTTACAATAATCTGTTAGAGACACAAATTGTCCCTTCACAGCCCTAATAGTCTCAGGTTCTGCATAAACCTGATACTCCACTCTCATACAACTCACCAAAATATTCCATAACTCTCCCCAAACACCTAACGGCCCATATATTCAAAACAAGGAGCTTGCACAGTCTCCTATGAGCCACCCTAATAAAATAGCTACTATTCCTACACTTACTTCAAAAGGACATAAAAACAAAAAGGTCAACCCTATAACCTTAAAAGGCATCTTGCCCTTTTGTCTGTGTTGCTGGAATCAGCCTTGGTCTCCTTGCATAAGTATGACCAGCGAATAGAGAGTCCTTTCATTACCTTCCCCTAAAAGCTTCACCTTGTCCTCAAGGTGAGAGGTAGAGTTTTCAACCAGAGAACTCTCCGGAGAACACCTTGTCCTCAACATGAACACAAGTGCTCCAAGTGAAATTCGCTTAGGTTGATGGTCTCTCCAATATATTTCTTTAAAAGCTTCAGCAACACAGAAAAGTTCTCCATGCAAACCCCAATTTATGAATGGAGAAGTGACTTGCGCAACATCCCTTGAACCCAACAACCAATCATTAGAGAGAGCAGCCTTGAACACACTGCTTCTACTTGCTTTGATGTTGAAAAAATAAGAAGACTCCTCTAGCTTACCGTTTGTCCCTTCCACAAACAAAATCCCCACTATTTTTAATGGATCGGTCCTGCTCAAAGGAAAAAACGTTGCTGGCTTGCTTGGTGCTGTCTTACTTAACCAAAGCAAGGACACTAAAGGCGGGGAGGCTTCTCTATGCGCTATTGCCACGTGAGTAGTGAGTGAGAAAAAAGGTGGAGCTGCACTGATGGGTGTTTTGCGGCAGGCCACAACCTTATTTCTTTGAAGGATTAGGGTTTTCTCTCCCACTTTAAGGCCCAAGCCCATTAGCTGCTTCATAATTCTGAAACTGAATGTAGGGTGTGGCTGGGCTGTCCTTCTTTTATAAATTAACAACCCATTGGACCCAAGAAAACTGCATTCATTTATTTTTGGGCTTCTACTGCAATTAATAAACCTAACCCGGTCCAATCTCCACCTCTCCTTCTCCTCTTTGCCGGCATCGTCCTGCCTCCCACAACGCTGTTTCTGTCCGTCATATTTCCTCGCGTTGTACGTGGGTGACGCTGAGTGCAACAACTTCCTTCGGACTTGTTGAACATCTCTGGGAATGTTTGGCACTGTCTTGGCTGCTTCTAAGACTTGAGAACCTTCAATTTTCATCTTTTCTCTTGGGTTCTCACCAGAAACTCCTAGCTTCTCCTCACATGGAAAAGGTGACAACTTTAGTTCTGTAGGTTCTTTCTCTTCTTTCTTTTCCTCGTTGACCTTGGCTTCATTTTCCTCCTCTTTTGCATACTGATCATGTGGAAAAGGTAACACCTTTATCTCTGCTTCTATTTCCTTCTCCTCTTTTGGGTAGTCGATGACAACCTCTTCAAGCTCCTCTTTTTCTGACAAATGACCTAACTTCAATTGTTCTTCAACATTCTTAATTTCTTCCTCTATTTCTTGAACTCCATTCATCTGGGATTTTTGCATCTGCTTCTCTACTCCATCTCCATTGTTCTGCAGTGGTAATAGAATTGCATCTAGCATCTGAATTAGTTCTCTGAAACTGAGTACACTCAAATCCCTCTCCTCCATTCTTCCCTAGGATCTCACTGCTCTGATACCAATTGTTAGGAACTAACAATAAAGCACCCTAAATACCACTAAATCAGATATATATTGCTGATTAAGAGGTTACAATAATCTGTTAGAGACACAAATTGTCCCTTCACAGCCCTAATAGTCTCAGGTTCTGCATAAACCTGATACTCCACTCTCATACAACTCACCAAAATATTCCATAACTCTCCCCAAACACCTAACGGCCCATATATTCAAAACAAGGAGCTTGCACAGTCTCCTATGAGCCACCCTAATAAAATAGCTACTATTCCTACACTTACTTCAAAAAGGACATAAAAACAAAAAGGTCAACCCTATAACCTTAAAAGGCATCTTGCCCTTTTGTCTGTGTTGCTGGAATCAGCCTTGGTCTCCTTGCATAAGTATGACCAGCGAATAGAGAGTCCTTTCAGAATTCAATGAATTTAATAGTAAGCTGGAATTTCTTAGATCGTGACCTTAATATCTTTACCTTATTTGCTCCTCTGTTCCTTTCATCATTCCTGTTCTTTATCAAATGCAAGTAAGGCCCACATTTTTCTATCAAGTGGCTTCACAGTGCGTGTCAGTTAAATAATTCAGCCTAGTTATATTAGGGTTTGAAAAGTTGACTTTACATCAAGGCATACCTTTGAGCTTACCCCACCTTCTTGTCTGCTGATGTTTAGGACTTATTTCAGTAAAGGAGTGTTTAGTGGGAAGTATGTGGTTCCAACTTGAGATATCCCAATATGCTCCTGAAGGGAGAGCAAAGTAGTAGTTTGGGTTACAGCTGGGTATATCAACACCTGAGCAAGTCCCTTGCAGACAGACATTTTGAGTGGAAGTGCATATCTTGGTAACTGTGTTCCCATTTACCTACCATTAACAGGTGTTGATCATAGAGGAAAAGGCTTTGACTGCTTAGGTCTCGAGTTTGAGCTTATGGGAATGCAAAAAAAGCCTTTGGGAGAGCTACCACCAGTTGGGTCCAATTATACTCCAATTTAACCCAATCAGATAGCCATATTTAAAAAGTGTTGCCATTAACCTGATTATGAATAGAATTGCATGCATTGCTTCCCCGTCTTCTTTTTTTCCCTCTTTCTGAACTCTTTTGTCATACTTTCTAATCTTTATGTTTCTTTGGCTAAAACAGGGGGAGGAAAATAGCCTTCGGACGCATCTCATGCAAATGAAGCAAGCGTCGGAGACAAATAACTAACTTGCGTTGAAATTTTCAACCGGCTTGAACCTGACCTGCTTCTAATATAAATGATATATAATACTTATCTGTGTCTTCACGATTGTAAATTTCTTTTAGGTTTATCTTCCTCATTCATGTTGGAATTACATTGTTTGAGTTTTTTTTTTATCCCTCCGCCACTAGCGGCCCTCTCCTCCATGTAAGCTGGAATATTGTATCAGGCAAATCAAAGGAAATGCAAAGCAAATTAGCAAAATGTTGAAATTTAGCATTCAAAAGAAGCTTTAAGGCCAGAATGGAACAGAAAACTCTAGCAGCATTCGTTACAGAAAAGGGTCAAGCTTTTCAACAAGAAGACGTTAATGATTGAACTTGATGTCTCTTCAATTTGGAGTTAAACTCATCCAATAATTCACTCTTGTTATTTGTGTGTGCGTGAGAGAAAGAATAGGAAAATAAACTAGCAATGTTGCAGCAATCTTCTCGCGCAAGAGGCAAGAACTTAGAAATTAAGCTTCCATCAAATGATTAGGCTTGGAAGTCGCAGCCTCCATATCTTCTTACAAATAAAATCAAAGCGTCATTAGACACAAGAGTAAGACCAACTAACTTTGAATGTCTCAACAGAACATTATACCAGTCTCCAATGTGCATTATATATATTTATATTGATTAATCAAATAATTAAGAACAAGATTTAAGTAATCTTCCTTGGATTTAATGTTCAAACAAAACACAGCACATGGATGGATAACTCAGCACCGTTGACCCTAAAGAAAAGTTTTTCAAAGAAGCTAAAAACTAAAGTTTGAAAAGTTTCGGAGAATCAATGATGAGTGGGTGAAGAAAGAGGACTTCCATCTCTTGTATAAACATTCCGTTTAATTTCCCATTATGATTATAAACTTTGCAGGCAAGCTTCTGAGAAAAAGCTAGCTGGTGAGTTGTAGTTAGGGCTTTTGTGAAGATACAGGCATACAGCAGATTGGTTACTATCCATGTATCAACACTGTTTTGACTTTTGACAAGCTTGGTTAGTGGGACCCTTTCAGAACCTTAAAATTTCAAATGGGATAGGGCTGCTTCTATCATTTCAAAATTCTACAAAAGATACTTTAGTAAAGAAATTATACAAGTATTCTATACAGAACTCGCAGATGAGATATCCCAGCCTAGAAGAAGAATATATAAGTTACCAACAACCTATTCTACCATCTTAAGAAGTTTGCTTCAACTGTAATCGGCTAGGCTTGGACACTAGCAGAGACTTCATTTGCTACTGATTCGTCTTTCTTCTTGGGTGGTTCTGGTGCTTTCTGTAGAACAGCTTTATTTGGAGAAAAAACCATGAACAATTTTTTGTCACGGAAGCTTTTAGATTCCTCTGCCGCAAGCTGCGCATCAACCCAAGAGTGATTTGGATTTAGTGTTCAATTAAGTAATAGAACCAATTACCTCCACTAACATAGGTAGAAACAGAGTTAATATAAGAATTCTGTGCAAATGAATGCATTAATATAACAGTTAGACAACTAATTTGCATATATTAAGAAAATTAGTTAAGTTTGTTATATGTAACAAATGTTTGTTGGTTAATTGGTTTCTCTAAAATACACTCTTTTATCATATACTCCTCCGATCCTAAATATAAGACATAGTTTGTAGTGTAAATTGTACTACAAACTATATCATAGTTTTAGGACCGGAGGTAGTACATTGGAATGGAATTCCCCTTTAGGAAAAAAATCACAAATATGGGAGGCAAAATGAATCGAAGTCTTATATTTATGACCAAAATAAACCCCTTATCCAGCTCTAATATTTAGGACTGGAGGTAGTATAATTACACAAATATTGAATAGAAGTGAGGCGAACCCATAAATAACATTTAGATGATAATATAATATTCTAAGACCTAATAGTCATGTAGTCATTTTCTCATAAACAACAAGCCTTATCCCACTAGGTGGGGTCGGCTAGTCATTTTCTCATATATATATATATATATATATAATCATGATATATAACAAAGCGGTGTCATTTACCTCCCCAACATCATTCTGGAAGCGTCTAAGAAGCTCAATAGCAATATTCCTAAATTCATTTTGGCGGCCCTTGAGGTTTACTATGACCTTAACCTGCAGGAATTGATCAAAGAATCCTCTAGACATTAATAACACGTGGATGATTTATCTTTGTTCTATGTATAACAAAACATTTCTTAGAAATTCATGTAACCTTGTCCCCATCTTTCAAAAACTTCTGTGCAGCTTTCAAGCGGACAGAATAGTCATGTTGATCTATGTTGTATCTGTTAAAATAAATGCTCAAATCATTAAAAACAACGAACAATCACAAGCTAAAAATAAAAAAGTGCATTGATAAAACTTGGAACCAGAACAAATAAAAGCCATGTTTACAACTGCTATGATGAAGTGTGTTATGATTTCTCTATAACTCTAAATGGTATAACAAATAACAATATTAGGGGCGTCTATATAGAAAGCATCTCTAATACTAATATTCCTGTTTCCTATTTATTGTCTATGACACAAAAATAAGAAAAGTGGAAAGAGGGAAAAGGGCCAGAAAATTACCCCATTTTGAGCTCCTTCAAATCCATTCGGCTAGCTGCATTCAAAAGACTATCTTGTCAGTATATTATGGTTTATTACTCCAGGAGTCCAAGATTCATACAAGTTAATGAAAAATAAAAAGTCTAAAAACGCAATGCCCACCAGCACTTTTCTTCTGCTGGTCTCTTTTTTTCTTTTGTTGCTCATATTTGTATTTACTGTAAGAGAAGAAAAATTAAGTTGCTCATATGTGTATTTACTGCAAGAGAAGAAAAATTAAGTTTCAAAAACTTCTAGGTGTGTCAAAAGTTCAGTGTTTCTCTCAAAATATAAAAAGAGCATACTTGAAATCCATTATTCTAGCAACTGGGGGATCTGCATCTGGGGATACTATTACCTGCACAGAAGATAAAAATAAGTCTCCAAACTCATGTCAAAGGCAGAATTTATTTCAATTATTATGAATTAAAAACTTCATCATATGAAAATTTTCACACAATCCATTGCAAGGGCACACTGATGGAACTACTTGGAAGAGTCTCCAGATTAAGGTTTTCAGACTGAACTAAATCTGATCACTATTCACTTCTATTATCTTTTTGTAATAATTCAATGTCCACATGAATTGCTTGAAATCCTCTATCTTAATTGTTTCATATATGAAAGGCTAATATCACAAAACAATAAATCCAATCTATGCTTAAATTATTTGAAAGATCATTCATTGGCACTAGCCACGAGAAATGGATAGCTATAGCGTAATGATAACATATTATGACTTCATTCCATAAATGATGAACGAACGAATGCTATCATACTCTTCCCTGCCCTCTCATAAAATCCTTAAGAAGAAGGGGCATAAGTGATAAGGAAAGAGAATCATCATATTTGCAGTTCAATGTAGTTAAATAAGTATGTAGTATCCTTCATGAGCAATAGAGAAACACAGACCCTAGCCAGCCTTTAGGACACAATTATAACTGTCTTCAAGTGTCAAAGACAAGTAAAATGCAGCATACCAAGTCAAGTTCAGCATCTTCAGACATTTGAATGGCTTGGTTCGTGGGCACCACTCCAACCTGCAAAATCCGTAGACAACACATTTTCAAAATGGAGAACGATGCAATTCCAAGAAGATGAACTAGGCTCTTCCATTTTCAAAATGAAAGTTTCAAAAATGCGTAAAATAGGAAAAATAACTAAATTAATAAATATTATCCTTCAGTTCAATCAAATTGCTAACACCCACAGTCCTTCATTCCACTTGTTTTTCTAGTGTTCAAACAAGCGAAACAAATGAATACCCAATTTTAAATGTAAAGTATTTATAGAAAAGGAAATGTCACCGACCATGGTCTGATTCTCATCAATAAGCCTCAAAGTGTCTGACCTGTGTTACAAACCATCAAACAAAGAAAATCTTGAGCCATCAAATTCCACGAATATTCGCAAAGAGAAATAAACAGATTCACATGAATTCGCAGCTTAGTACTTAATATCATCCAAGTTGAAGAACTGCTCCTCGTCGTAGTCATTTCCGCGCCTCCTAGAATCACCGCCACCGTAACGGGCGGCTACGGGAGCGAAAGAAAGGGAAGCAAGCTTGAGGGAATTGGAATTAGAGAGACGAAAGCCAAAGAGTTTAGAATCAGAGGAAGAGAGAGGAGGGAGAAGATAAGTTGAGGTTGAAGAGATTGTGGTGTGGATGAGTTTGAAGGCGAAGGTGCTGGTGATCCCAGCCATGGAGGAAGAGAGAAGTGAGAGTGAGTCCGAATCCTCAACTCGCCTGCCTGAGCAAATGACTTTCTTATCCACAATTTTTGATTCGGAAAGAGATGAGAAGTTGGTGAATTGGAGAGGACCCCAGCGGGTTCTCGGGTAGACTTTACATACAAGTATCTAGAGAAATGTACAAGTGTGTAATAGTTTTAATGATGGGAAAATACCAGATAAGTATAGTATGAAATTCTAAAATCCTAAAAGTTTGGTAACATTTGTAAATGACATAAAGGTGATAACGATCAGATTGAAATTTTAAAATGATAATGAATTTATCATTATGTCATTTATCTTCTTCCTCACTAAGAGAGGTGTTGCGACTGAAAGCTTGGGGACGAGAGGGAGTGATTTGGGGAAACAGAGACCACAAAGCTTGAATTGAATGATGAGAGAGGAAAAAGAACACCATCATCACCACCTTCTTCCTCACTGCCGGCATCTTGCTTTCCTCCAGAGAGAGTCGTGACACAGGGGCATAGTGGATGCAATTCCGAGCCAGAGAACTCGACTCGGAATAGTGAAAAGGAGGAAGGGGACGAAGCTTAACTCACCACTATCATCCTTCACCATCTCCATCGGTCTCATCCTCACCACCACCATCAAGCTCTCAAGGTCCAAGTAAAAGACAGAATATCACCTAAAAGGGGTGAATTAGGTGATTTAAAAAAGAAAAAAACTTTTTCGATAACTCTTGAATTATGCACTAAGAACATAGCTTAACAGAATATAGAGAGAGAAAGATTGACACAGGAGATTTATATTGGTTTAGTCTAAACTCTTGACCTACGTTCAATTTTTAGACTCTTTGGGTATTTCACTATCTCTTCAATTGATTACACACTTTGTACTCGAAATAATCCTTTCACTAGGATTCACTCCCCCTTACAAGCTGTAATCAATACACTCACTCTCAAGGTCCCACTACCTTGAGTTTCTTTACAAAAATGATGAGTATAATTGAACTTTCTCTAAGAGTAGATTGATAAACACTGAAGATTAAAATATCTGAAGATATTACACAATGAATGAAACAGTAAATGTGAATAGTTTGTTTGTGTGTTTGTGTTTCCGATGGTTGGAACGAATTGAATGCTTCATCTTATATTTGGTGAAGAATTTAATGACATTGGAAGCTTTCAATAAGCTGTTGTGAGTAATCAATGTAGTCGTTAGACGTTGAAGCTCGTCCGTTACTCAAGGCTTCGATTTAGCAAATGAGCGCCATCATTCGCCTCATTAACATTCTTTCTATTCTTCCCGTTGGATGATATGGCGTTTGATTAGGGAAAGAAACCATTAATGCCTTCGGAATGTTCAGAAAGTGATTGCCTAAATTCATGCTTTGTTTTCTGGAACCGCATTTAATGCAACTGAAGTAATCAATGCTTTTTAATTAATCTTCAATTAATCCATCTGAAACTCATTCATAAACTGATTAAGCATAATTAGGAACAATAATGAGTGATGATAAAAATTTATCAAATCATAAGCAAAGATTTAAGATTTACAAACACGGTGATTTGCAAAACAGAGATAGCTAAACTCGAGTTGGTTTTCAACCACACTCGAGTTGTTAACTCGAGTTGACCATTCCACACTCAAGTCACAGTTATATCTTCTTTGAAAATAAATTTGAAAGCAATAGGAAGATGTCTTTGTATAAACTTAGCTCGAGTTTAAAATGTTCACCTCAAGTGCATGACTCGAGTCACTTATATCTCACTCGAGTCAAGTATCATTTTCACAAATGTTCTTCAAGATGACTTTTGAAAATGATTTGACCATCGAGCTAACTCGGGTCATTAAGTGATGGCTCGAATTATCAAAATACATTTTGAAAATAAATTTCAAAGCTACACTCGAGTTAAGCAACATTAGCCCGAGTTAGTATTTTGACTGTTATAAATATTTTGAAAAATAAATTTAAGTTCACAGGGTTTCACTCGAGTCACAGAGTACTGACTTGAGTCAACATCATTTCATAAAACATTTCACAAATGCCTTCAACTCGAGTCATCAGAGTGTAACTCAAGTCAGTCAAGGTTTAAGCATATTTTGACTAAGTTTTCAAAAGGCTTGACTCGAGTCTGACAACTTTAAACTCGAGTCAATTTGACAGCAAGTTGAAGACAGTTACTGATTCAACTTTAATGAAGATAACAACATTTTAAGTTGAATTATTGACTACATTTTGGTTTACAAATATCAGTTATCATCAAAACACATAGAGAACTAACACCAAGCTCTCTGGTATTGAAATTGGTGTTGTTGGAGGAAGCCAAGAGGCTGAAGAAGAATAAGAAGGTCAACAGTAAAAAGGTGGCTAAGGAAGAAGAATGTGAACACTACAACGAGCTTCACAAAATTCGTGATGGAACTGACAAGTTTAGTAATGGTTTTGACAAAAAAGTTTGCTGATGATAACATGCAAGCTAGGATTCACCAACATCTGTGGAATTTCACAAAAGTCGTAATTAGATTGACAAGTTTTGTAATGGTTCGTTTGCTTATGAAAACACGAAAGTCAGGATAAGTTGCACACATCTATAATTAGGTTTGAAATCAACTCTATAATTAAGTCTTATATTAGGCACATGAGGGAATACAAATATAAACCAAGGAAAATTGCTAAAGAAACTCACCTTGCAAAATTTATTGTTTAAATATGTCAAGTAATAAAATCCTTGAGCAAGAGTAGTTCATCATCAACAGATCAACTCTGCTTCAGTTCTGTATTAGTTATTTAACTATGTACAAATATCTTTGTTTTCCACATGGCTAAAGATAAGTTGCACAAATCTAAATAGGAGTTGTAACCACTGAAAATAAGTTGCAAATAGTTGAGAAATAATTGCACATGGGTTGTTCAACAATTTTTCAGATATACGTGGAGAATAAATTTTGCAACAGTGGTTTTCCCCTGTAACTAGTGTTTTGCCCTATACAATGCTATAAATGGTTGCACAATGTCTCAAAATTTGCGCGTGAGTAGTGTAAAAATAAAAAATTCATATTTAATTATTATGTTTTTTTTAGAATTTTAAATGAAAAGTAGATTTATCTCTCTCTCCAAGTTACCACTTCTCACCAAATCTTCACTCCATTTCAAGCTTGTATGAGGGATGAGGATGAAATTTCTCTCAAAGGTCTTGATAGGAAAATTGAGAGGAAGGCAAGGTGCTATTAGAGGAAATAAACAAGGATTGGATGAACTGATGTTATAGCTAGAGGCTTGTTAGAAAGAAGGGGGGGGGGAGAGATAGTGTAAAATATACTTCTTATTCCACAGTTTATAATGGATATACTTTTGAGACTTTATACTATTTCTCTACGCTTATTTTAGTCTAACCGCTAACTGAAAGTGGTTAAGGGCAATTGCCTAATCTATTGACACTTCTAATGTTGGAAAACTAGTGATGTCAATTAGAGGAAGAAGTGGGTACTGATAATTACCATATTCTCTAAATAATGAAGATAATGGATTGTGGCATTTTAGGACTATAGTTTTGTTTTTTTGTGAATGAAGATATTTGATTGTGAGATTGTTGAATAAATGAGTTAAAGTACGAATTTACTTCAAGTGTTATGTAAGATTCTAGTTAGTTTGAGGGTGTAATACAACAGAGGTGTTAAAATGGAATATGAACTTGGCTAAATTATGGATCTATGTCTGAATCTGTCTATTGCCAATTTTTGAAGTATTTTAATGTTTAAGAAGTACTATATTATAGGTTTGCTCAAGAGAATAGTACCGGCTTTGGTCCAGGTCCGCTGCGTCTGCTGCATCAAGATGCTGCCGTTTTGATGCAACGAACCACCCACCTAGTCCTTTAAAAAAAATTAGGATATTAACTGGTATTAAAAGGGTACTTTATGATACTGACCAATACTGAAAAAATAATTCATGATCTTGAAAAATTATTTTAGAATCTTGCCAAAAAAAAATTAGGATACTGACTGGTACTAAAAAGATACTTCAAATTAACAAAATAATTCATGATCTAAAAGAAATTATTTTAGGCTCTTAAAAAAATAGTTCAGGTACTGACTGCTACTAAAAATATACTTTAAGATATTTTTTCAGATCCTAATTTTTTTTTTTTTTTTGAAGATCATGGATTCTTTTGCTAGTACAAATCAGTATCCTGAAGTATCCTTTTAATATCAGTCAGTACCTTGAAATATTTTTTCAAGATCCTAAAATAATTTTTCAAGATCATTAATTATTTTGTCAGTACTGATCAGTATCCTGAAGTATCATTTTAATACCACTCAATACCCTAATTTTTATAAAGACCAGGTGGGTGGTCTGCTGCATCAAAATGGCAACGTCTTGATGCAGCGGACCTGGATTTGCAAAGGACCAAAGTCAGGTCCTATATTATAGGCGTATTTGAGGACTATATATATCTTCATAAAAAAAAAATGTATCCATGTTTTAAAGAAAATGTGTAGACTGATTTATTTCAATGATGAATTTGGATTTTTATTCTAATCATTTAAAGGCTAATTTTGGTTATACTTGTACAAATGGAAATGGTGGTGCATTAGTACTCTCATTATCCATATAGTTTTTTTTTTTTTAATAAATATCAGAAATCCATTCATCAAAAGAGACCAAACATCAAATCGGAACATGACTACCCTTTATCAAATCCCCTTGCCCTTTTTGAATAAAAGGAGGAGGGTAATTAAGGACACAAAAATTCACTACTATCCTATCTATGTGAATACTTTGGTAATTGGTTAATTATAGTTAAAGCTTCCCCATAAACATGGTTAACCACAACTTGTCAATTTCTATGAAGGATAATTCTAACTTCATATACACATTCTTAAAAGAATGAACAGCATCACAACCTCTGAGGGTATGATTAATTGTTTATATACAATTAAAATACAAAGCAACTTTCCTAAATCTTTTAGACCAACACAGGTTGAGACCGTGAATAAAACCAATTTACTCAGCAATCACGGGAGGGATACCAAGCCATCCATAAATTTTTTAGTGCTACTCTGCGGATGAAAGACTAAGAAAAAATATGTATTTTTACCATGTGACCATTACAGGGACTAAAATAAACTAATAAGAACAAGTGTAAACTAAAATATATGTTGTTCTGTTGATAAAGGAGAGAGAGCACCAGGAGTATATGAGCATATGTCTATGATACCCTAGATTGATCACTTTGCTAGTATTGAATATTAAGCTGTTATATGTAATAGTGCTGCTAAATATGGTTTAAAAAACTGGGGTAGTGGCTAAACTTATACATCTGATATGGAGTATAATTGTGCTCTAGACTTTTAAGTTATCATGTGACTTATTTAAGTGTATTAATATTGGTTTGTTCAGCTAATGCGAGCTGGGTTAACAGAAAATGTGCTCTTTGAGAGAGAAATAAAAATATTTTCTAGAAGAAAGATTGGAACTGTTATAGATATCCATGTACTACTACAAATTTTGAAACTTTAACTATTAGCAGGAAACTCAGACTCAGAAAACCTCTTAAATTCTTCAGCAGCATGCTTCCAGAGACATAAATAAAACCAGTTCATAAACTAAAGCTGAAAATCTAAAGCTCATGGCCAAATCAACACAAACCAGTGCTCAATAGAATAGAGGTTAAGCAAAATCCATCTGAATATATAGAAATCTCAACTTTTATTTAGTTCCACCAGCATCTTTAAACAAGAACACAAAAACACCCTCTTTAATATAAAGCTTATTACATGATTCTCAACCAGTAACTACACACACACACAGACTTCTTCTTCAGTCAACTTCCTCAATCTTGGGTCCAGCTCCAGAACCCGACCCGGCAGATCCAGAATCTGGCATGTCCTCACCCATTCCGGCACCGGCAGCGCCACCCTGCTGGTACATCTTAGCTATGATGGGGTTGCATATACCCTCCAATTCCTTCAGCTTATCCTCAAACTCATCAACTTCAGCCAACTGATTTCCATCCAACCATTCTATTGTCTCCTCTACAGCCTTCTCAATCTTCTGCTTCTCATCTGCTCCTAACTTGCTCGCAATCTTATCATCCTTAATCGTGTTCCTCATATTATACGCATAATTCTCAAGTGAATTCTTCGCCTCCACCTTCTTCTTCACTTCCTCATCCTCTGCTTTGTACCTCTCTGCATCTTGCACCATCTTCTCAATCTCGTCCTTGCTCAGCCTTCCCTTGTCGTTCGTTATGGTTATCTTGTTCTTCACTCCGGCCGTCTTGTCCTCCGCCGACACGTTCAAGATCCCATTTGCGTCTATGTCGAAGCACACATTGATCTGTGGCACTCCCCTCGGCGCTGGTGGGATCCCGGTTAGCTCGAATTTTCCGAGCAAGTTGTTATCTTTGGTTCTTGCTCGTTCCCCTTCGTACACCTGGATCAAAACTCCGGGTTGGTTATCGGAATAGGTTGAAAAGATTTGTTCTTTCTTTGTGGGGATTGTTGTGTTTCTTGGTATTAACACCGTCATGACCCCACCGGCGGTTTCGAGGCCCAGACTTAATGGGGTGACGTCGAGGAGTAACAAGTCTTGAACTTTTTCATCCCCTTCGCCGGTCAAGATCGCCGCTTGCACCGCCGCGCCGTACGCCACTGCTTCGTCGGGGTTGATGCTTTTGCAGAGCTCTTTCCCGTTGAAGAAGTCTTGAAGGAGTTGTTGGACCTTGGGTATTCGGGTCGACCCGCCTACCAGAACAACTTCATGGACATGTCCCTTGTCGATTTTCGCATCCCTTAAACACTTCTCCACAGGTTCCATGCATTTCCTGAACAAATCCATGTTCAATTCCTCAAACCTCGCTCTTGTAATAGTCGTATAAAAGTCAACCCCTTCGTACAGGGAATCAATTTCAATTGTTGTTTGTGCTGTTGAAGACAGAGTCCTTTTAGCTCTCTCACAAGCTGTCCTTAATCTCCTCAAAGCTCTTGCATTTCCACTTATATCCTTCTTGTTCTTCCTTTTGAACTCAGCTACAAAGTGATTCACCATCCTATTATCAAAATCTTCACCTCCCAGATGGGTATCTCCAGCTGTGGCTTTCACTTCGAAAATTCCTTCTTCGATTGTTAACAATGAAACATCAAAAGTTCCACCACCAAGATCGAAAATAAGCACGTTTTGTTCACCTTTTTTAGAAGCTTTCTTGTCTAATCCATAAGCTATAGCAGCAGCCGTAGGTTCGTTGATGATTCGAAGTACGTTTAAACCAGAGATGGCTCCAGCGTCCTTCGTGGCTTGCCGTTGAGAATCGTTAAAATAAGCCGGGACCGTTATAACGGCGTTTTTCACTGGATGACCCAGGAACGCCTCTGCGACTTCACGCATTTTTATAAGAACCATTGATGAGATCTCTTCGGCGGCGAACTTCTTCTCTTCGCCTTTGTATGTGACAACGATCATGGGCTTCTCTGCGGCTCCCGGAACGACCTTGAAAGGCCAGAGCTTCATGTCGTTTTGGACTGAGGGGTCGGAAAATCGCCGACCGATCAGACGCTTCGCATCAAAGACTGTGTTTTGTGGGTTCATCGCCACCTGATTCTTCGCCGCGTCTCCGATGAGCCTCTCGGTGTCGGTGAATGCCACGTAGGATGGGGTTGTCCGATTTCCTTGGTCGTTTGGGATGATCTCAACGCGGTCGTTTTGCCATACGCCGACGCAGCTGTAGGTCGTTCCTAGGTCTATGCCTATCGCCTTCCCTTCTTTCGCCGCCATGGTAGAGCTTCAAGCTAAGCTTCAAAATTTACAGACAGACACGAAGTAGAGATTCGAACTTTGGTTTTAGGTTGATGATCGCAGAATTTGGAGTGCGTTTTGTAACAACGATGTGAGAGAAAAAGAACTGAAGCGAGAATTTATATAACCACAAGAGAACAAGTTCGAGAATTTACGAGACTAGTGTAGGGAAATATCGGAGAGGACTAGAATAATCTAGGATGTTGGATGAAGAATCTAGAGGCTTTGACCAAAAAAAAAAAAAAATCTAGAGGCGGGAACGGAGGGGGGATACGAAAGTCGGATTGGAATTGGGATATAATAACGAGAATGCCACTGTACGGTTCGCGGAGTTTGAGGTAGTTGATGTAAGGGTAGATTGGGAATAGGAATATTAACTTTGGAGTGAAACGGTGGGTGTCCAAATTCTGGTTTATTAGGTCGGAAGATAACTGTATGTGGCAGTGTACGTGGCGCGAGACGAGGTTGACGTGGCACTGGCTGATGCTTCAGGTGACACGTGTTGTGAAGAGAGATACGTAATTTCAAGATATGACGCAAGTACAGGATACAGAGGATAACATATTGTCATGTCTTGTGCGATTGTCAAAAAGTAAAATAAAGTGAAACTGGTTGGCTGCTCTTGATTGGATGAGAATCTCGTGCGTAAAAACGTTTGATTATGATTATGATAAATTATTTAAATACCTATATATATAGTGATTGTGAGTTGCATGTAGTCGGCCAAATATAATGTGTATGTTATTTCAAATTAGAATTGATATTTTTTGAAATGATTGAACATTTGAACTGATAGTAGGGAAAAGCAATTTTACATCTTTGTCTGGTTTAGGTGGGGTAGACATTGGAATCCCACTAGGACCAGGGTATGCCTCTAAATTTAAAGAGTGCTTACAAATGTACTTACAAATCGCCCAGTAGCAAGTGTTTTTTTAGGTGTAAAAGTGACTATGTGGTTACGAAATAGAGGCAAAAGTCACAATAACCGTTAGGGGGTAGGACCTTGACCATTAAGTTGGAAGGTTTGACTAAAATTAATGATGTGGATGCTGACTAGGACCGTGTAATTGATGACTTGGAAAAAGAATGATTTATTTATCTAGAAAAATATAATTTATTTATCTAAATTGATTAATCCCAAAATCTAACAAGAGAGCAAAACGACAAGACCCTACAAGTTGAATAGCCTAATTAATGGTCTGCGTTTTTCCAGTTAATGTGTAAATGTCATCGAGCAGATTGGGGAAACAACATCTGGAGGAAAAAATTAGGGTTCACACGCGAAGAGGCGACGAAATTTGGGCTGAAATCTCAAAGCCTTCTTCTTCTCTGGCGGAGCGGCGGTGAAATCTGGGCTGAAATCTCAAAGCCTTCTTCTTCTCTGGCGGAGCGGCGGCGAAATCTGGGCTGAAATCTCAAAGCCTTCTTCTTCTCTGGCAGAGCGGAAGCGACCGTCGCGAGAATAAGTCGTTGCACTTGATCTTGAAGTGCTGCGATGAGTTTCGAAACGCCCTGGACTTGGCGGCGGCCGTGGGGTGGTGATCCGCCATGAATGTGAATTGAAAGAACCTTGGGGCCTTTACCCAAAGAGAGAGAGAGAGAGTATAATGGCAAAAAACAGAACAAAGGACGTGAAGATTGCGGGGTGGGGTCACGAGTGTGGACGTGAAGATTCCGAAACTCTCTTCAATCTTCCATAGGTTTTTTTCTCCAAATCGTGTGAGGCTTTGTCGGCTTGATTTGTAATGTTCTGTATTGGGTTGTTTTATTTATCAACTTCCAAATCAAAGTACTTTGATATGGGTATGGGTATGAGTATGGCTTCATGAATCTGAAATTTCAAACTTTGGTGTCGAGAATGAAGAATCTGGAGATGGACTCTGGAGGAGATTTCTGTTCTTTGTGGAGACGTGCTTCTTCGTCTTCTTCGTCTTCATGCTTCTTCGTCTTCTTGTCGAGAATGAAGAATCTGGGTTTTGGATATGATATTTGGGAAGAAGATGAGGTTTTTTTTTAATAAATCTGACTTTAGGAAAAAAGGTTCTGTAGGTGCCATGTAGGCATGCCACATCATTTTAGATAAATAAAAGATAAAGACATTATATTTTCTCCATATAAATAAATCATTTTTTTCCAAGTCATCAATTACTCAGCCATCTACACAGTCCTAGTCAGCATCCACATCATTAATTTTAGTCAAACCTTCCAACTTAACGGTCAACGTCCTACCCCCTAACGGTTACTGTGACTTTTGCCCCTATTTCGTAACCACATAGTCACTTTTGCACCTAAAAAAAACACTTGCTATTGGGCGCTCCTCTGACAAAGCATATGTGTATTTTTGCACCTTAACCCTTTATTTAAAACTAAGGGCAAAAGGGTAATTTTCTTTTTTTACTTACCATTAGCGTCTCAGCGTCCACGTCAGCGTGTCAGTCCAAATAAGCGCCACGTCACGCCACATCAGCGTTCCATCCAAGTTGACGGTCAACTAACGGCCGTGGTGCTGGGCGCTCCCAAAACGTAACCACGTGTGTACTTTTGCTCCAGAAAAAAGCTCGTGGTGCTGGGCGCTCCTGGGGGTAAACCACATGTGTATTTTCGCTCCTTAACCCAAAAATTAAATACTCTCTCTCGTTCTCAACATGAGACATATTCGTAGACTTTATCTGGATCATAAATATAAGATATAATTTTTTATATTTGTCAATATCTTCATAATTTACCTCTATTAATACCCCCTCAATAATAATCAAGGAGAACTGTATTAAAAAATATTATTAGAGTATTATAAAAAAAAAAACATGTGATATTAACTAACTTTCTTATTATTACAAAATTTGATAAATATGTCTTTACATTAAGGAATAGGAGGAGGGTAGCGTTATAAGGGCTTGTTTGGTATGCGGAATAGGTGGGAAGAGGATGGAAGATGAGTAAGTTCCCTTATTAGTACACTTTTGTGTCCAATCTTCACGGGAACTCAAGTTCCCAGGCTCACCTCGAGTCCACCAATTTTCCTTAAAGGTGAGAAGATTAGATTTCACCAAAATTGGTGAGAACTCATGTTCCCACATGAACAGTGACGCTTTCAGAGACATTTATCTCTCATAAAATATTTATTTTCTTTAAGGTAAGAAAATAAGATTAACTTTGAATTTATGCGATAAATTCGAATTAGGAGGGAAAATAATTCAAACAAATTCGAACTTGACGGGAGAATACTTTAGACAAATTTGAACTTGATAAGAGGATATTTTAGACAAATCTAAACTTTTTCTTAGAAATAAATATTTCGTCATAAAATTAGAATTTGATCCATAATTCAAATTTAATGTAAGTAAATTCCTATCAAATTCGAATTATGAAAAAAATATTTTTATTTTTCATTTTGAATTAATTATATTTAAGGATAAAATATATATTTATTGATTATTTACCAACTGTTACCTATTTATTTCTTTCCTACCAAACAACTCATATTTCCTCATCTCTAAAAATATTTCATTCTCTTCCAATCCCTCCTCAAATCTTCTCCCTATCAAATGGGCCTAATAGTACGTACAAGGACATTTATGTATATTTGGGCTCAAAATAGAAGGATGACGTAGTGACATTGATCTGTCCGAAGCCAGGAACAAAGCCAGGTGTGCGTGGCGGGAAACACTGGCGTCATATTATTGGCCCAAAGAATCGATACGGCTTCGGCAATGGAGTAGATTTCCAAACTCAGTTTATCAATATGGGGTGTTATAAAGCTCCGGGTGTTGATGGATTCCCTGCTATTTTCTATAAATCTAACTGGAGTACGGTGGGACCAATGTTATGCCAGTTTGTAAGAAATGTTTATCAAGGGCAATGCTCTATCATGGAGGCGAATCGAACCCTTATTGCTCTAATTCCGAAGAAAGAGCATGTTGAGCTGGTCTCACACTTCAGGCCTATATCTCTGTGTACGGTCCATTTTAAGTGTGTTACCAAGTTGTTAGCTCTTAGATTGAGGGAGGCAATGAATGTTTTAATCTCTCCTTTCCAAGCAAGTTTCATTAAAGGAAGAAGTATTCAAGACAATATTATTGTTGGGCAAGAGATTCTCCACATAATGAATAGAAATCGAAGTAAGGGAGGCCTCATGGCTATGAAGGTTGACCTCAAAAAGGCGTACGATCGCATTAGCTGGGACTTTTTAAAGAAAGTCTTAACTGAGATAAGATTAGATGCTAAACTGGTGGACTTGATCATCAATTGTGTTTCTACAGTTTCTTACAATATACTGTGGAATGGATCCAAAACTGAATTCTTTCAACCTAAAAGGGGGTTAAGACAGGGTGACCCTATATCTCCTTTGCTTTTTGTGCTTTGCATGGATAAACTATCACATTTGATATGTGATGCGATTGAGGGGGGTTCTTGGAAGCCCATCTCTGTTTCAGCTTATGGACCTAAAGTGTCTCACTTAATGTTTGCGGATGACTTATTATTGTTTGGGGTTGCCTCAATTGACCAAGCTACATGTATGAAGAACTGTTTGAACAAGTTTATGGCAGCGTCAGGGGGTAAGATTAACCTGGCAAAATCCTCTGTTTATTTTTCTCCTAGAGTTCAGTTAAGAAATAGAAGAAGAATTATGGATGTCACTCAAATGCAGTGTTCAAGTGAGATTGGAAGATATCTTGGCTTTCCATTACTACGGAATAGAAGGCGTAAAGAAAATTTCCAATATGTCATTGATAGAGTGCGTGCTAAGCTTAGTGGTTGGAAAGCTAAGTCTCTATCTATGGCGGGTAGAATTACGCTAACTAAAGCTGTTGTGAGTGCAGTCCCATTATATCCTATGCAAGTAACGTGTCTTCCTAAAAGTGTTTGTATGGAGGTCGAACGTCTTCAAAGGAACTTTATTTGGGGACATGATGACAACACACGCGGGGCTCATTTAATTAGTTGGGAGAGAATTTGCAAACCCAAAGAGTTTGGAGGCCTCGGATTAGATGTCTTACATCTGTAAATAAGGCATTTGGGGCTAAGTTGGCTTGGAAGCTAATAGTGGGTTCTGATGGATTATGGGCTAAGATTCTTAGCCATCGGTACATGTGGCGTGAAGAGGAGAATCTTTTGTGTTATCGACCGGGTGATTCAAGCCTTTGGAAGTTCATCTGTTCGCAGGCTGATATTGTTAATAGGGGATCTAAATGGCAAATCAGGAATGGGCAATCGGTTAACTTCTTTAGTGATTGCTGGGTTGGTGAGGGGATCAGACTTAAAGATTTCTGTATGAGACAGTTATCGGAGCTGGAGGAAAGCTCGTTTGTGGCTGATTGGGTGGTTGATGGAAGGTGGGATTTAGACAGGATAGCTTTGGTTATTAACTCTGGAGGGATCCAGCGAATTGCTCCTATTCTACCACCAAGGCATTCAGCTAGTAATGATATCCTAGTTTGGGGTGCTACAAGTGAAGGTACTTTTTCTATCAAAAGCTCTTACTTTCTTATTGAGCCCAACTCCTTGTCCATGTATGATTGTTTATTTAAAGAAATTTGGAAATGGAAAGGGGTGGAAAGGATAAGAGTATTTCTGAGGGATTGGTTGTTGTTAAATCTGAAAAAGAGTATGAGTAGTAAATGGGGGGATTGATGGAAATCTATTTTTGCTGTTGCCATTTGGAAACTCTGGGAATGGAGAAATTGTAGTATTTTTGTTGACAATTTCATGCGTCCGAGTAATCATGTTGCTGTCATCTCTTTAAGTTGGCATAATTACTCTCTTATGAATCCTGGTAGTGGTAATGATTCAGTTTTGGCTAGCCACAATCTTAGTTGGATTAAACCTGCTAGTGGATGGTATAAGGTGAATGTTGATGGAGCAAGTGCTACAAGTTCTTATCAAGCTGGTTGTGGTGGGATAGTGAGGGATTGTAATGGAAAGTGGGTGGTGGGGTTCACTAAGAAAATTGGACAGTGCCAAGCCAATATAGCAGAAGAATGGGCCATATTAGAAGGTCTGAAAATAGCTTGGGACATGAGGATCAAGAAAGTGGAGGTGGAATCAGATGCGGAAGAAGTTATTAGAATGATTCTAAATAATTCGCTAGACTTGGGTAGTTTAGTCACTGTGCAGATCCGAGGCATGTTGCAGTGGGATTGGCAGGTGCAGCTAAGACCAATTCCTAGAGTTATAAATAGAGTTGCTGATGCTCTAGCAAAATTAGGTATTTCTAATTCTGAGATTTTGGATATTTGTCCCACTCATCTCCTACCTTGGGTGGAACAAGAGTATTTGGGAATCATTTCCCCTTGTATGTAATTTTTATTTTAATATAGGCTATCTGCCTTCTTTCTTATCAAAAAAAAAAAAAAAACGGGCAATCGCACCCAGAACCCACTCGTACTTCTTCAGGCAACGGAACTGCTAACTGGAAACATCGTTCTTTTTTTAAAAGAGAAACTCATTATAAAATAATAATAAGGCAACCAAATAATAAATCCAAACTGATTAGAATTAATCATTAATCATCCTCTACATAAATATAGTCATCTAATGTTAAAACTCAATACTCTCCCAAAATCATAACTCCAAAATTTTCATCAATCAACACAATATTACTCTCAGTATAAAGAGAAAAATACATAGAATAATTTCCATAAAATGAGTGAAGTGAAAAGAAGTGATTTTGAGTACCTATTTAGTCTTTAAAATGAAGATGAACAGTGAGGGAGCCTGGAAGTGAAAGAAGTTTGAAGCCTATGACCGTCTCATACACACAAAAAAATGACAAAGGAAGGCGGGGGTGTATTTGATTTAATACCCCCTTTCACGTGCAAGCTAAAGGGCCACATGCCTCTTCAATTATTATTATCATTTTTTTTAATAGGCCATGGTTCTTTTTTCTTTTTAATCAAAACAATATATAAGAGATACTAACCTTTTCCGTATATATCCCAAATGATAATTTTACTTTCCTCTCACAGTCCAATAGTAATGAATCAAAATTGTCATGATAAAAAAAGAGTATAGTTATAGAGAAGATAAGAAATTAGTTGGGGATAAATTATTAACCAAAATAAAATATTATATAATACAAATATATAAAATAAAAGAAGGTCACTTGGCGTTCTAACTTACCAACACACAGTTCCGCCATTGCGGGTGCACAGGCACACACATATATCCCTGTTTGGGAAATGTTTTTTTTTTTTTGATACACATGAGCATCCTTACAAATAACTAACCCTTATCCAGTTCAATAATCCTTTCTAACGCCAAATCTGGGATCGAAATAGCGTGGAGCCCTAGCATAGTCGATAAACTCTTCTTTGCTAAGTGGTCTGCTACCTTATTCTTCCTGCGACTGATTAGACGAACGTCAACAGTCCAGTCTCGATTGAATACTTCCTTGAATTGATCAATCAGGATTCGGTCTTCATGAGTCTCATACCCTGAGCTGTTCACCAGTGCAACAACGTCCGCCGCGTCAACTTCCAGAACGATGTTCTTGAATCCCATATCCCATGCTAACTTCAGGCCGAGAATACCTCCCCAAAGCTCTGCTGCCAAGCTATCCCCATCCTCACCTTTGAACATAAACGCTCTCAAGAACATGCCATGCTCGTCTCACAAAATACCTCCACTCGCAATACCAGGAGATGAGGGAGAGAAAGCGCCGTCAGAATTAATCTTCACCCACCCAGGCTGGGGAATAATGGTGCGCCACAGTGCAAGAGTTTCGGGGCAATCTCTTAGAACATGTTGGAGATTCTCCAGTCCCGCCATGCATACCGGGCAGCGGCTATCCTCACTCAAGCCCCTCTTGCACCTAGAAACGTTGGTTAAGAGTCGATTATGCAGGACTAGCCATATAAACATCTTACATCTCTCAGGGACTTTAATCTTCCAAATCTTGCTCCATATGGTATCCGGAGAGTTCTCATTCTGAGTCAGGCTCTCATACGCCGATTTCACTGTAAACCTACCATTCTTATTCCACTTCCAGCGTAGCACACCATTCGGCAGTATCTCAGTTCCTTCTTCAACTTTGCTCCACGTGCGCTTCACTCCACTCCACAAATTAGACCCCGGCTTCGACTTATCAATCCTGGGTATTACATCTGCACCACAATTATATTTATTTCGAATTACCTTTACCCAGAAGTCATCTCTTCTAGTTGAAAGTTGCCAGCCAACCTTCATTAAAAATGCTTGGTTGTATTGGCTGGAGTGGCGAAGCCCTAGTCCCCCTCTAGTCTTGGACTTGCAGATGGTATCCCAAGCAACCAGGGGAATCTTTTTATGGTTCTCAGAGCTACCCCACAAAAGCTGTCTATTATTTCGATCAAGACTTGCACACGTCTTTGGCAGGAGCAATGAAGTTTGCATGACATATCCTGGGATAGCCGAAGTAACTGAGGAAATAAGAGTAGACCTTCCTGCAGAAGATAAGGACCTTGCTTTCCAAGATGATAGTCTTGTTTTAACCTTGTCCACTACAAAATGAAAAGACTCATTTGTTACCCGCTTATGGTGAAGAGGAACCCCCAAGTATTTACCCAAATCACTCGTGACAGAAAAGCCAAGCGACTCGCCCATTTCTGTTCTTCTCACATGATGAACATTCTTGAAAAGAACACCCGAGTTTTACGGTGATTGATTTTTAACCCGAACTTGTCACAAAAGGTCTTGGACAATCCTTGATCACATCCACTTGGGTCATTGAAGCCTCTGCAAAGAGGATAATATCATCTGCAAAGAACGGATGAGAGATTGGAGGCCAGATTTTGTTAAATGAATTGGCTTCACCTGTCTATCTGGATTGCGGCTTGAATAAGATGGGCCGGTTTCTCCATGCATACCACAAATAAATAGGGAGAGGGATCCCTTGCCGAACCCCCTAGATGGGAGAAACCCTTCCGCCTTGCTCCCATTCCATAACGATTGCATGCTAGAGCTAGAAACACACTTTGTTTCAAGATATTAAAGATACGATGCAGGGCAGCTTAATAGAAAGTCCCAGTTGACACGGTCATAAGCTTTCTCAAGGTCAATTTTAATAGCCAAGAAACCCTTCTTCTGTTTCATAGATCTCAGTATGAATGACCTCTTGAGCCACAATTATATTATCGCTACTATGCCGTCCTGGAACAAAACTGCACTGATTTGGGGCAATCACCAATGGCAATATGGGCTTGAGTCTGTTCACAATAATTTTTGACAGGGTTTTATATATCACATTACAAAGACTTATCGGTCTTAAGTCCCCCATGCACTCCGGATGATCCTTCTTCGGGATGAGGACAAGCAGGGTCCTATTAATGTCCTTGATAGCTGTGGATTATCAAACAGGTATTTAATATGGGAAGTCACAGAAGTGCATACCGTACTCCATTGATTCTGATAAAATAGGGCATTAAGTCCATCCGGTCCTGGGGATTTCAAAGGCCCCATGCTAAACATGGCTTCCTTAACTTCAATGTCGGAGACCTCTCTGTTACACCATCTCAGGGTGGCCTCCTCAACACATGGATAAGACATCAAACCACACCATCGCGGCCTACTGTGAATGTCCTCAGACAGAAGAGAAGAGAAAAAACCAGAGGCCAACTGGGAAATGTTAGGGAGCCAAGCCATATCCGGGGACCAAGAATGACGAACAAACTCATCAAACTGAGCATGAAGAACCCAGGCTGCTATGAATCGGAACGGTCGATTTGGAGTGGGTGCATTCGAAGTCTTATCAAGGCAGAGGAGGATGGGCCTGTGATCAGACTTAAAGAAAGGTAAATGGGCCACCGATGCATTCGGGAACAGATTAGCCCATTGATCATTAGCCAGCAACCTGTCTAACCTTGCCTCAGAAATTCCTCGCTTCCAAGTGAATTCAGGCCCCACAAAGCCTACATCCCTTATATCCTGCATATCAAACCATCTCAAGAAGTCTTTGTCAATAGAACGACGAAATGTTGCAGAAGATCTTCGTTCACATGAGAGAAGAGTACCATTAAAATAACCCCTACTAGCCAAGCACCCTGCACCGATGGTGCTAGCCGGAAAGATTCTCCCAAAGAATCCGGCGTGCTACACAAGAAGGGCTAGCATAAACCACTTTGTGAGCGTCCGGGAACAACCGGCAACTCCGGTGATACGTAAATGCATAAATTGGTGATGAAGCTCAAGAATGGACACAGCAATAATACTATGATCCCAAAGGCACCAGATGCCACCGCTATAACCTTCACAGTCAATTAATTGCATATTGGGGAACCCTAATTGATTCGCACGCCCCAAGGACGCTTCTTTAGTACATCTGGTTTCTAGTAGTGCAATAAAATTAAGATGGTAATGAGATTTCAGGTCACGAACCAAGGCAGGGAAACTCTTAGCTCCTGTCCCTCTTGAATTCCAGAATAGGAAATTCATTGGGAAACAGTAGAATAAATTTGGGGTATGGCAACCTCCCCCAAGGCCTTATCCTGATCGCATATAATATCGTCCATAGCCTCTTGATTAGTTAAATCCTTCTTTTGTCCCTGAAAAGAAATATCCACCGGATTACCCAAAGCAATGGGATGACTCGCAGGAATTTTTAAAATTGATTTGTTGAATCCCCCAATCATTGCTTGATTCGACGCGTGGCCAACTGGAAGTGTCCCAATAGTGTTGGAATTTCCGCAATTAATCTGCTCCTCCAGCCCACAACGCACTAAAAGAGTTGGGAATAAATGACTCACACCATGGCCCACAATAATTGATTTTGGGATCCGATTGGCAGGAGACTTATTTTCCTTTCCTTTTGTTTTCCCTTTCGAAATATTTTTCCTTTTTGAGCCAATTTGAACCCATTCAGATTTAATGGGGCCTTTATTCTGTAATAATTCCTTTTTGTTTTCAGTCAATTCCCTGATATTCGCCGCTTATCCTGCTCATTATCCGTAGGTTTGACGTTGGCAACGGTTGGCTCAATGATTTTGGTAACGTCTTTAACTCCATTAACTCCCTTCCCTGATTTATCCGAGATTGCATATCCCCTGACCTCCCGCCTCAACAAACGGATCTTCCCAAAATGATTTTCATTGGGGCGTCATTTCCGAGCCCTTAGGAAGCTCTCCGTCCGCCCGTGTCACCGATCACGGGTTGCGTTTCGGTGGCTCCACCAACCTCACCCTCCTTCCGTTCAGTTTCCATACCCGTCCCTGTAGCCTGCTCATGCTTCTTCGACTCTCCACTGTTATCCACACCTTCTCTTCCACCTTCGTCCTTCTTCCCCTGATCAGAGCCTTGAGTATCCACCGGAGGCCTATTTAATGGGCAGCAGTTGTTGGTGCCCATACTTTCCACAAGAGAGACGGACGAATGCAACCCTCATAGATGATAGGCCTTTCTTCACCAAAAACCAAGTATGTAGGAAGGAGAGGTTTTTTCAGGTCAATCTCCACGCAAATACGTGCAAAGCCACCCTTGTCATAGATTGAGGTAGGCGGTCTACCTTGATCATCTTTCCAATCATATTCCCAATCCTGCGAAGCGATTCCACATTATAAAACTCAAACGGAACATCCGGCAAGTGAACCCAAGCCGCAATAATACATTTAAGGTCAGCTTTCCCCGGGTTAAAATTCGGACGCCATCGCTGGACTATCAAATAGTGATCATCAATCATCCAGGGGCCCTCTTGAAAAGCATATTCCTTGTCCTCCTTATTGGAGAAAGAGACTATGTAGTAGCCATTACTTAAAGGAATCAGTTTTAAAGCATCCTGTGGTCTCCACATCCGGTTGATGCGATCACGAATCACAAAAATAGGAAAACTTGCGCCCAAAACCTTGATGATAAGAGAGTTCTTCCATGGCAAGCACCAAGCCGTATATTCATCCGCAGTGAACTTCAGTTTCCCAGGCTTCCCTTCCAGTCTACCCGGCATCATGCTTTCCTCCTCATCAGACACCTCCAGATCCTCCTGTAGTTCCTTCTCATTCATCTTATGAAAGTATTCCTTCCACCCCTGCATTATGTCGTCATCCTCCGAATGTTTCACCAGGGAAGCTGCGCTTAGGGAGAGAGTAGTTTATCCCGATAGGACAAAGGGGGGCACTCCTCTTCATACTAGATGAAGCTCCATTAGCAGCACCTTCTCCACTTACATTTGTCTCCGCCATCTTCCCAAAGGTAAACCCCTTATTAGTAGCTTCCTGAGTCTTCTGGTTGGGTTCCTTCCTGCCACCACCTTCTCCGTCCCCTCCCCCAGACCCCTCCTTGCCGCCGCTCTCTTTTCCTTTCTCCCGTCGCCGGTTTCGCTCTCGGTCACTCATCGCTCCCTTGTTTGGGAAATGTTTTAATCGCAAGAAGAAAAAAGCTTTTTACTTTTTACGAAATAAAATTCCTATAAATATTTACCCGTGAAACACAAATCTCACTTAAAGATAGGCCAATTCAAATACCCGCATAATGGAGGAGGTGAATAATTAGTTTATAACACATGTAATAATAATAATTAGTTTATAAATATTAAAAAATTAGTCAATTTACTTATTTATAAATTAGTTTTCCTAAATATCTCATTCAGTCGTTACCATAGACTCCATCTAATCTTTGATTTGAGACATATTTATCTAATTTTATTGGATTAAGAAAGTTAGTTAAATTAGTAAATATAACATGTATATTTTAAAACGGAACCGGATTTCCTCAGAAGCAGACTCTCAGAATCTCTCAGTATCCCATCACCACCGTCCGTTGGAGAGAGAAATTGAAAAGCTCAAATCTCAATGAGGCAGAAAAAACCGCACGCGATATTTTTTACCGCGCGCGGTTTTTTAAAAAATAGATCTGCACCCTTGGATCAATTTTTGTACGGATAATATCGAAAGATACTGAGGGTTCCGCTTCTGAGAGAATCCGGATCCAACCCAGTTATATTCCTTCATTCCCCTATTCCCTTTGTTCTTTGATTTTTGTTGAGAAAACATCGACATAGGTAAATTAGGAAAAGATTGACAAATATAAAAACTATGTGTTACATTTATGATTAAGATCAACATCCTAAATATATCTTATATTAAGTATTGGAGGGAGTAAGTTAATGGAAACCTCATTTGATATACGTTTGATTCTTCTAATCAGGCAAAAAAAGAGTCTTTCTTTTATTTTTATACGTCACATTGTTAAATTTTTTTATATGTTTCTATAATTTTACTCATAATTTATTGTTGTAATAGATTTTAATATTTTATCCTGGCAGAATATAGTATATAATAAATAAGGATAAAATAGAAAAGTTATTAGATTTTGATATGGAGTTAATAAGAGTTTATATTTTTCCTGATTTCAGTAAAATATGTTAGAATGAACTTTTAAATATAACTAGACAAGTATTTAATTAAGGGTTAAGGTGTGATTAGCGTCCAACACAATTAACTATTAAGTGGACCAAAAATACCAACAAAATTTTAAAAAGGAGCGTCCAGCACAACGAAGTTAGAAAAAAGTTAACGTCTATTATCTAAGGTGCAGATTTGCCAACGAACTTTTACTCTAGGAGCGCCCAGCACAAAATTCTAAATTTTACTAAATTAAATAATTTTTTTCTCAATTGTCATTATTCAAAATTACTTGTATAGATATCTATGGACAAAAATTACTCATTTTTCAATTTTGTCAAAATTATAATTTGCTAAAATAAAAAAAAAAATTAATTAAAAATCTAATTATATGATTTAAATAAAACTCAAGGTGTTTTATAGTTTATTATATATGTTAAACAAAAAAAATATTATCTGATTTATTTTTATTTTAGAAGAAATTTTATGTGAGTTAAAAATTCATTTAATGTTAATAAAATCTAAAAAATATATTATATCTTGAAAGAAATAAAATGAGTTTAATTTTTATTTTTATAAAAAGAGTTTAATGGATATCAACGTTGATACTTAATAATATAAATCCGGCAACTTGATGATATATTTGTTAATTAAATGATCTATTGCTTATATGGATATGAGACTTTCGTAGGCCAAATTGCTCTTTAACCTATTATTAACAATAGATCATTTAATTAATAAATATATCATCAAGTTGCCGGATTTATATTATTAAGTATTAACGTTGATATTCATTAAGCTCTTTTTATAAAAATAAAAATTAAACTCATTTCATTTCTTTTAAGATATAATAGATTTTTTAAATTTTATTAACTTTGAATGAATTTTTTAACTCACATAAATTTCTTCTAAAATAAAAATAAATCATATAATTTTTTTTAACATATATAATAAACTATAAAACACCTTAAGTTTTATTTAAATCATATAATTATATTTTTAATTAAAATTTTTGTTTATTTTAGCAAATTATAATTTGACAATATTGAAGAATGAGTAATTTTTGTCCATAGATATCTATACAAGTAGTTTTGAATAATGACAATTGAGAAAAAAAAATCATTTAATTTAGTAAAATTTAGAATTTTGTGTTGGGCGCTCTTGAGTAAAACTTTTTTGTGCTGGACACTCCTGGAGTAAAAGTTCGTTGACCAATCTGCACCTTAGATAATGGATGTTAACTTTTTTCTAATGGCGTTATGCTGGGCGCTCCTTTTTAAAAGCTTGTTGGTATTTTTGATCCACTTAATAGTTAATTGTGTTGGATGCTCCTGGGCCAATAATTTATTAGTCAAATCGTACCTTAATCCTTTAATTAATGGGGTCAGGACAACTTGATAAAAATATCATACTCATTCGATTCTATTTATTAAACATGTATATATTAAATCAGATCAAGCTTCAAAGTTGTTATATCAAATTTTAAGACATAATTAATGATATTTAAAGTTCTTTTCTGTCCATACTTGAACTAACTTGTAAATAGAACCAATGAATCGTGTTTTTTTTTTTTGCTCCAAACCAATGAATCAATTTTGAAAACAAAGTAAATTGAGATTTTACGTAGAGAACTAAGAGAAATCCTTTTCGAAATCTGAGTTTTCAATAATGTCTTTGTAACTTAGTATGTTGTAGCAAAGGTGAAGGAGCAATTTTGCCAACCAACAATTAGGCCAGGAGCACTGGGCACAATAACTTTTAAAGGGACCAAAAAGGCCAACAAACAATTAAATGGGTGAAAAACGCACAACACCGTTTGATTTGATCTAACATCCGTTTAAAACCATGTCCACGTGGCCTTTGACTGCCAGCTGGTTCCTTTTTTTTATGGTCAATGGACAGGTGGATTTTTTGTTTTGTGTGGAGAATGATAGAAATTTGCAGGCACGGGCAAAACGAAGAAATCCGAGAATGAAGAAACACCCAAATCGATCTGACGTGCTTCAGAGAAATCGAACTCAGGAACCCAACGGAGAAGGACCCAGGGACCGTTTCTAGACATCACTTTGAGGAATTTTCAATTTGTGGATAAATACATCAATGCATAAATAATTAGACAAATCAGTCCTATTTTCTCCACCTTCTTCATAATTCTCTTCTCTCTCGTGTCTCTTCTTCTTGCTTTCCTAGGAATCTCTTGGCTTTTTCTTTACCTTGTGCTAAGAACCTTTGAAGCAGGTGGTTTCTGTTACACCGCTTCCAATCCTAGCTTCTTCCTTCCCTGGGGTTTCATTGGATGAATGAAACCCCAATTTCGAAGTTTCCAACTTTCAATCGTCAAAGTCCGATCTTTGATCTGGGTTTTTGCGTGAGGAAGTGGTTTAGAGAGGAAAAAACGTGGTTGTTGGCGCTAGTGTGATTTTAAATCCAAGGGATTTCAAGCGATAGTTTGAGGAGGATTTTTGGCTCGAGATTTGTGGTGGTGGCTTTGCTGTGAAGGATTTGCTCGCTTTTTGATCTACAATACGAGGGTAAAAGAAGGTTAGAGAGGAAAAGAACGGGAAAATTACATAGAACAAAATGCAGCAATATCAGCTCAAGAAGGTCCTTTCTCTCTCACTCCGATTCACATCTCTCTCTCTCTCTCTCTGTGAAACTCATTATTGTGATACAAGCTGATTGATGGAAATAATAATGTAAATGAAAATTTGGGTGACATGTTGAGGAGAGCAAAAAATCCACCTGTCCATTGACCCAAAAAAAAAAGGAACCAGCTGGCAGTAAAAGGCCACGTGGACATGGTTTTAAACGTATGTTAGATCAAACCAAACGGTGTTGTGCGTTTTTCTCCCATTTAATTGTTTGTTGGCCTTTTTGGTCCCTTTAAAAGTTATTTGTTCCCAGCGCTCCTGGCCTAATTGTTGGTTGGCAAAATTGCTCCTTCACCCTTGTAGCAATGTCTTCGCCCAATGCTAGCATTGTATTACTGTTGATTGTGTACTGTGAGATTGTGACTGGTGAGACTTGCAATGTAGTTTAGCATGTGTTGTCTTTCTTTTAAGGGTGCCTAGGTAAGTTTTGGAACGTGCCCGGGCAAGTCCATGCGCAATCCACTCAAAATCCGACTGTTGTAAATCATTGCTTAAACCCCCTAACCATGTGTATTGGGGTTAAGAAGAATGAATGCAATAAAAAAATCACAAATGTAATGAGTAGATTTCATTTTGAGTAAGGGTGATAAGTTTTCAGACTTGCCCGGGCAAGTTCATGTGCAATTCACTCAAAATTCGACTGTTTCAAATCCTTGCCCGGACCTCCTAACCATGTGCATTGGGGTTAGGAAGAGTAAATGCAATAAAAAAATCACAAATGTAATGAGTAGATTTCATTTTGAGTAAGGGTGGTAAGTTTTCGAATGTGCAATCCACCCAAAATTCGACTGCTACAAATCTTTGTCTGAACCTTCCAATCGTGTGCATTGGGGTTAGAAAAGAGTGAATGCAATAAACAAAATCATAAATGTAACGAGTAGATATTTTATGTCTACTTAAAAACTTTTTTGTGCTAGGCGCTTCGGGGTAAAACTTTTTTGTGCTAGGTGCTCCTAGAGTATAACTTTATTGGTCAATCAACAACTTAATCCTTAACGGATGTTGATTTTTTTATAACAGCGTTGTGTTAACTTTACATTTTTAAAAGTTTTTAAATATTTTTGGTTTATTTAAAACTATTTTGTGCTGGACGCTCCTGAACCAAAACTTTATTGGCCAATATGCACATTAACTCTTCTTTATAACCCTTTCTACACTAATTACATGTAACTATATTCAAACATTTGTAAGTTCAGGCAAGAGATTAATTATAAGTAACACGTTAATTGCATCTTTTTTTTTTTTTGCTATAAAAATTTTAGGAAAGGGGTTGGGCTCACCCACAGTCCAAGGGCAGGGCGCTTGAAGCCCATTCCACAGGGCATACTGGTCAGACTGTCAGAGAGTACACATGCCTCCACCTCTGCCAGCGTTTCCACTGCTTCCTAGACCCCTAGGATGCCTTCCCCAGCGCCTTGACCAACGCAGGGATCGAACCCCCTCCCTAGAGGTGAGGAAGTCCGACCCCTTCGCCAGTTGAACCCAAGAACGTTAATTGCATCTTCCATATAAGTATTTGCTATTTTGTGTACATTGATGAATAAGACTAGGCCCAGCCACGGAATTTTTTGTTGGTATAAGAGAATTTAGGTAAGGGCAGATGCCTGTAACCCGTTAAGGTTAGGGCACGTCATCTGACTTAAAGAGCGCTTACATTGGTACTTATAGATTGTCTATCAACGAAGTCTTCACATCAACCAGCGTATATCAAACCTCCTCTATTTTAAGATGTAAACCAACACATGCCATTTTAATTGCCAACAACCTTGTTTTATCTAGTAATGAAACCTCCTACGTAAATATGAGCCCTATCTTAATTAAGGATAACCGGCACAACTTATTAAACCGCATGCACACAAAGTGTTCGAACGCGCAACCTCTTCTTTAAATGAAGGTTTATGAATTATAAGAAAAGAAGAAGAAGAAGAAGAAGGTTTATGAAAGTGTTCAGTGCAAGTGGAGCCAGACTGGTTCGATAACATATTCACCTTTATATAGAATTTAAACTTGTTTAAAATAAGTAAACTCATATAACCCCTTAAACTTGGGGAACAATTTCAAATCGGATCAACTAGCTTGTCATTTTCTGTTTTCAACTTTTTTTATACACCGGAAAAAAAAAAGTAAATAACAAGAAATTATGAATTAAGAATTTAGTTTAATGAACTTAAACTCCAATCTTTTGTTATTTCTTTAATTTTTATCATATATATAAGTATTTTTGCCAACGTATTTCTCCTATATCGTATATAAATCTAGGGTAAAAGATTTCTCCAGCCACTGGAAATAAGTTATCTCCTGTGACCTCCAAAACTACATCGTTTTGGATTAATAAAGGGCGTTTCTGTAATTTTATTTATTTTTTTATCATATAAATTTTACTGAAACACTCTTCATTAATTCACCTAAAATTATAAATATATCATTTATTAATTCAAAATGAAGTAGTTTTACTTATAAATCTATCGCAATGTTGGAGGGCCACAATTGATAATTACTTTTCTCTAATCCGAGGGGCCTGATTTTTTTCCGTTTTATTTTTCAATTTATTTTTGGTATTATTTTTTTCCGTGAAAATTCGTATTTCTATTTCCTCCTCGAAGAAGGGTTTTCTTTCACTCTCGCCTCACCGGCCTCACGCTCTTCTCTTCTCTGCGCCTTCTCGCAGAAGAGAGAGAAACGTTGAAGAACCAATCTCTCTCTCTACTTATCTCAATATCTCAATATCTATCATTCAATCTCTATCTCTGTTTCCTTCGATCTTCTTTAAGTTTTATCTTTTTTGCCTCTCTATAACCTTAAAAACCCAATTCCATTCTGGTTTAGCTTTTGTCGCCGCTGAATCTTATCTCTCTCCCTTTAACTCACTCTGTCTTATCTGAGACGGTGCATATTCTATTTTGAAGTGAAAGATCCTGAGTTATGCAGCAAGGTGATCAGACGGTGATAAGCTTGAGGCCTGGTGGTGGTCGTCCCGGCGGTAGCAGGTTCCTTGCTCCTCGATTCGATTCATCCTCATCGGCTTCCTCTGCTTCTCCTGCTTTTGGTTCCTTTGCCTCCGATCCTTCTCTCCTTCGTCCCCATAGCGGTGCTCCAACTTCTTTTTCCATTAAGGTATATGTTGAATCTTGCTCCTTTGCGTGGATCTGGATTTTCATTTTTTTGTCTGGTCTTATAATTCTGTCCTCATGATTATATCTCCAAATTTTGGATTTATTGCTTGCTTTTTAGCTGCTAGGATTATCATTGAAAGATTCGAGAGTGTTATATGCGTTGCCGAGGGTCTAGAACGATTTTCTATAATATAGCTAGGATCCTTGATTGTCGTATTATAGGTGGTGTGAATAATTGAGTATGTTTGATGTGGATCTCGTAGCTGTATAATTAATGTCAAGGGCTCAAGGTTGTATTTCCTATATCGCAGTTGATTTTTTGTTATATTCGGATTTTTTGGGTGGCGAGGTCTTATGTTAAAGTTTGAACTCTGCGAACAATCTGTTTGCAGTCGTTTCCGTTCCCTGCAAAGAATGTGACTGGTTTCATGGTGTTCTGTTATGAAATTTAAGACAGTAGTGTGGCTACATCCTAGGACATAAAAGTTCACAGATTTATATCTTCCCCTGTTACTGCATCCGCTGACATTAATCATCATCTAATATCTAGTCTTAGGAGTAGAAATTTTTGTTTAAGACCGGTAAAATAATGGGTGAAGAAAGCTCAAGCTGGATTATGAATGTCCTAATTCTTGGTGGGGCACTCAATATGTGTACCTGCTGTAAATATGGACAAAAAGCAACATCGTGGGCTTTAGGTGGGCTTGATTAAGTTTCAGATTGCCCATAAAGGTCCCACTTACAGTGGAATATTTTGAAAGTTTGATGGAGGCAACAACTTCTTCCTAGTGTAGAATCTGATAAATTGGCAGTCTTATCACTGTGGTGACCTGCTTCTTGAATTGATTATTCACGTTATACAGTTTAAGTTGGTACTACATTGACTGTGGAGTTCTGGTTTTAGGAGCTGCTGATAAATCTTCTAATTCCTTGTTGTGAAGGGTTTGCTTGCAAAAACAGCAAACTTAAAAAGTTGTCTTCTGCAACCTGATATACTAAATAATTCTACTTGTATCATCAATGCATCTATTACATTACAGATGAAACGCATTTGTTTATTGGTAAAGGGTTTACCCATACCTATGATGCTAATTTTAGGTTGTACACTTGTACTTCAGTTACTGCCCAATAATTTTGTGCCTATGAAGGACTTAGCTGAAAAATAGAGGAAAGTGAAGCATATAACTAACTAACTAAGTATCATTGGAGTTGATTACTTTTATAGAATTGCAATTAATTTGATCCCATAAACTACTGTGAACAATTCTTATATTCTTGTATGTGGTTATATAGTGACTGGTTAACCTTGTATTATCATAATAAATTCTTATTCTTATTCTTCTGGATTTTGTAGGCTGGAGATGCACGGTTTGAGGGTCGTGAGCGTGTGCGATACACTAGGGATCAGCTTTTACAACTGAGGGAGGTAATTCTGACATGATTTTGTTGGTTTAAGTGTTATGATGAAAGTTATTACCTGAGAGATGGTTTACTAGTAAATTACTTTTGAAGTGACAAAAATCAGGGTGCATATGTGCCGTATGTCTAGTCTTGACGTCAAAACTGATATTTATATTACCAACTGCCTGACGTTTGAAAATTTACTTGTAGGTTGTTGAGATCCCCGAAGATATTTTAAAAATTAAACAAGATATAGAAACCGAACTTTCTGGTGAAGATCAAAGCTGGGGCCGTGCAGAAAATGTGAGTTTCTTTTCCTCTTTTTGGCTTATGTTTATATAGTTAACTTTAAGTACCCCTGGCCTTCTTTATCCTGTCTGGTAAGTTGATTGTTTGTGCCATCCTCCTATATTTATATTAGATTTGAACCGGTGCGGTATAGTCTTGTCAGTTTTGTGACATTTTGTTAAATTAACTTAATATTCATAAGCACTAATTTTGTTAAATTATGTTTATGCATACATCATCTTATGCAGTCTGCACAACAATTACAAAATCGGTACTCTGAGCCTGACAGCCGTGATTGGCGTGGCCGGTCTGGGCAACTTCCTGCTTCTTCAGAAGAGAAGTCATGGGAAAATCTGAGAGAAAATAGAGAGTTTGGAAATCGCTTTGACTCAAAGAACCAGGATTCTAATCAGTTTAATCGGCAGGATCAACTGAATTCCCAGTTTGCAAGGGTACATATTTCTTCTAATCAAGTAATAACAAGCTCTGGTATTTTATGTTATCTCCTAGGTTCTGAACATATTTTTGTGTCTGTTGGAAAACTGTATGTATTTTGTGGAATTGTTTTCTTGAAAACTGCCTGCCTATTTGACTGTTACAGGGCCTATTTGCCTAAAGAGAATCACCCTTTCTCACCATCCCATGTTGAGTTTCTATCTGACTCATTTGAGGATGACATAGTTTTTGCTGTGATTGTCCATTGGTCTTGTTCTGGGGAAGGGGTGGGGGAATGTTATGTGTATTCATTAGCCACATCGGCATCATTCTGATGGTTATGGGTTAGCACAATGTTCTTGCATTAGTGTAGTGTCATGTTATTTTGTAGCCTAACCTATTCCAGTTTAGATTGTTAAATTTTTAACTGTTCATGGCCATTGTTGGCTTAAATTACTTGATGTCTTGTTTTAAAGTAAAGCTGTTATATTGATATGGAAATTCGTCAGATTGCATTGCATGCTGTTATTGATATCTTTCCTTTGGTTCCTACCCATTAAAGCTGGTATAATGAGTTGTTTGATGTCTCTTTTTATTCAGGGAGGACCTGCTCCAGCTTTAATTAAGGCTGATGTTCCATGGTCAGCTAGAAGAGGAAACCTATCTGAAAAGGATCGTGTCTTGAAAACTGTTAAAGGGTAATTTGTTATATGTAAATCTTAATATGTTAATTGAATAACCTTGGAAATAATGTCTACAAGTAGGTGTGATAGCTTGAAGTTTTGGGATCATATAAAACAACAGTTACTTGCAGTTGCATTTGTCTTAACTTTGTTAAAAGCCTCCTGTTATGTTAAATGCCATCTGTCTTTATGCAGAATTCTAAACAAGCTTACCCCTGAGAAATTTGATGTCCTGAAGGGTCAATTGATTGATTCTGGAATTACATCTGCTGACATCTTGAAGGTATTTTCTTTTAGGGCTGCAGTGAATATTCTATCCACCTCCTAGTTCTTTACTGATTTGTGTTGCTTTTTGCTTTGGGAATGCAGGATGTCATTTCACTTATATTTGATAAGGCTGTACTAGAACCAACATTTTGCCCCATGTATGCTCTTCTTTGTTCAGATCTTGATGAAAAGCTGCCTCCATTCCCCTCTGATGAACCTGGTGGGAAAGAAATCACTTTTAAGCGAGTACTCTTGAATATCTGCCAGGAGGCTTTTGAAGGTGCTGATAAACTGAGGGAGGAATTGAGGCAGATGACTGCTCCTGAGCAGGAGACAGAGCGTAGGGATAAGGAGAGACTGGTCAAGCTTCGTACTCTTGGAAATATCCGACTAATCGGAGAGCTGTTGAAGCAGAAGATGGTTCCTGAAAAGATTGTCCATCACATTGTTCAGGTTCCCATTTGATTTAATTCTTCTCTGATCTATATTCAATTCCTCTTAAATTATGATATGGAATATGTTCTTAGTGTACCTAACTGTTATTTTGAACAGGAACTTTTGGGATCTGATAGCAAGTCCTGTCCGGTTGAGGAAAATGTTGAAGCCATTTGTCAATTTTTCAATACTATCGGTAAACAACTTGACGAAAGCCAAAAATCACGGCGTATTAATGACATGTACTTTAGCCGATTGAAAGATCTGAGCACAAACCCTCAACTTGTATCACGGTTGAGGTTCATGGTTCGTGATGTTCTAGATTTACGTGCTAATAACTGGGTTCCAAGACGTGAGGAGGTATAATAATAAATTTTAATGTTTGTGTTATTCCAACCAATGGTAGTTTTGATTTGCCCAAGTATTGAATAGCTAACTACTTGTGTAGGTGAAAGCAAAAACCATCACAGAAATTCATTCAGAAGCTGAAAAGAATCTTGGATTGCGGCCAGGTGCTACAGCAAGCATGAGAAATAACCGTGCTGCAGCTTCAGGTGTTCAAGGAAATATAAGCCCTAGTGGATTTCCGATTTCTCGACTTGGTACAGGAGGTATGATGCCTGGAATGCCAGGGACCAGGAAGATGCCTGGGATGCCTGGAATGGATAATGACAACTGGGAAATGCCTAGGACAAGATCAATGCCAAGAGGAGACATGTCAAGTATGCAAGCTGCAGGACGTGGCCAGTCTCCTTTACTCTCGAAGCCATCAGCCCTGAACTCGAAGCTATTACCTCAAGGTAGTGGTCTCATAAGTGGAAGAAGCAGTGCCCTAGTGCACGGTGGTGGTGGAGCTCCTTCTCGTCCATCGAACGTTGTTTCTGGTGCCGAGCCTGCATCTCAAATCCCTACTTCTGTGAAAGCTGTTCCTAGTGGGTCCTTTGAGAAGCCACAGACTCCACCTCCAAAATTAAATTTTGATGAACTTCGCCGCAAAACCATCTCTCTTCTGGAAGAATATTTCAGTGTTCGCCTTTTAGATGAGGCATTGCAGTGTGTGGTAGAACTAAAGGCTCCATCCTACCACCCCGAGTTTGTTAAGGAGGCCATTTCCCTTGCCCTAGACAAAAGTCCACCCTGTGTTGATATTGTTGCCAATCTTCTTGAGTATCTTTTTATTAAGAAGATTCTTACTGCTAGAGATATAGGGACTGGCTGTGTGTTGTTTGGTTCCATGCTGGACGATATCGGCATAGATTTGCCTAAAGCCCCAAATAATTTTGGAGAGATAATTGGAAAGCTAATTTTGGCTGGGGGATTGGATTTTAAGGTGGTTTTAGAGATCCTTAAGAAGGTGGAAGATGACTTTTTCCAGAAAGCAATATTTGAAGCTGCAAAAAGGATCATTAGTGCTGCATCTGGGCAAGCCCTTTTAGATTCCCAAGCCTCCGATATCGAGGCTTGCCATAGTGTGCTCAAGTGATCCAAGTCAACCCGACGACTATGCATGCTTTCGGAAAGCTGGAGGAAAGTTTCTTCCAAGAATTCCCCCCTTATCCCCAACAACTTGAGTTGGAGAGCCTTTTGTATTACAGTATTTTATGAAAATCAGGTACTTAAGGGACCTAAGGCTGTACATTTTTGTTTTGTTTTATTTTTGAGGTCGTAGAGGTTTTTATTTGAGGAAAAGGGTCAAAAACCATAAAGCTACGGATTTTGTTTCCCCTGTCGGCTTTTTCATGTGCCATGTTAACCCATGATGGGTCCGAATGTTCTTTGTATTTCATTAGTCTTTTATTTTTTTCCTTGAGAAAATTCTGACATAGTAATTGTTATACTGGTCAGTTCATAAATTATCCTGTGTTTTTTAGGCCTGAATAAATATCATCTGTTATTTTGGGTTTGGTTTCTCTGTGGTCTTTCTCCTCATCCCTCCTTATCTCTCATTTTTCAGTATCAGTCAGTATCTTAAAATATATTTTTAGTACCAGTCGGTATCTTAAAATATTTTTTTAAAATCCTAAAATAATTCTTTATAATCATAAAATATTTTTTTAGCACCAGTCAGTATAATGAAATATTTTTTTAAGATCTTAAATCAGGATCTTGAAAAAATATTTTAGAATACTGACTGATATTAAAAAGTATTTTAGGATGGGATAATCAAGATTAATTTAAATTAACAGTCTAGATTAGTTGAGGAGAGAGATGAAAGATTGAGATTGGATGAGAAGGGATGTTGAGAATATAAGATAATGAGAGGAATATTTTCACTAGCTCATGTTATCTGGTTGGTTGCATTCGGATATATGAATCACTGAATTGCTCTTGGAATATTTCTGTAGCTCCTTCGTATTGTAATGTTAAACTGGTCAGTTCATAACTCTTGTTTGCTTCTAACATTGGAGTCAAACGACCTAAATGAAATTGGCTTCACTTGAGTTAAATTGATTTTGTTTTAAAAAGAAAATCTTCTCTCTCTTAATGACCATGGCTTGATATTGTTCATTGAAAAGCAAGGCATATAAAATTGGGAGAATTACACTCAGGTTCACCTAAAGGAAAAAAATTACAAAAAAGTCCATTGAAATCATAAAATTACAAAAAAGTCCCAAGAGAATTTTTGTTGTAAATACATACATTTCGTGTTGTAAATACATACAAATATTTACAACAGGAAAAATATATATTTACAACAGGAAAAGTATATATTTACAACAACACAAAAAGTAATTTTCATTCCGTACAAATAATATAAAAAAAGTCCCAAACCATTTACAACAGGAAAAGTATATATTTACAACAACATTTAAACACCTGACCATTTACAACAGAAAAAGTATGTATTTACAACAACATTTAAAAAATTCTGTACAAATAATATCAGAAAAGTCCCAAACCATTTACAACAGAAAATGTATGTATTTACAACAGGAAATGTATGTATTTACAACAAAAATTTCCTTGGGACTTCTGGGTAATTTTGTGATTTCAAGGGACTTTTTTGTAATTTTTTGCCTTCCTTGGGACCTGAATGTAATTCTCCCTATAAAATTTGACTGGTCATTGAACCAGTCAAGACAATGGTTCAACTAACGAGTCTGATGCAAATCAAAATGTTAAACAAGTCATGGTTAAAATGATATATAATTTAATTAAATTGTAGAAAAATAATTTAGTCTAAAATATAGTTTAATTAAATTGTAATAAAATAATACTAGGTCTTGACACAATTTATTATTTTTGCGGCAATGGAAAGAACTGGGATGTAAAATTTTTTATTATTAAAACCATGAGTAAATCTAAAGAGGTGTTTGACAAAAAGATCGAAAGAGGTCATTCTACAATATGTTAAAACAATGAAAAATCTTATTTAAATATTATATGAAATTTCAAAATACTAAAATGTATGTTAAAATATTAAAAATATATTGAGTGAAGTTTTTAAATTTAAGTATTTTTATTAAAATACACTTCTCTCAAAACTTTCTCGTGGCTCTTTCTTTTTTTTTGGTCAAAGGAAACTCTATTAATAAACTTCAAGAAGTGAAGGTTACAAGGAGAAGAAAAACAACATTTAGAATAACAAACAAAAGACATAACCACAACAAACAAATACAGCAGGAACACAACAAATACAATGGAAACAAATAAGAAAAACAACAAGTAAACTAGAAACAAACAAATTAGCCACCATCCAATGAAGAACTAGAATGCAAAGAATTATCAACATCAACACAAGTTTTCTGAGCCTCCAGAGTTAGAGGAGATAACAAGGCAGGTGTTGGTCGTGAAACCCACCCAACAGAGCACACATTTTTATAAGTATCAGCTGCAAGAAAATCCACAACACAGTTGCCCCCTCTCGGGGTAAAGGATAAGGAGAATCAAACCTTAGAAGACAAAGATAAATAACATCTTGGATAACACTTTTACACCTCCAATCGTACAAGTCTCATGACTTGGCCTCAATAGAGGTAAGCAGAGAGTCAGTTTCAAAGAACACTTTGTAATGATCAAGGTTCACTGCAAGAAGCAGAGCCTTTTTCAGAGCTAAGGCTTCAATCATAAAGGTCAAGATGGATTTAACTATCCACAAAATCCCATCTAAAAAAGCCAACAAAATCACGACAAATTACCCCAATGGCAGCATCTTTCTCATAAGGTGAAAAGGCTCCATCACAACTAATCTTAAAACTATTTAGAGCAGGGGGACCATTTAATGCCAGGACTATCACAGCCCCTTGACAAAAAAGGATCCCTACTCCCTTTATCATAGTTAGCCCAAAAATCAAAATTACTTTTCCTAGCCAGTTCAATAACAATACACAATTTTGACTGTCTATGGTCAAAAGTCATTTCATTTCTAGCTTTCCAAATAAACCACAAAAGCTAGCAAATCAGAGAAAGATCTTGCTAACTTAGCAAGGGGTACCTGTTGTCGAAATCCACCAAGCATTAAAATTGGAGGTTTTGGAGACATCTTGTAACATCCCAAAATTTGAAAATTTAGAATTAAAATATGATATGAGATTGATTATGGGAAGTTGAGCTTTAATTATTTTAAAAAGTAATTTTTGGAATTTAAGATATATTTTCTCATAAATTAAGGACAAATAATTTGGAATTTTTGGAATTTATAATCTTTTCAGTCCAAAGAAAACAGAGGCAGAGAACCGAGAGAACATTTGTTTTCTTCTCAGACCGAACCCTTCATCCTCATTATAATCTCTCCATCCTAGAGAAACAGAAACAGAAACACGACGAGAGAGGAAGAATGAAACAGAAACACGAAGGAGAAAGAAAGAAAGCAAGGGAGAGAGTGAGAGTGAGAGTCGAAGCTGTGTATAAGCTCTGTTCTTGAGCAAGAAAACAGAGGTATCTTCTAGATCTCCTCCTAGTTTTATGTATTTTTCCCAACATAAGTTTGGAGTTTTGTTTTACGTTGGAAAATCTCTGAACCAAAAACATGAACTCAAGTCTTACTGTCATTATAAAATGCTGCAGCTTTTGGAAAAGTAATCAAGGTTGATGGTGGGTAGTTTTGTAGGAGGAAACACTTTGCTATTTTATATATAAGCATGTAGATAGGTTGTTGCGCATGGAAGAAAGATGCTGTGCATGAGGACTTATAAATATATAAACTAAATATATATGTTGCAGCCCATGAACCCAAACCTTCACTAATATATATATCACCCCATATGTCTTGAATATATATATATGTTATATCGCTGCACAGGCGAAAATAATAGGAGCTGCTGTCATATATTTATATAATTGCATACTAATATATCGCTACTCATGAGAAATAAATATGAAACTTTACTATTATATATATGTGCACTTACACATCAGTGAAACAAAACCTACTGTGAGTATATATATATATACATTAGTGTCACTGCCTTATAAAGAGCAAAAGAAAACTTTGATGCATATATAAAAGAGAAAAGCTTGACTTTGCTGATTTATAAAAAGGAAAGAGAAAGAAAAACCAAAGCATTACTCTATCTATATATATAAGTCACTACATGAGAAAAGAGAAGGAAGACCTGCATATACATAATCGTGTATGTATATACATATACATACATATCTTAAGAGCTTAGTTAGTTCATTCAAATACATATACATATATATCTTAAATCTTAAACTTGTAGCTTTGCTGTGTGTTGAATGGAAGTATATAACTTCATATATATATATATATATTAGAGTAAGCATACAAATGATAAGAATAGTGGCAAAAGAGTTGAAAAGTGGTCATGTGTCATTTTCTTAATTAATAAGCTTCATACATGAGTTCATATGCACACACACGTTGCTTACTGTCATATTTTATAAGCTGACTTAACTATTTAAATTTTAAAGTTATCTTGACAAAATCATTGCAACATATGTGGAGTTCCCATTGCTGTCATAAGCTTTATGTGAAAACGCTACACCTAGTGTGTGTGTATATATATATTTATTTATTTACAGATAAAACTTTACTCGAGAAAATATTGTTATAGGAATTGTGAGAGTTATGTGAATATATAATATCAATTTTTAAAGGGTAGTTTAAGGTTTTAGAATAGTTCGAGTAATATGTTAATAGAAATTTATGTGTGTGATTTTGTAGACTCTCATTAAGAGCTTTGGAGTGACACTTGTGTGTGTTACCTGTATATTAGAGAGTAACAGGTAACTCTGAATATTCTTCCATGTACTTGTAAGTTGTGTGTGATTGTGAGTAACTATCTTTTATTTAAAAATTAAAGGACTGAATCATATTTATATGTGTATGTATTATAAATTGATATTTTATATGAATTGAAACATGATTTATTGTTACTGAACATATTTGTCATGGCGGATGTATTTTTGATGGGTTGGAGTAAGGAGGGATTTGTATGTTGAGATCTTTTACCACGTGGTATGTCATCACTCTGTGCACAGTGGATGACACTTGTCAGTGCCCCTTCTTCCATGTTTTCCTTTGGCCGGGATTGCATTGGAGCTGTGGGACATGTGACACCTCCTAAGTTGTATTCTTTTAAGGGGAGCCATAGTCCATGCTTAAGCTCTATACCTTTGGCCGGGTGTATCTTAAGTTTTGGTGAGCTTGGGACAATCCAGTCAAATGGATGAGTTCCTATTGGACTATGTGTTAGCCTATGGCTCCAGTCAGCGGTTGAGGATGGACGGTGATATAAGGGAGGCTGCATACTGCATATTGTATAATAGTACGTTTCACATTGACATCATGATAATTTATGTTGTATAAAATTATGGTATATACAAATATATATGTAATCAGCTCCTACTTTTTGTCATATGTGACTTACTTGTGTACGGTAGAAACTTTCAGTAGTTACTGAGATGTAAATCTCACCCTATATTAAAAATTTTCAGGTGATAGTTCAAGTAGGGAGCAAGGGAAAGAACCTATGGAGTGAGCCTTGAAGGCTCAGTTGTGCTCCTAGAACTTATGTTATGTTATTCTATTTGTCATGACTATAAGACTTCCGTTTTGTATTTTATTATTAAATGTTTTGGAAATTTATGTTGACTCAAAAATACATTTTTAATGGAATTAGATATGTATTTTAATGATTTGGATGTGGAACATCCTTGTTAGAGCTATTTTCAAGTGTTTTGGCCAAGATTTTTGGGTGATGGATTTTGGGGTGTTACATATCTACTCTAGCACTAAGCGAACAACCAAACTAGATACATCGGGTTCAGGGGCAATGGAAAAATACCACTCTAGTCCTATTTATAAGTCCACTTTGACCAAAAATTTGATCCTATTTATAAGTCTATTTTGACCAAATAAATGAGATTGTGACAATTTTGCCCATATTAATGAGGATGAGAGAGATTGGCTAGCCATGTTGGAAAAAGAAAAAGATGAGAGAGATTTGACAATTAATTTTAAAAGGTACACATTCATAAATGAGGGTAAAGTTGAAAATTTCCTCCATAATCATTGAGATACCTTCATCTCCTGGGTATGTGAGATTTGGTCAAAATGGACTTATAAATAGGACCAGAGTGGTACATGCTCAATAGTTTCCTCCGCTTCTGCACATAGAGGGCATAAGTTGTTAAGGGATCTTTTACGCCGATACAGTGCAGACTTGGTAGCAATTGCATTACTCAAGAGGCACCATATGAACTATTGTACTCGTGGGATCACTTTAATCCGCCAAATTGAATTCCAGCATGTCGTGTGGATGACAATTGAAGACCCTGCTTTATTTACCTGGGCAGACTTCCAATCCTTCCGATGATGGTATCCCAACTTCACCGTATACCTTCCATTCTTGGCGCTAGTCCATAATAGCTTGTCTTCTAGCCCGTTAGTAGGAATAGGGATTTTATATATCGCATTTTTAACCTCAGAAGATAAATATTGGTTAATAGGCGCAAGATCCCACTGCCCATTAATTATCAGGTCACAGACTCTACCCTCTCAGAAAATTAGGTCACAGTGGTGCTAGTTCTCTCTGGAAAGTTAACTTCAGGGACCCATGGGTCTCCCCATATTCTAATAGCAGTATCATCACCAATATCCCACCTTAGATCTTTCCTAAGGAAATCTTTGCCATCCAAGATACTAGACCAACACCATGAGGCCTTATAGCCTTTTTTCGCATCAATAAAGTTATGCTTAGGGAAGTACACATTTTTTAGCACCCTTGCCCATAGATCATTTAGCCTCAACAAAAGCCTCCACGTCGTCTTTGCCAAGAGAGCATCATTCATAATAGATAGGTCTTGGAATTCCATACTACCAGTGCTTTTCCTACTGGTCATAGACTCCCACACTTTCCAATGAGTCTTGCCTCCAAAGGCACTACCATCCCACCAGTAGTTAGCTACAAGGCTTACATGTCTTGAGAGGAAATCTGAAGCAATTCATCGGGTAGATTGGGATTGCTTGGATAATAGCTTTAATCGTTACTTCTCGGCTGGCAAAAGATAGTAGGGACTGACTCCATCCTTGAATTTTACTCGCAACCCGTTCTCTGATATAAACTAGTGTTTGGTGCTTAGTTTTCGCCTAAATGTTTGGTATACCCATATATTTTCTTGGGTCCTCTGTTGTGGGGATGCCCAATAGCCCGCCCACCATACTTCTTACTGCAACAGGAGTGTTAGAAGAGAAAAATATTGAATTTATCAATATTAATGATCTAACTTGAGGTTGCGCAATACAAATCCAGCATATTAGCCAGATAAGTACAATTATGATGACTAGCAGACATGTATGAGAGAGCATCATCAGCCAAAAAAAAACTATGAGTGAGAACTGGACACCCATTACTCAACTTAATACTTTTAATCCGCTTGTCATTTTGACTCTTATTAATCATAATAGAGAGTGCCTCAGTGACGATAATGAACAAATATGGAGAAAGGGGGTCTCCCTAGCGAATACCTCTACTAGGGGTAAATGATTTCACATTTTCACCAGATAAGCAAATATTTAAGTTAACCGAACGCACACGTTTCATAACAAGAGACACCCATTATGCACAAAAACCAAATTGTAACAAGACATTGTCAAGGAAGTCCCACTCAACCCGGTCATATGCCTTACTCATATCCATCTTAAGAGAGAACTCATACTTACCCCCAGATTTCTTGCGGCGAAGGTAATAGTAAACCTCATGCGCTATAATGATATTATCGTGAATACAGTAGCCAGGGACAAAGGCACCTTGATTTTGGGAGATATAATCATCAAGAAAAGGTCACATCCTATTGGCCATGATTTTTGAAATAATTTTATACGAAAAGTTACATAGACCAATAGGGCAAAAATGGGAAATGTGTTCCGGTTTATGAATCTTGGGAATAAGTGTGATGTTAGTCATATTAATCCCAGCTAAAACAGAAAGACCTACAAAAATTCATGGACCATAAGAATCACCAATTTCAAACCATGTAGAATGATAAAATTTACCAGAAAAACCGTTAGGTCCAGGTGCCTTTGTACTCCCAAGACTGAAAGTTGCAGATTTAATCTCCTCTCTTGAAATAGGTAACATAAGACTTCGATTCATATCTTCAAAGATTTTGGGGTCAATATAGCTCAAGACAACATCCATTGAGTGAGAACCAGAGGTAGCAAAAAAAATCCTTAAAAAAGCTGGCAATATTATGGGAAATAACATCCTTCTCCATTAATCAGTTGCCCGAATCATCTTTAATACAAGAAACTTTGTTCTTCTACCTCCTTTTGATAGTAGAGATATGAAAGAAACGAGAATTTTTGTCATCGGCTTCTAACCAATTAATACACGAGCGTTGTCACCAATATTGTTCTTCTAACTCCAGTAATCTTTCCAGTCCTCCTTTTACCTCCATAATCCCTTTAGAAATGTTAGGAGTTCGATCGCCTAGTGTCAACTCAGCCAAATGGGTCTTTAAGAAATCAATAAGCTTAGTACTATTGGGGAACTCTTCTTACTCCATGAAATTAGCTTTTGCTTGCATATCTTCAGATTACTTAAAAAAGACTCCAACATTGAATCATCTTGATCAGAGAAGGTCTGCCAACTCCTTTTGATTACCTCCAGAAAGTGACCGTGAGATGCCCAGGCAGATTCAAAGTGAAAATTCCGATTCTTCTTATGATTCTCATACTGGCATCGAATAAACAAAAGATGATGATCGAACCCAGCCGGGTCGATATTAAAAACCTGGAGAGTTGGAAATTGTTATCTTAATTGCAAATTGCCTAAGGCCTTATCAATGCGCTCGCGAATAGTATCCGAGCTTTCATGATTATTATACCAGGTAAAATTGGATCCATTGTAGCCCAAATACTCAAGCTCACAATCAGCCACAAAACACTTAAAGTTTAAAATCTTCCTTTAGGCTCAGGGCTGGCTACCACACTTCTCATTTTGGGATAGGATATCATTGAAGTCCCCAAGACACAACCAAGAAGCCCTGATGTTGTTGCTGATTCTTCGGACCTCTTGCCAGCATAACATTCTTTCATCTTCGTCGGTGGGACCATATATAAAGGTGATATATGATGGAGTAGAAAATACATCAGACATCACACTAGTATGAGTAATATTAGAGGATGAGAATAGAATATTACCCATAATCACATCAGACCACCATAAAGCCAGGCCGCTACTTCTTCCCACCAGATTAACTATCCATTCTTCATTGAAACCACATCTATGTCTCACCTTCCTCATGAAACTTGCCTTCTGTTTAGTTTCCATGAAGAAGACTAAATGGGGTTTTTTTCCGGAAGCACTCTTCCTTCAAGTTTTTGTTTAGTTTCCATGAAGAAGACTAAATGTAATAGATTCAAGGAGAACCGGTGGTTGGTCCCATCCAACCACTGGCGTTACTCAAATTAGAAGACCCCATATCCTCATCCTTCACATTACCAGCCACCAACCAAGCCTCCAGAAAATCTATCTTAGTAGGTTAAGGGGTACCATTAGATTAACCCAATCTCACCACATTACCTGTCCGTCGGAGAAATTTTTTAATTGATTTAGAACTTCTCATACGCCCCTTTTTCTCTAAACCCAAAGCAGATTTATCAATAGTCGAGTCCCTTGCTGAATCAAAATCTAGTTTCTACACATATTCAACTTTTCACCATCAAGGTCATCATCATGTTGTCTTTTGATTCTAATTCCTTTTAAACTAGCAGCAACCAAAATATGAGACAATCCATTAAAAGAAATGATAGATTTTAATTTAAGCTTATCGTCACTTGGAAAGTCAACGCTGTATGGTTGGGTATTACATGAAGACTTAGGACAAAACTCATTAGAATTAGGGGTGCTGACCATTAGTGCTTCTGGGCTTTCAATTTCAATAATAGAAGGACCCACGGATTGGCTTGGGACGTGCATGTCTACTGGATTTAAAGGAGTCAACAAATGGGTCGAAAAGCATATAGGCGCACACAATGGCCCATCAAAATCCAATAAAGCCTTAGCAGGCACATTTGTGTTGTTAATAGCCCTATCCCGATCATATCGTGTTTCATCACGTATAGGCTACATTGCTGGCCCACCTAGCTCCAAAATCTCTATCTGTTTAGCCGAGTCCAAGCAATCTCCTCCTTTACACGTCACCCTCACAACACCTGGCCCACCTGACACGTTACTTACCTCCCCTATGCTTTTAATCACGTGATCTTCTTCCATCTTCCTTACATCAGCTTCTATCTCACCGGTCCCTTTCATAGCATAAGCTTTCGGCCGAATTGAGACAAGGAGGGATGGGGCGTTAAGCACTATAGGCCTACCATGGTCCAAGTTGGTCTCAGTGCCTTTCCAATTCAACAAAGTCACATTAGTCAAAATGCTTGCATCAACGCCTCCTTCATCCATCACCATCGTTGCAGATACTTTCGATTGGGAATCTTGAGGCGATTGCACCAGAGGTGGCGAGAGCAGTTCCCTATGCGTCATTGTGCTGCTTGACCCTTGATTCCCGACTGTTGGCGCTAGGTCCTACCTGGGAGTCGATCCTCCCTTCTGTTCACCGTCGCAGGCTGAGACTGACTTTCGGATAAAGAGGAGGGGTTGTTGCCTCTTGTCTGTTTGACCTACTTCCAACCACCCATCTTTACAAACTTCTACAATATCCTTGAACGTTCGGATGGCCTGTGTACTCATCCAATTACCAAACTCAATCTTGTGTTCCTCGTTAATGTCTGAATTGAGCTCCTTGTAGCCCTTCACCTCATGGCCTATCCGACCACAGTTATAATAGAAGTTTTGGAGGCATTCGTAGTGGATTGTAGCCCAAATCGAATCATTTCCTTCTCTTGGCACCCAGAAGCCCGTCGTTAATGGATCATCCAAGCATAGAAGGGTCCAAACTCTGATGAAGCTTCGGGTTAGTTAGTGTTCTGTCATAGAACATGAATCTCTAACCCTAGGTGGGCTAGTATGTAGATATAGGATCAAATAGCTCTCCCCCAAGTATCTATAGATGAGATACCCGAGAGGATCGGAGATCACAAAGCACAGGGACTTGACCTAGGAGCGATACCTAGGGCTTACGTACCCTGAAGAGGGATCAAAGTCCACGTAGTTCGATGATATTGGAGGCGTTTAGCCAAGGGGGGTGGTGTGTGTGCTCTGTGTGCAGTATATGCAATTGAGAGAGAGAGCTTAGAAGGTGTGTACCTCTTCAGGTTAACCAACTATATATAGAGGCTACCTTAGGGTTAGGGTTTGGACTTGTTGGGCCTCTTGTGCCTCCAAGCCCAAGTGTATGAGATGTCTCCTGTTGGGCCACACCTTGGATGAGCCTAGTATTTTATTCCATAACAGTTAGTTTTCCATCTACCATAGGTTTTTCGATTTTTTTTTTTTTTTACAAATATTTTAGGATATTGTAGGTACTAAAAAAAGATACTTCAAGATACTGAAAAAATACTAACGGGTACTTCATGATGTTTAAAAATTATTTCAGGATGTTGAAAAATATTTTAGGGTACTGACTGGTACTAAAAAAATACTTCAGGATACTGGCTGGTACTGAAAAAAAATACTTAATAATCTTGAAAAATTATTTTAGGATCTAAAATTAATTTTTCAAGATCCTAAAATTATTTTAGATCCTAAAATTATTTTTCAAAATTATTAAGTATTTTTTTCAGTACCAGTATCCTCAGTTAGTATCTTGAAGTATTTTTTTTTTAGTACCAGTCAGTACCCTAAAATATTTTTTCAACATCCTAAAATAATTTTTCAACATCCTAAAATAATTTTTCAAGATCATGATGTATTTTTTACAAGAGAGATCAAAACTTTGATTTGAAACGTAGGGGGATTTTTGCTTCGGATTAAGCATTATAACGAATTGGATTGTATTTTTACTTTTTTCTATATAAAAAATCCGACCCGAACCCAAACTTGAACCAATCTCATTTTTTCCCCATAAATTATTGCAATATTTTAAATTATAAAAATATTTTTTTTCACAATAATACTCCCTCCAATCCTAAGACATATTTGAGTTTTTTTTAGGAGATTAAAGAAGTTAAATAAGTCACTTAATCATATTATATAGTGTGTAATTTAATTAGTTTCGTTGAGTAGTATCTTTCATTGACATCTAGAAGGAACGACAACGTTTTGTGAGGAATTCTCTGGTTGGTATAAATTGTGTGTGGATTTTTACAAAATAAAATATGGTATAGATTAAGAGGAAAACCGATGTGATAATTCCCGCCTTTTCCATCTCCTCTCTGGAAAACCAAAATGCCAGAAAGCACAAGTGTGAAGGATGATGAATCGCTGAAACTGGCAATAGCCATCTCCCTTCTCCGATCAAAGGCTCAACAAAAGAGGAAGGAGCCAAATACGCAAGCTCTTTCACAATCTGATGCTCTCCGCTGGAAGCAAAAGGTTTGAAAACCCTCGATCTTCCCGCCAATTTTTTTTTCCTGAGGAACCAAACTGATTTTGATTTGGTAGCTTCGGTGTGCTGGCATTCTTAGGCGAAGGAAAGGAAACAAGAGCTTTTTAGGCTAAGAGAAGATCTAAAGGAAGCGCAAGGTTCACTTTCCCCTATACTCGCACATATTCAAACAATTTGAAGCAAAAACACGGACACACGGTGTTACTTATATCTGGATCTGTGTTTTGGATGTAGATGCTTCGCGGTGTGAACTGTTCCCAGAAAGTGCGTCTTGCAAGTGTTATTTCTTTGACAATTTGGGGGAATCGAGTGGTAAGAAAATTGAGAATAGCTCTGTCAGCAGATTCAACGACGTCCTTCGCCGAAGATTTCTCAGACAAGGTTCTGCCGTCGTCCTCGTCGTTGTCATCATCAACATTAAAGGATCTTGCTCTCGACGGCCTAATTGATGTCTGTATATTGTTTTGTGTAGTGCGCTTTAAGGAAAGAAGTAGAAGAGTAGGTTCTTCAAGTCAGCGACGATCAACATTTGGTACTTAAATGACTATAAATTTTCTTATGATTATTTTAGTAATTTTGATCATTTATCAAACTGCATAGTAATGGTCACGGGCTCCATTGTTTGTTCTGCTCATCTGAGTTTGATTATTAGCCCTTCGACTTGTTGGTGCTTTAATTTGAACTTTTGTGGCTTGAAATGGATGGTTTGTAACTAGAACGGTGTATTCTACAATAATAACGACACTCGCGCTCTGGCATACTAGACTTTTCTTTCGGTGAGAATTTGCTTTTGATATATTTGAATACTTCAAATGCAGGTTCAAGAGTCGAGGATGAAATAGAGCAGCTTAGGTCATCGGTTGATTTTCTTTTGGAGCTCTGCGAGACCGTTTCACCCGTCAGTGTGCCTTAATAATTACTAACAAACAATCTTTTTCTTTTTCTTTTGGCCCAGAAAAACTTCAATGTCAAATAGCTGAGTCACAAGTTCGTCCCGGTGAAATTTTCATTGCATTCACTATTATACTGTATTGATCTAGCATCCTGCATTGTTTTGGCACTGGCAAAAAAAGTGTCCTGTATTGTTTGTTATCGATTTTTCATTAAATAGTATAGTGTGTAAAATACTTTTAAAAGGACTGTATCATCATATCTTGATCAGAAATGCATCCAGTCATATTTTTTCTATTTTGCAGGTGGAATCCAAGTTTGCAAACCTGGCACATCAAGCTGTGGACTTCATCTTGGGTAATCTGTGATTTCCAATACAATAACATACTTTTTCTTCTTATTTAAAGTATATCTTTTGGTGTTTTCTCATTGGTCAGTTGATGTGTTCTTTGATGGTAATGAATGAGAAGTGTTCAAGAGAAAAGACTCTGCTAAAGACTCTAATTCACTAAAATACCTGAATTTACTTGTGGTGCTAGACGTTCAAAAATAAATATGCACCGAGTTTTTGTAAGGGGTAGAGCAAAAAAGTGGTTTAGGTATGACCTCCATCTCCCTCGTAAGGACCAAGACGGGTATAAAGGCACCTAGAAACCTGCGAGTGTGTTATGATGACTTGTTATGTAATTGCTCCAAGGGAGATTTGGAGTGGTAAAAATGTGCGTGGGCAGTTACTATGCTGCAAATTGAGAGGCATGCACCGAGTGTTTTAAATGATGGAACTTAAGCTTGGTGGAAAATTTTGAGAGGCAAGACGCAAGAACTTGGTTAGAGAAGAAAATGCGTGTTTATCCTGCAGGCAGCATCCCCTGACTTTATCTCTTACTTTTCCGTTCTGAAATTATTGAACGTTTTTTCTATAGCTTCATTGAAGAATCTTCTGTCAATGAGAAGGAACATGGAGCTTGTTGAAGGAATTATCAACAACTTAGTCACGCGTTTAGTGAGGCAGATGTGTTCTCCCTTGCAATCAGAAGGTATTGCTCACTTGAGCCTCTGTTCATTCACTAGTATCATGAATGTCACTTACATCGATTATGTATTCTATACAAAACACCTCTGAAGATTAGCGCGAAATAATTACGTTTGTGACCTTTCTATCAAAATTTTATTCTCATTTGTTTGTTTCATTCTACCAACTGACCTTTGTTCTTTCTGTGTGTGTTTTGTCACTCAAAACTATTTTCTTTCAGGGTCTGAACAAGCTGGCTCTAAAGCACAGATTTATATCCAGCATTTGATTCGCAAATTAGGAATTGAGCCGTACATTGGTCAGCGTGCAATATTTTCGGTTTCTCAAAGAATTTCTGTGCTAGCAGAACGCTTGCTTTTCTCTGATCCTTTTGATGACGGCTTTCCTGATATGCATGAATATATGTTCATAATGTAAGTTTTTTTGCAAATGCACATTAGACTGCATTGTCTCCATATTCATAATGAATAGTTCAAAACCAATTTTCTGCCATTCTGTTGGACACACCACGAGCTTGTTAGTTCCACGCCTCGCTTTCATCATTAAATCACGAAGGGAATTCATATGTTGTGTCAACAGCTTCGGTCAATCTAAAACTATTTTTTCTATATAATTTATATATTCACATGTGGAGTTTGGTATTAATTCTATGGTTCATGTTCAGCTTGATTTGCAAATTAATCCTATAGCAATCTTCTAACTGGCTCTAGAGAGCCTGCAAGTGATTAGTTTGTTACAATCTCGTGTGTGGTCTACTGTGATTTTTGTCCTTAAAACGGTTTTTAATTTAAGGGAACTGTGTTCTTTTCTCATGATAAATGCATTTATCTGATTTATTTGTCGAGAACAGGATCCAGCTTATTGAGTTTTTAGTCTCAGATTACTTCTTCGAGTGGTCAAAAGCTGAAGATTTGGACAACGGTACGCTTGATCAATACTGTCCATGTTTATGATCAATCTCGCTAATGTTCCTACTCTGAATCTTAATCTTTAAAACCCAGAGACCAGCACATTTTCTTATTTCTTAACTGTTATATCCTTTTACCTTAAAATTTTCAAATGATTAGAAGTAATTGACAAGGACCGTGACCTAACAGTTCTCCTTGAAGATTGGGTGACGTCAATTCTCCATGCAAGAAAAGCACTAGAACTCTTGGAAAGCAGAAACGGACTGTATGTTCTCTATATGGACCGAGTCACAGGTGAATTGGCAAAACGAGTGGGTCAGGTGTCATCTCTTCAGAACTTTAAACCGGACATCTTTAATGCCCTGCTCGGTTAAATATAAATCATATTTGCAAATTGCAAATAATCTTCTGAATCTTTTTCTTCTGTTCATTTGAGTTAGTAAAATGGTTAAGCAACTTGTGTTATACCTCATATTGCACCCATGACGTAGATTCGATTACTGGGGATTGATATGCTATTTCAGGTATACTTTTTTCCTAATAAAATATAATTATATGACTTGGTCTAGAAAAAGGTTGAAGTATGAGAATTTGAGATTTGACTTCTCTCCTATACCCCTTCCCATCTTTTTTCCTTTTCCACCATTTGATTAAGATCTCAACCGTCTAGATTTATCATATTATAAAAATGTTATTATAATTTTACCTTAAAGTACAAAAATAATTTTTTTGATACAAGATGCAAAATAAATTTGAACTGTTAAAATTATTTTTTGTATCTTTAAGGTAAAATTCTAATAATATTTTTATAATGTAAGAAATTTAAATCTTTGAGATCTTAATCTAATGATGGAAAAGGGAAAAAGATAGGAAGGCTTATAGAAAGAAGCTAAATCCGAGAACTTGTGGAAAAAAGATTGTCACAAAGGGGAAAAAAGAAAAGAAGGAAATGGTGGGAGAAAGAAAGAGATATGATACTTGATACTCCGAACATTTACGTAGGCTTTACTTTTCTTCTTTATGCATCAGCATCGCCTTTTGCACGAGAGAAGATCTCTGAGAGAGATTTATTTCTTTTTAATCCACTCGTATTGATCCCACGCCTACTTTAGTTTGATCATATATTCTTTTTACAGCCAAATACTATACTTGGTGAAACTATTAGGTATCATATTCATATAACGCAAGGGTTTGCTATGGATAGAAGGTATGATGCATGAACCTTTGGTGATGTACAAAGTCTTCTAACATTTATCTGTGTAATTGAGAATTAGATTCTATTAGGGATAACACTTGTCTGAATAACTTATAAATTGCAAAGAACTTCATCATTACTCCAACCCTCTTGAACGAATTATGCTTCTACTCTTGTTTTAGCCTAAAGATGTTACTCCCTCTTGTTCTTCTTAATGTGGGACCTAATTAGGGAATTGATGTTGGTTATTTTATATTTTTATCTAATTTTTTTCAAAATAATCCTATTGTTATTCTCTCAACAATAATAAAGTATGAGAGATAAGAAAATAAAAAAGATAATTAGAGTGTTTTAGAAGAAGAAAAAAAGTCATATTAACTGATTAAACTCACATTAACAATTTACTCAAATTAATTGATTAGGTCTTATATTAATGACTAAAAGACTATTACTTGTGGAATTTTGCCCTTACTGCTCGAATCTCATGTTGATTGTGACAGATTGGGGAAACAAGCAAATCTAACCAATATATTTATAGGTAAACACTATAACCTACTGAGATGATCATATAATTAATACGATGCTACTAAGTACTAAATTCCCCATTGAATGTGGATGTGTTTTTAGTATTTGACAAAGTGATGAGTATCGATATCTGGACTGTCCTAATTTAACTTGGATGATTTAGATTTCATTTTTTATACTCTATTTTTAAAAAAAATAAAATATTTTTATGGGTATAGAATTCTAAATAGGATTAGCTTAAATGTTAATTTTTCAAAAAAATAATTTTTTAATTATAAATTGAAAATTGTGCAGACCTCATCAATTGATGAACCACAAAATTCAATCTTATTCGTAGTTGGGAAGTGAGAAGGAATCTTGAGCAAAAATGGGAAGGGAGAAGGAATCCAAATCCACAGCCTGCTTGAAGAAGAAGACCTTTCTTTTACAGCCGCCTTCTCCCGGCAATTAGTGGAGGAAGCAGTCGCTTTCCACCCAAAACTTCTCAATGTAAAAGGGACTAATGTGCAAATCTATTCTAAGAGTTTTCGATGAGAAATAATATTGTCTTGAAAGTTTTTTCAAATTCGCTCTAGAAGTTTTAAAATGCAGCAATGTCTTATTCCGTAAAAAATTAACGTTGACAGATAAAAAATTGATGTTGCACTACTAACATTTTAACAGAAATGGACAATCTTGTTCCATTTTAACACTTCTGAAGCAATATTAAACCTGAAAAAATGTCTAAACTAACATTATTCTTCAGCAAAAACTTTTAAGACACATCTGTACCTTAACCCAGGTAAAACCGACCTTAGGGACCACTTTTATCTTGCTGAAACAAAATGAACACATTTTTTGAACTTAAAAACCAAATGAATTACAAAAATGAACATAGTGGGTCAAAAAGGACAAAAACAAAAACATGAACGTAGTCGTTATGATTATCTACTGTTCGTGGTCTACTTAATTGCTTCATAAAAGAAACACAAGGTTTTAAAAGATGAGAAAATAGCAGGACTGTTGAAAAATACACCTTGCATAATTTGATAACATGATAAATCATACATTAGTTTTATTTTCTAAAAAAAATAAAACTGAAATCATTTCATTAGGTAATTTGGATAGTTAGCAGTACATTGTGGATAATAAACCACAAAGTCCCATTTTGGGTAAGCATTCAAGAATGAATTATGTTCATGTAAATTGAGATAAAACTTTTCTCAATATTTATCTCATACTACTCTGGTCCTATTTATAAGTCTATTTTGACCAAAAAAATTAGTCCTATTTATAAGTCCAGTTTCATGTAGTAAATGAGGTCGTGACACAGAAAATCCCCGCTGGGAGACTCTCCTACCATAGCCAAGTGCGCGACACGGGTCGGATCCGGATTAGTCAGGCTGAAGCTCTGGATACTAGATGGGCAATAAAAAAAAATGAGGTTGTGACAATTTTACCCATATTAATTGTACTCATGAAGATAGAGAGAGAAGAAATAGTTGCAAAATACTCAATCATAAATAAGGGCAAAGTTAAAAATTTACCTCATAATCTTTGAGTTAACTATCTCTCATTGGTATGTGAGATTTGGTCAAAATTGATTTATAAATAAGATCTGAGTAGTATATCATAAATCACATTGGAAAAATAACTTATCTTACTAACTCTAGTAAACACAGTTTTTGCCTTTCCTCCCAAATCAAATAATAACATGAACAACGATCAAAGAAATAGCAAAATCTCTCAAATCTCATTATATTCTTTTTGTCGAAGAAGATAAGTATTTCAAGAATATCATCAATCACATTTGAAATTTGAGCAGTGTGAATTGATTATCTTTAAGATTTTTTAGTATCTTCAAGAGACTATTCAATTAGACTTATTCTTTTTTCTTTTAAAAACTCAATACTAAGGGGCACTAATGATATTTAGTACTTGCTACATACATATAAAAATAGAGGTAGGAAATTTGACTTTATTTATAATTAATTTTAGTAATATTGTAATGATTTTAGAGTGTAAAATGGTATCATTTTTATATCTATCAGTTTACTGAAAAATAACTTTTAAAATATAAAAATAAAATAGTAAGATGTAGATGGTCTAAATCTCATTTGAATGACTCATAATAGTAATTGCGTACAAGGGACTATTTAATCAGCGTCTGACACCAGTTTTCTTTTTTCTTTTTTTTTTGGTATCCCACCCGATTTATTGGAACCTTTGGTTCCGACTAATCCGGATTTCGCTCCGCGTTGGACCCACGGTTATGGGGGAAGAGCTCCCAACACCTTTTTTTTTTTCCATTCCCACGCCTCGAACCGAGGACATGGTAGTGGGAGAGCAAGTCCCTTACCACTTACTCCCAAGATATGTTGATTCCTTTTTTCCATATATACACACGATTGATGAACATAAAGTAAGATTATTATTCGATGAAGAAACTAAGTCTTACATAAAAATAAAGCACAAAAGATTCAAACCAAATGTTTTTGGGTTTTTAAAAGTGTTTATTTACATAAATTGAGACAAAACTCATCTTATATACTTATTTCGTATATCGTAAATTACGATTGAAAAATTATTTTTAAAGGTTCTAATCGCTATCTCAAATAAGCGAAGTCGAATTGACAACTCATCGTATCCTATTCTAAATTCTTCTTTTTCCCTGCCCAACTTTTTCTATATTAAATAATCATCTTGCGCAGAAAATATTCTAGCCTTTCAAGTAACAAAATTTTCATAGATTGTTCTTACAATCGATATCAAATATAACAAGCTGAATTTAGTTCTTAGACTATCAGAAATTTATAAATTATATTATTTATTTATTTATTAAAAAAATCACTTTAAAAAGATTTGATTACAACTCTTAGCTTTGTTGAAAGAAAACATTAAACTCTTATGATGATCATAATAAATAAAAAAACAATAAAACGATAAATGAACAGAAGAATTCCTTTGTTTATTCCTTAACTTTATGTCCCCTCTCATGCTTATCAGCATATAACAATATTCACAAGGCACTAATCTCGGTTCTTAATCTTCTCCCTTACACTAACATTGTGTTCATAGTAAGATATACTATCTCCTATCTTTAATACTCTTTCCGGTCTTTAATATAAGTATAAACTGACTTTTTTGTAGGAATAAAAAAGGGCGGCCCAATGCACAAGACTCTCATCATGTGTGGTCTGAAGAGATAGATGTACACAACCTTATCCAATAAACGAAGAGGCTATTTCCAGGATTTGAATTCGTGATCTCCAGGTCACATTATGACAACATTTTTTGTGTGTGTGGAGGGATAAATGAAACTAAATAAGTTACTTAATCATAGCATATGTAGTGTATCACCAGATTATATATCAGTTTATAAGTCAGACAAATTAGTTTAGAGAAAAACTATAAATATAAATACTTGTAACTTAATTATTTAGCTTCCTTAATCTTTTGTTTTTTTAAAAAAATATCAACTTACTTTTATATTAAGGACGGGGTAGTAAAAGAGTTAGTTAGCTAATTTGTGTAAATTAAGTAAATGAATTATATTAGTTATTTGTAATAAATATAGCTTGATTTTATTAAAATACCATCTTTTGTCATGATTGCCTTTCTATATAAATTTCTTAATGTATGCGATCAGTAGGAACACTTTATGGAAAAAAAATATAAATTTGGGAGACAAAATGGATTGAGATATTATATTTAGAATAAAATCTAACCTCCAACTAACTTTTATATTAAGGAGAAGAGGTATAAAAATAAAAAAGAAAAACTCAGAGACAATCAAGGAATTAGCATATATATTATAGTGGCTCTCAATTTCTTGCCTAGAATCTTATTCAAAGGTTTCAAAACAACGCCCATTGGAGTTAAATCCACGCTATTCCTAAATGCCTTTCTTTTTCTCTTTCCCATTTTGATCAAGTACAAATTCACTCTTATATATATTTAACGACCAAAGAAGTGAAGAACATCTCCACTAAACAAACAAAAACAACAAATTGCAAGTTAATTCGAATTAACAAGGTTCAAAAATATGAGAGTAACACCTGTTTTGTGTTTCTTTCTTTTATTGTTCATCGTTCTCATGTACTCTGCTTCTGGAATCACACTCTCCGCAGAAGCTCGTTCACAAAACCAGCCTCAGGGTAAAGCATTTTTGGACCTTTTTTTTTTTTTTTGCCTTAATTAGTCGTTCTGTGCATATATTTCTGATGATTTACCAAAAGAGGGGGAAGGAAAAGACTTTCCTTTTGAGACATGAAGAAAAAGAAGGGAAAGTCATTTCCTTCTATTCTGAAGATCTTCCAAAGTTTGAAGAGAAAATTAAGAATTTCTCCAACCAAGGTTTTAAAAAGAAACTATCACTTTCCCTCTCTTCCCTGCAAGGGATCCACGTTCTTCTCTTCTAAAATTGGATCCTTTGAAGTGACTTTACTGAGAATCAGAATAGAGACAGATAAGTGAATCTTATTTTTGAGGAATTCATGTGTGAAATTACTGAGTCCCACTATTTTGTGTCTATCTCTCTCTTTTTTTACTTTAGAAAACTTGAGAATCTCCACATTTCAAAAGATTCAATATAAGATCTCTCTCATTCTTTATCTTTCTTCTCTCTCAACTACCACACACAAGTTGTTTTTTTAAATGAAGGTTCATGAGTAGTTTTTATTAATACTAATCTCTTTTAACAACTTTAAAAAACATGCAGTGATGTACGGTAGGATCAATAGGTGGAGTAGTAGCAAAGTGGAGAATCAAAGAAGACATCAAGGAGGATTGCATGTTGTCCAGCATGCAGGGAGTGGTGGCCGGGCAATCAATGGCGTACGTCCACGCGCCGGCCACCGGAACAGCGCGAATTCCTTGTCAATCAAAAGCTCATCTTTGTTCATGGCGGTGTTCGAGCATCTCATTTTTGGACTGCTACTTGTTGTCTGCTTCTATTAAATTTCCCTATTCCATGTTAGCCTTTAAGATCTTATCTGGCTATTGTACCCAGTAGGAGGATAATGTTTGTTATTATTGTTATTGTTGTTGTGGTTGTACTGGCGAATAGAAAACCAAAAAAATATTTTATACATACTCTTAGCTCTATGCTTGTACTATACTCTCTCTTATTTTTAATATAAAACATATTTACATAATTTGATTAGATTAAGGAAGTTAATTAAGTTAATTAATATGACATGTATTTTTTAAAACACTCAAGTCATCTTCTTTAATTCTTTTCTTGGTTATTGTTAAAGAGTATCAATAGGGGAAAATTAAGAAAAGATTGACAAATATGAAAACTATATCTTATATTTAAAACTAATATCAACTCCCCAAATATATATTGTTAATCTCTAGAAATTCTTATATTTTGTCACATTTTTCTTATACATTTGTTGGTTTTGAACTCAAATTGTGCATAAAATTTATACATATAAAGAAAAATGTGATGTGATGAAAATGCTATGGCAGCTATAAAAATTTTGAGCTAAATGTATAGATGTTTTGATTTAATTGAAGAAATTAGAAATCTCAGAAACTCCTCTTTGTAAGAGGATGTGGACAAGATGTAGCAGCTTACAAAGATAATTGAAAGTGTGGAAAAGAATATTAAAGAAGTAGCTTGAAGATACTCTCAGTCATTTTTGATTCGCTACAACAAAACAAAAGGGAAAATACCCCAAAAATGAACCTCTCTATTCGTGCTCGTTGTTGCTGTTGTAGCGAAGCAAAAGCAAAGTTACAAAACTGATACTTTGCGTTTTGAAGAAGTGATGGATCTTAGGGGTTTTAACCTAATGAGAGGCCTTGAAATCACAATTCTGGACTCAAGAGATGCTGGGCACAAAGAAAAACACCTTGGGAGAGAGTCTTGATGAAGATTGAAGGCTTGGAAGAAGAATCTTGAAGATATTTGAGAGCTTTCTTTGCTTTTCTTCACTTTCCTCTCTATTTTTCTGTTGGAAATCATTTTAAACATTTATTTCTTGTTTAGTTTCAGTTCACTTCAGATTATGTCTAGCTAAACTTGTCATTTAGAATTACTTTTACCCATTGTTTGGATTGGAATTACTAGATTTTATTGTTTTTGCTAGTTATTGAAAATATATGCTGATTTTTCTTTATGCTTAATGTTATATTGTGCTTTATCCCTCCATGATGAGATTGGTTCAATTGAATGATGCTTGAGAGATCTATTTTGGTTGTAGAACTTGAGAAAAATCATGCTAAACTTGAAGTTTATGGATTAAATAAATGATTTATTGTTATAATAGAGAAATATCCAACAACCTAGTATATTCTATTGAATGATTTGGATAATGGTTTTCATTAATTATAAACAAGAGATTGAATATTTTTAATGAAGATTAAAAATCAATCTCTTGACTTGACAGAGCTTGGTTGATGGATTTTAGAACCTTTGACTAGCATATAGACTCATTCAACTAGCATAACTGATTTAATTGTATCGTTCCATAAAATATAATGGTGAAGAAGTAATCCTAAACCTTTAATCTCTTGAAGTTATAACCAATTTGTCATTTCCCATTGCTCAACTTTATTGTTTTCATCAAAATTCGTCATTTAACTTGATCACTCTCCAATGAATTCATTCAACCTAATTAAGAACATGGTTACAATAATTAGTATTTCACTTTGGTCATAATCCTTATGGAATGATACTCTTTTCAACACTATATTATTACTTATGACCCGTGTGCTTGAATGGTGAAAAGGAGCATGTAACTAAATATGAGAACTAGAGTTGTAAACAGTGAATCTCTTAATTTACCTCATGTAAACTAACCAAATCGCGTTCATACAAGTAAAGAAGGCAATGAACAGAGAGATCATACATAACATTAATCTAGCTTAGTCTTTAAGTTGAGGTTAGTTTAATGTCAAGGATTCGATCTCTCACCAAACTCTTTTCTCCACTCTCTGCCGTTGTTTGACTCGATGAAATAAAAAAGTTAAAAGTTAAAACAAATTTCATGTCCTCGTACATGCATGTGACATTTTTACAATTTATCTCTATTGACACTCATTCAACCATAATCAAGTAAAAGAGATATGGAGGGAATTAAGGAAGATGATTAAGGTATTTTAGGGGGGAAAAATATGTCATATTAATTACATTAACTAACTTCTTTAATTCAATCAAATTATGTATGTAAAAAGGAAGTTTTATAGCACAATGCTATATGATAATGTGTGTTGGGCTTTAAAGATAAAACATTAGTATAAAGTGGGATAGCTGATATGATGATTTGAGATGGATATGTGATCATATATAAAAAAGAAAAAAAAAATCTTCAGTGAACATACACCTAAAGTTGGAGTGACATCTATCTATTGAAGAAAAAATGGTAAAAAATCATTTAAAGTATTTTGGATACGTTCAAAAAATGTTATTGGATGTGCTAATGAGGAAAGTAGATCAAGTAATATAAAGTTATTTGAAAAGGGGTCCAGTACTCAATGAAATTATTAAGAAAGACCTTTTAGTTACAAATCTTTCTAAAGATTTGGTTATTGATAAAACATAATAACAATGTACAATTCATGTAGCGGTGCCTCTTAGTTGGATAAGCTAGGTTTATTGTTGTCGTTGTTGTGCACATGCATGTGATGTAAAAGGACTTGATCCCTAATTGTCCAAATACCAACTAAGTAGAGCTAGAAATATAGGCCAGCTCACAGGTTGTAGGCTAGCAAAATGCCAACCCTAACTTTTATGCGCGGGGAGTCCACATTCCATGCCCATAGTTACATGCTTCTTATGTGCTCATACCTCTAATAGGAGGTATGAGCATATTTTTTTTTAATTTTTTTTTATATTGCATTTATTTAGATTTAAATTATATATTGCTTTCTGAGATTTTTTTTACACTAGTATCTCAAATTAATTAATTTCCATAATACTGATGTTACAGATAAATGCAGAACTGGAAACTAATTAATTTGAGATAAAAAAAAAAAACTCAGAAAACAGTATATAATTTAAATCTAAATAAATAAAAAATTTAAAAAGATATGCTCATACCTCTAATAGGAGGAATGATCACATATGAAGTATGTAAATATGGACATGGAATGTGGAATCTATTGGCGGGTTGGCAGGCCAACCCATGAACTCGCAGTTTAATTCTTTTTTTCTTCATATTATTTTGGGTGAATAGAAAATCTATCTTGGAAATACATATTGGGAGTAATATTGCACTAAGTTTTTTTTGTCTTAATATCACCCTAGAAGTCCTAAAACGTAACAATTTGGTCTCTCCTTTAACCACCATTTATATTGACTGAAATGCAGCCACATATACTATCATTTTCCAACTCATCATGACACATCATCCACTCTCTCTCCCTCTCCCTCTCTCCTCCGTCTGTGGTCTTTCCTTCCTCCATCCCTCTCTCTTCATTTCAGACGGTGTGTCATCCAGCTCCCACAAGCCACGACTGGGACGATAGCGTGTGACGACCACCACCATGATGATGATGGAGCCAAATTCTGTTTCTGCCCTTTGTTACTCTGTTTTTTCGCCTTTTCTCACTCACTTTTTGCGTGCTTCTTCTTCAACGCAGTTATGATTTTCATGGAACCAGGTAAAATTCAAGCTTGTGACATAACAGGGTACGGAATTCGATGGCATTTTCCTCCTCTCCTTAATTTCAAAACCATTTACAGAACTCAGACCAGACAAAAATTACACAAAACGAGAGACTACTAACTCACACGCTGACTCATGACTCTCTCTAGAGGGGTGTGTTCTATAACCCCCTGCCCAAAATCCACGAGGCCTTAACCCACTAAATTCAAAACAGAGAAGATATCATCTCAAATACCACACTCTGATCCTATTACAGTTCGTTATAAACTTCATTTATTCTCTTAGGAATATAATTAATATAAATAAAATTGTCATAATCCTATTTATTAATAAAAATAGAGTTTTTATAAATATGACCGGTTATATTAAAAAAAAAAAATGCAACAACAAATAAATAAGTATATAAACAGGGCTCTTTCAGTAATTCCATAGCTGATTGGCGACATACCTGTCACAATCATCCATGCTCTGTAACCATGGTGGTTCGTACATCCATCCCTCTTCCGAGTCCACATACACAGACTCATTCATCAATTACACCGCCTCGTGGTTGCTGTTTCCAAGTTTGGCAGCTTTATTATCTCGCTCAGTTCCTCCGACTCTGCTGAAACCAGCGACGACAGTGATGAAGAGGACGATGATGTCGGCAGGTCGAACTTATCCACTTGAGCAGCCTTCGCCGCCGCCGCCTGTACGTCTCGAGGAGCGAGCGACAAGGGACGAGGAAGAAGGTCGATAAGCTCGGGGAAATTGAGAATAGTAGAGCTGCCTTTGATGCTCAGAGCGGAGACGCCATGTGCTCTGGCTGCCATTTCCGGCGTCGGAAATGTACCCAGCCATATTCGCGACTTCTTGCGAGGCTCAAGAATTTCAGACACCCATTTACCCCAATTTCGCATACGGACGTGGAGGAAGGAAGAGAGGGGGGATGATGTGTCATGATGATTGGACAATGAGAGTACATGCTAGTAAGCAATTTCAGTTAAAATTAACAGCCAATATAAAGGGAGTGGCTACCGTCCTCTCTGCAGAGGACGATCCACTGCCATTTTTTACATTGAAAAAAATTACCGCATGCGGTACACACACCGCATGCGGTGTAAATTCAATGTAAAAAAAGGCAGTGGACCGTCCTCTGCAGAGGACGGTAGCCACTCCCCAATATAAAGAGGTAAAAGGAGGGGTGATATTGCTACATATTAGGACTTCCGGGACGACACAAAAAAATATTTAGGGGCTACTTCTGGGCGTGTACTTCTATGACGGATTTGCCACTTAACCCTATTTTTTTAAGATGGTTGAAAGTCTGAAACATATATATACAAATCATTAAATTTGCCTTCCTAACATCAATCATTCATGCCATTATAAAAAGTCAAGCAATCAAGGTAAAGTTATAAAATTTGCTAAAGTTTACAAACAAAAAACATTATATCATCCTCAAACAATCAAGATATAGTATTTTGGTTTAAAGAATGAGAAAGGAGTTTGAGATTTTTTTTTTCTTTGGGATTGAGAGTTTACCAAGGTGGGAATGTGGGACTTATGATATTCTCATATTTTTAAAAAAATAGTGTGGGCCAACTACTAACCCGTGGGTCATATAGTGCGGACTGAGAAACTCCCAACCTTAATTTTGTCCAAACCCACACGCTGGCTGGTTGAGCACATATTACCAGCTGAGCACCATCTTGTGAATTATTCTAAAACAGATCTATGATTAAACTTGAAGCCACTTTATCTTATCTTATATTCAATATGAAGGATTATATAGAAACTTAAGACAAGCCTAAATACTTCACTGCATTCTGCATATATCTGGGTCTTTGTGAAACCTGGGTAATACATACAAAGGTTTCATATCAAAGGATGAAAATAAACATCAAATTTATTGTGGTACACTACTGCATTGGACCGTCTACTTAATGAAGAAGAGAAGCTATAGCTATCCATGAAAGCTATAGTAACATGACACCTGACCAACAAAAAGAATCAAAATCTTCCTTCTAATCGGCTTAAAATGTATGTGAAAAGCTTGAAAAATAGAAAGAATAATTGATCACTGAACCAAAGAATCTCTTTTTGTTATTTTAATGCCACTCAATTTAATAAAAGAATAATTTATGAGCACAATATATTCACAAGGCACTACAATCAATTAATCTACCCTTTACAGAAAACAGCACCGACAATCAAAGAATCAGCACATTCCAATGGCTCTCATTTTGCTGCAATGAATCTTATTCATTCTTAGATCTCCAAATGACTCCACACAACTATTATTTATTACTGTTAATTCACTATAAATATTGACCAAACAAAAAGAACATCTCCATAACCATCAACCATAATTAGCAGTTAGTTGATTCATACGCACAAGATTCAAAACATGAGAGTGACACCAGTTTTGTGTTTCTTTCTTCTGTTGTTCATCGTTCTTATGTGTTCTGCTTATGGAAGCACACTCAGTGAAGAAGCTCATTCACAAAAGCAGCTTAAGGGTAAAGCTTGTTTATGGACTTATTGTGTTTCTGTATTTACCTCTTGCTTTTTTTTTCCCCTTCTCAATTCTTTTATGAAAATCAAATTACAATTGAACAAACATTTCTTTTGATTACCAAAAAGTCACTGCACCTCAAAACTTAGGTTATACATGTTATTATCTTGATACTAAAACTAAACTCGAGTCGACTGGTCAGACTAGTAAACTGGTGAACCAGTCCCTAATCGGTTCAGTTAAGAGTTTTGGATGAATCGACCAAATAATATTTTATATTTTTTTCTTCCCTTATTGAGCTTGAAATGACACTATTTTGTTTTGAGTTTCTTAAAAAAATAGCAATCCATCAGATTATGCTTTAGTAACTTTTTATTATTATTATTGTGTGTGGTTTATACATACATGTTCTATTTACTTGTAGATTAATGTTTAAAAAAAAATCATTATGACTAGTCTAACCCCAAGTTAACCTTAGTTTAAACCGTTGACCTTTAAACCACTGTCTCAACTGATTTAGTGGCTAGTACTGATTTTCATTGCCTTGGTTATTATAATCTCTCTTGACAACTTAAAAAACATGCAGACATGTATGGTATGAGCAACCACAGATCAAGCAAACCAGAATTGCATATAGTCCAACATAGAACAACTATGAAGAGAGCCAAGGCAGTGTATGGTGGTAGTGCAAATGACATAAGGCATCCACGTGGCAAGAGTAGTGGTGCCCAATCCTTGTCATTCAAACGCTCTTCCTTCTTCATGGCTGCTTTGAGGCATCTCTTTTTTGCACTTCTACTTGCTGTCTGCTTCTACTAAATGTTCCATCATGATAGAATCTGCTGCCTTTAAAGTCTGAAGTCAAGATCTATGATATTGTGTACTAGCTTCCTAATTTTCATTTGCTTTCTTACACTCTTGCTCTTGGCTTGTGTGGTATGTAACTAAATTTGAATACTACATTGTAAAATAAACAAGTGTGTTATTGAGTAATGATAATATGGACACAACGGACCTGATGCAGCAATTTTTTGTTTTTGTTTTTTTGAAAATTTTATTGGCTCAAGGTACCTGATATGTTATTATACATGGGAAATATCGATACCATACAGAATTTAATACAGAGAAAGTACCAACTCTTCTCAATCAAGAACTTTTAACTGATGATTTTCCAACTCTTCTCCTTTAAGGTATAAATGTAAATTAAGCAAAACACTATGAGGCCTCTTTACATACTACATTGCCTATTTTGAAACATATTTAAAACGAGCATTCGTACTTTGAGCATTTCTGGGACTTTGACAAACCAGAGAAATATATAAAAGGTTAGATAACAAAGGATGACACGAAACCAGGTTATGGCATGTTCCAACTCTATTATTTGCATATAAAACAAAGAGTACTGCTCCTATTATTTTAGTAATTTGCTGACTTCAAGTTGCCTCTTAAATGTATGGTTACCGACCCCTTTTAGACCCTTTTCCAAATTGAAACTTCTATAGAGATTATTATTACTTGAGATATATCCTTAAAGCTATGCAAAACCCCAGAGTCACACAGACCTTCAACATAACAGCTTTGTCTTGATCGCCAAAAATAGTTTGAAAATCTGCAATATGAAAAGTAATATACTATGTGGACTATCTCCCCAGCATTATAGACTAATTTTAGGAGCCCCAAATACGAACATCTTTCAAACAATCAATATCATATTCATCTGTGTCAAGAACTGAATAAAAATATTTATATCATTGACAGTGTGATAGAAAATATGGGACGACTTATCATAGAAAAGTTGATGTATTGATATCTGATAAGTGGACAGAGCACGTGGCATTATTTCATTATATTTTTGCAAGTTATTGAGCTTTGTTCATGAGAAAGAAAGCTCCTTCTATAAATAGCCTAATAGCTTCGACTTGTAATCAAACTTTGATGAATGAATATTATGAAGCCTTATAATGTTTCTTCCTCCTCACTTGGTTTCTCTCTCATTTCCTTCTCAAATTCAGTTCTGTTTTCCCCCTAAATCATTTCTGTTTGCATTAGAATGAGTGTGTGTGTGTGTGTCACTGTGTTGCATCACAGTGGAAGCACTATTTTCTGGTTCATAATTGATAGAATAAGACAAACCACGGGATAACAAGATCAGAGCAATATCAACAGTAACAAGTCAAGCTGAATCCATTCAATTATTTTGAGTGTCTGAAAAATGAGTCAAGTGTTTGTAATGACTATGAAAACTGAAAAGTAAGTTAAGAAAAGAGATGCTACTCTAGCCTATTACTAGTACTAGGCGTAAAGAGGACGCCTTGCTTCATCAAAATACTGGTCACGATCCACAAAAACGATGGCATAAAGTGCATATAATATTCCTGGAATGTACCCAAGTAGAGTCAACAGCAAGCAGATTATGAATTCTACCTGAAACAGTGTCAACAAAACTTCACTTTGTGGCAATCAATTTGTAAGAATTTCATATAAACAATTAAAAACCATATCATTTAGACAAACACTTCTTCAATTCAGTAGAGAAGCAAAGGAGTGATACAGAGGGAGATTTTTCAACTCTCAGTTTCAATAAAGTGACTTAAACGGAGAAATGTTGGAGTTATTTGTGACCGAGTAATAAGGGTAAAAGGAAAACTTTATCGCAGTGTTATAATAACTATAATGCTTATGATCGTAAATGTCGGGTTTTAAAAAAATAACAAGGATATTGAAATAGAGGTGTGACTTTACAAGAAAAGATAAGATTCAAAATAAATACATGTTAAAAAGAGTTGGAACGCGATCTATTTAAAAAAAAAAAGGTAGAAAATCTTAACATTTAAATGTGACTCTGGGAAGAGTATATCACATTCAATAAAGTTATTAAACAAGACCTTCCAGTTAAAACCCAGAAACAATCTATGCATGGGCCACGTTCCAGAGAGGAACAAGCATGTACATACATAAATTACACACACACACACACACACATATATATATAGAGAGAGAGAGAGAGAAACGTACACTGCAACAACCATGCCTGAAACAGACTCCGATTGGAGGAAGCAACACTGCTATCATAATCTCACAGCAGATTTCACAGTTATTCACCATTTTCACTACTCAGATATCAAGCTGGTGCTTCGTCTTCTTTTCCTCTTGTATTGATTATGGAAAAATAGAAATGGTAAGCCTTTTTAGATCTGATTCTTCGATTGAGACGGTCAAAAGCATTACAGATTTACAGTTATTAGACCAGGCCACGCTATTTTAGGGTTTTTTACTTTTTTTCTTATGGTAATTATTATCTATTCAAATTGTTAATTCGTCCATTATTTCTAGATTGTATCATACTTCACACGTTTGATTGGATCGGATTTACGGGTTCCACCTTTTTTAGATTAAAAAAATTAAATTAATTCTTTTTATTTCATTTTATTCAAAATTTCATATAAATTACCCTCAGATCATCACTTCCTCACTAGTCGAGGCTCGAGTTAGCTCTGGTTTGACTTCGATATGACCCACTGACCCTTGACCCAATACGTTAACCGGTTCAGTTGCTGATATGGGTTTAATAACCTTGCAAAAATGCTCTCGAAACAAAAGGAACAGCTGGTTCCTAGCTCCAAGGAAGAGGATGACCTGCTAGAGCGTAACTCGAAGAAGATTAAGAACGTGATTCCTAACAATGAAGGTATTGGGATACAAGGGGACTGGCTGAAGCTGGGGGAGAGGTATGGGTCATACAATTCTGGAGGTCCATCTTTTGTGGACATGCTGAAGGGGACGTGCGCTGATGATAAAGTTCAGGAGGGTGGGATGAGGAAGGAAGACCAGGATCTTTCTGACGATACAATGTCGGAAAAATCACAGGAAGCTACAAACCAAGACAAAGACGAGGAGATATGTCAAATCACAGAGCATCCGACGAAAAATTTCCCCTCCTTCACTTTCTCTACAAAGATGAAGGAAAGGTTGTATAAGGCTTGGAATAAGGCTGTTATAGTGAAGCTGCTAGGGAGAAGTATTGGTTTCATAGCACTGGAAAAAAGATTGCAGACCATGTGGGCAAAGCGAGGGGTCATCACTCTCATTAACATTGGGCATGGATTCTTTGTGGTGAAGTTCACTAACAAGGATGACCTCTCCAATGCTCTAACCGGTGGCCCGTGGATAATTTATGATCACTACCTCACGGTTCAGCCATGGGAGGGGAATTTTAGACCAAATAAGACAGTCATAGATAAAGCTGCAGTATGGGTTCGCATTCCTAAGGCCCCATTGGAGTATTACGATGAAGTTGCGCTCACACGGATAGGGAATAGAATTGAAAAAACTTTGAAGGTTGATATGAATACTTCATGTCAACTGCGAGGACAGTTCGCCAGAATTTGCGTCCTTGTTGAACTTAATAAACAACTGATGTAAGGGCTCTAAATAGACAATGAGCCTTTCTTCCTTGAATATGAGGGACTCCATCTCCCGTGTACTGCTTGTGGTACCTATGGGCATCGATTTGAAACATGTCCACAAAGAAAGCAATCAACAGAGGCGAACCAGGAGGGCCATATGGAGACTAATAATCAAGAGGAGGTCCGGCGAGATCAACAAATTATGGAGGAACAGTGGAAGGTCGTCCAAAAACCCCGCCGTAAAAAAAAAAACAAAAAGACGGCAACGGTGAAGGGCAGAAGCAACAAAAAATAGGATCAAGGTTTGAGGTACTAGCTGAGGTGGCAGAGGATAATGGGGGCGTACCCGAGGCACAGCAGGCACATGCATAGGCACCAAAATCAGTGGTCCCTGTTCGAAAAGGTACTGAACAGAAAAAACAGCGCCTACGTTTGGGAGAAAAGGATAAGGGGAAGGGCGATGCGAATGTAGCAGTATGGGAGGTAGTGGAGGGAGCACAAAAAACAGTCGTACATCAAATGCGTAGGAGAGCAGAGAAATGATCGCGCGGCATGGCAGAGTGTACGGGGACTGAAGTTCTAAGGATTACTATGGGAGAAGAAGGGGATGGGCTTGTGGCGGATATGGACGAGGGAGACAATCAGGATTTTGAAGTGGTTGGGCTAGTAGCAAATGATAAGGCCCAGAATGGAAGGGACAATCTACCAGATAATTTACCACAGGACCCAGGTGATATAGTCGTCGACTTGGGTGGGCCTAATGGTGAGATGGATATTTCTCTTCAAGATAGTCCACTGGAGAATGAAGAACCTGGGAATGAGAGTAAGGAGAACTTTGATTCTTCCATGGTTGCTGAGACGCCAATGTAATTGGGCCATTTCCTTGGGGTTACTTTTTATATAAATTGGTTTTTATGGATAAGCTAATGTACTAGAATAATAGGGGTTCGTGTAGCACGGGCCTTTATAGAAATAGGAAAACTCTCATTGATGGACCTAAGCCCATTTTAGTGGTGTTAGCAGACACAAGATGCTTTGAAGTGTCTCGTCTCCATCATCTTCTCCGTATAGGCTATGACAGAATACATATGATTCCAAGTGTCGGTAACTCTGGAGGCATAGTGGCGATCTGGAAAAGTAACGCGATCTCGGTGTCCATACTCGAAGAAGAACGCCAATTCCTTCATTTGCGTTGTTCCATAACAGGTATGCCTGAATTTTTGCTTACTTCAATTTATGCTTTACCGCATTCCAACTTGTGTGCAGTGTTGGGATCCGTACACGCAGCGGAGTAAAAAAAATTACGAATCCCTTAGGCGGATCGCTCAACGGCGTTTAAATCAAGGTTTAGGGTTTCCGAATCGTACCTTTGCAGAACAATTTTAACTGGTGGGCTACCTTCTCGATCAGCAGAAGCCGACTCTTTAGAATCGCCTTCCTCTACCGGTATCCACACGAACGGCCTCCAACACTGACGGCAGCATGCTAGCGCCTCAGTATTCTTGCGTCTCTCTCTTTTTCTTTCTAGGGTTTTTCGCGGCTTTCTAATACGCTCGACGAGAATGTCCCGTAGTTTTTCTAAACCTAGCAGGCGTATTTTATTCAAAACAAATTTTGAATCTGGATTAAAAATATATTAATTAAATCTATCGATAGATCTAATCAAATCTATTTATTTAATCCGAATTAAAAGCCCTCTCGATTTAATTTATATTTATAAATTAAATCAAGATATGATATCATTATATTTAAAATGAGATCCGATATCTCGATTCAAATTAAATCGATATGCAATATCTTTATTCGAAAAATAAATCTGAGATACAATATCTCAATTTATTATAGTTATTTAATTTATCAAATAAATTAAATACTATATATAATAATATTATTATCAATAAATAATATCATCATTATTTTCGAATTTAATATATATTAAATCAAGAAATGATATCATTACATTTAATTTAAAATGAGATCCGATATCTCAGTTCAAATTAAATCTGATATGCAATATCTTTATTCGAAAATTAAATCTGAGATACAATATCTCAATTTATTATAGTTATTTAATTTATCAAATAAGTTAAATACTATATATAATAATATTATTGTCAATAAATAATATCATTATTATTTTCGAATTTAATATATTTATATATGCATATATATATATATATATATATATATATATATATATATATATATATATATATATATATATATATAGACACACACATCCTAGATTAAATAAGTATTCATTAAATCTTAAACACATTTAAGATTCAATGAATCTGGACACTTGGAAAGATTAATTGCCGTATCTCCCAAAACAACCAAGTTCGTAATTAATTTGCAGAATTAGGGAACCTGTGTCGTTTCCCAACGAATTTGCAGCGGGCTTGTTTAATAACAATAGTGAAACAAAATGATACTGTAACCTAGTCCGAACTAAGTCCTTGGGATGAACCAAACCGAATATTAAATCTAATATTCGAACTATTTCAGAAATCGAATCCGATAAGATGAAAACGAGAATCGAGTAGTTACCGATTAGGCACGAGTTCTCTGGATGAATCATGGAATCCTCATCGTTGGGTTAATCACAAGAGTTTAGCCGATCATGGCTGGGAAAATCGAAGAACGAACGAAGAACACGAAGAACGCGCGAAGAACATGAAGAACAGATGAGAGAAAATGAAAACTTGTATTTTGATCCACTCTAATGTTAAAAACGTGAATGAATATGTTTGTGGCAGCTGCCATACTTAAAAATAACCTAAAACGAAATGGGCTCTCATAGTTTTAGCCCAAACCGAAATAAAATAAAGCTGGACTTAAATTACAAAATTCGGGTCCAAAATAAATCCAGAATTGTACATCCGACTTTGGCTCCAAAATTGACCGCCTTCTTGACCGAATTTGCTCTTGATGTCTTCATAACAATTGTAGCTCACTGAATCATCTGAAATATGAGACAAAAATGAGGCAAATCCGATGTCTGGTTCAAGAGTTATGGTAGAAATTGTGAAGCAACACAAAACTGGAATTTTATTATTAAAAATGGCTAAAATGCAATAAAAGGCCCAAGGCCCAAATAAACATAAGAGCCATTATTTATTAGCTAAAGGGTCCTAAATTATTATTCAAGAGACAAAAATAAGTGTATAAAATATTCAATTATCAACACTCTTGCTCGTGTTGGGCCATTCTTGTGTGCGACCCTGTAGGCCCACATGAGATTGGCAGCGGGCCAATACTGTACCAGCCCACAAGTCGCAAGCGGCCTCTAGCAAGACATTGCGACTACCCAATTCATATGGGGATCGTTGATAAGTACAATGACTTGCCCCTAGGGCATAATTTCCAACATGCAGTGCTCTGGCAAAAATTGAATATTCTATCTAATGGCATTTCTATGCCATGGGTGGTGTGGGGCGACTTCAATGATCTCCTATCGGAATCAGAAAGAACTGGGGGAGCTCAAGGCAATCATGGGAGAATCGAATTGTTCCAGCGACAAGTGCAGAGTTGTGAGCTAATTGATATGGGTGCGTCGGGGCCAAAATTTACTTGGAAGGGGCCACGCATAAGGGGGTGTACGAGACTGTATGAACGTCTGGATAGAGCCTTAGTCAATCAAGCTATGATTGCAAGACTATCTAACTGTATGCTGAAGGTATTGCCGAGAGTGAGCTTCTCTGATCATAATCTGTTATTGCTAAATTTGGGTATGTCAGATTTTAATCGAAGACAAAGGCCTTTCAGATTCGAGGCAATGTGGATGGCGCATGACAACTTCAAAGATTTTCTTAAAGGAAAATGGAAGGAAAGCGAAGGTTTGGAGTCTAATATGGCCTGTATTCAAAAGGAGCTAACGGTATGGAACAAAGAAACGTTCGGGATGGTGGAAAAGCAAAAAAGGAAATTCTTGCTCGTTTAAAGGGGATACAGAGTTTGCCCTCTTATCCGTACTCAAACTTTTTAAATGATCTGGAAGAGGAACTTCACCGACACTTGGACGAAATTTCCAAAATGGAGGAGCTGAAGTGGTTTCAAAAATCAAGGATGGAATGGATTGCAAAAGGTGACAGGAATACAAAATACTATCACATGCAAACAAATATGAGAAGAAGAAGGAACAGAGTGATCACTTTGCAGAATGAGGAGGGGACGTGGTTGGATAAGGAGGAAGATATTAGATCTATGGTTATTGAATATTTTAAGACTCTATTCAGAGAAGAATCTCAGGAGGAGGTTGAGTTCAATACTGTTAGCTCTTTTCCGGTATTAGATCCTACTCGAATGGAAGCATGCATAATGACTCCAACAGGGCAAGAAGTTCATGAAGCAATTAAAAGAATGGGACCATACAAAGCACCCAGTGTAGATGGGTTTCCTCCAATCTTTTATCAGCGAAATTGGGATTTAGTGGGACCTAGTCTTGTTCGTTTTGTTCAGGGAGAATTTGAAGGAACTGTGGATATATCTAAGGCTAATCAAACCTTGATTGCTCTCATTCCAAAGAGAGACCAACCTGTGAGAGTTGACCATTTTCGCCCTATTTCGTTATGCACAGTGTCATATAAGTGTATTACGAAACTAATAGCTACAAGGCTGAGGAGCATATTGGAGGATTTAATTTCCCCTTTCCAATCAAGCTTTATTCCAGGGAGACAAATTCAAGACAATATCATTGTAGGCCAAGAAATACTTCATAAAATGAAGAAGGCGAGGGGAGAAAAGGCATTATGGTAGTTAAGATAGATCTTGAAAAAGCATATGACCGAATCAAGTGGAGCTTCCTCAGGAAGGTTTTAGTTGAGGCTGGCCTTCAGGATCAGTTGGTAAACATTACCATGACATGTGTGTCGAGTTCTTCGCTTAATGTTTTGTGGAATGGAAATAAAACAGAGTTCTTCAAACCTGGGCGAGGAATTAGGCAAGGGGACCCTTTATCACCCTTTCTATTTGTGACGTGCATGGACAAACTATTGCATATCATAAACGATAAGGTGAGAGAGAATAGATGGAAACTTGTTTTAATGACAAAGGAAGGTCCAACGATATCACACTTAATGTTTGCCGACGACATTTTGTTGTTTGGTGAGGCATCGGAGGAACAGGCGGAATGTATGATGGATGCTTTGAACTGTTTCTGTAACATTTCAAGTGGGAAGATTAGCTACAACAAGTCATCGGTTTTTTTCTCACCAAAGGTCCCAGCCACAATTAGAGGAAGAATCAGGCGTGTCACAGGTATGAATATTACTAGTGAAATAGGAAGATACTTGGGCTTTCCCCTTACTAGGCAGCGAAGTAGGAGGGAAACTTTCAGATATGTGGTCGATAGGGTGAAATCAAAGCTTGCTAATTGGAAAGCCAATTGTTTATCAACAGCAGGGCGCATTACTTTAGCGAAATCTGTGATAGGAGCTATTCCAACTTATCCTATGTAGGTTACGCAACTCCCAATCAGTATATGTAATGAAGTGGAGAGGTTACAGAGGAATTTCATATGGGGAAATAAGGACGATGGGCAGAAATATCACCCGATAGGCTGGAAGGGAATTTCAATTCCAAAGCATTCTGGAGGTTTGGGATTGAAGAAACTGACATCGGTTAATAGAGCATTCGGTGCCAAACTTGCTTGGCAATTGGTTCAAGGATCAGAGGGACTTTGGGCAGAGGTCCTAGAGAAAAAATATATGATCAGGAGTGATACCTCCTTACTAAATGTGAAACCAACTGATTCTGATCTTTGGAAATTTATATGCAAACAGAGTGATATTATTGAAGATGGCGCAAGGTGGCAAATTAGAAATGGTAGATCGGTCCTTTTCTTTTCTGATGTTTGGCTTTTTAAAAATAGAAAGGTCAAGGATTTGTGTATTAGACCTTTGAATGGTTGGGAGGAGCAAAGCAAGGTTGCTGATTGGGTACATAGTGGAACATGGAATTTGGCTCGGTTAGCAGGTGTAGTTAGCAGAGAAGTGACTGAGAGATTGATTGTTGTGCTTCCACCCATGGATATAGCTGGGGAAGATGTTATGATATGGAATGAAACATCTCATGGCCAGTTCACAGTTAAAAGTGCGTATTTTATGATTGAGCAACCTCCCTCTCAATCATATAATATTAGCTTTAAACGAATTTGGTCATGGCCAGGCTCGGAAAGGATCAGAGTTTTTCTATGGCTTGCATTTAAGGATAGACTACCTACGAAGGAAAGAAGAAGCAAATGGTCATCGAGCTCACCAATATGCTCTCACTGTGATGCAGAGATAGAAGACCAGATGCACATCTTTAAAGATTGCAACTATGCTAGACAGCTATGGCTTTTGTTAATACATTCAAGGTACGTTGATTCATTTTTCTCACTGGATCTAAAAGAGTGGTTCAACCTTAATTTATATGAGGAGGTGGGAACTAATGACGGTGGAATTTGGACCCAATTATGGGGAGTAGCTATATGGTTATTGTGGACATGGAGGAATTCAGGAGTTTTTCAGGAGGATTTCCAGAGACCAAAACAGCCAGCTGCGACTATTAGGAAGCTATGGAAGTCATTCTGTACTGGTGAGGTCTATAGTACTGATTCTAGAAATGACAGTAGGAGTGTGGCAACTATAATACCTTGGGTACCACCGCCTGACGACTGGTTTAAAATTAATGTTGATGGTGCTGTCAGCACTAATCCCCTGAGGGCTGGTTGCGGAGGGATAATTAGGAACCAAAAAGGGGAGTGGATTTTGGGGTTCTCACAATATCTGGGTCACTGTGGGGTCGAAAAGGCGGAGGAATGGGCAATTTTATTGGGGCTGCGAGTAGCTTGGGACGAAGGGTTTAGAAGAATCATAGTGGAATCTGACTCAAAGATAGTTGTTGATAGTTTGCAAAAGAGCAGGAATGATGCTATCTGCAGTATTGTATTTCTGCAAATTAGGGAACTTCTTGGCAGGAATTGGGAAGTTAAATTGCAGCATATTGCTCGTGGGCAAAATACCTTGGCAGATGCAATGGCGAAGGAGGGACTTTCAGAATCAGCTATTTTACATTTGTGTCCAGCGAAATTGAGGGCTATGTTCTCATCTCAGTGTATGGGACTCGATCCCCGTGTTGCTTCTTCTTTTAATATATAAGGTGTAATGCCTCTGTTTTACCAAAAACAAAAACAAAAACCTTGCATAGAGTGCGTTTGGCTCACAAAAATTTTGAGTGCGGTTGGCATTTGGTTAGCATTTTTCAGCTGAAAATAGTTTCCCATCGGAATTAGATTTCAACTACATAATTGTAAATACATTTCTATAAAAAATGGTGGGAACCAATTTTTCGACATATAAGAAAATGGGAAAAAGCCACAAAAAGTCTTTGGATATGATCTCTGATGTGACATAAGTGTTTAAGATAAAAATAAAAATATCATTTAATCCATTTTCCTATCTCATTTAGTTAAAACAAAACAAAAAAATTTCTATCATCTATATTCTTTTCAATACAAACCAAACAATGTAATAAAATATTTTCCGTACACTTCGATTCCATTCCATTCCTTTCCATTCCATTTCTTTCCAACAATTTCCTTTCTATTCCATTTCTTTCCAACCATTTATTTAAGGGTGAAAGTGCAATTTTACCAGCAAACTATTAGAAGAAGAGCATCTGACACAAACATTTATTAAAAGTATCTTAAATGCATAAAAACAATTAAAGGGGGTAAAAAAACACAATGACCGTTAGTTTTTTTTTAATGGTGGTTTATTTGATGATGTGGCGAAGATGTGGAAATCCTGTGTCAGAAAAATTTAACTTTTCAGAGCAATCCAGAGAGACTGGCCTATGGAACACACATTTCTTCCCCTAACCCATAAATTCTAGAATCTTACGCTGAAACTCGAGGGAAGACTCCTCGAAATCGCCGGTGAGCCTCGAGTGTTCCATGAAATTGGATCTGGGTTGCATCATGATGTAGACGAGGAGGAGGGAGGTAGCTAGAGAAGTCCACGAGGTAAACTGGAGATGAGGAGGAGGGAGGTAGCAGGAGAAGTCCACGAGGTAAACGGATCTGGGTAGCATCATGATGTATACGGTGGATTCGAAAACGAGAAAAACAGAGCAGATGGTGACGGCAACAAGGTTGTATTGGAGGTGGAGCAAAAGGTTGCGAAGGTCATCGGGGTTGGTCTGAGAAGCTTGGACAAAAATGACGGCGACGAGCGGGATCAACAGGAGGGTCAACAAATGGGTCATCAAGTCATGGTAGCCGAACTTGACGTACTTGAGATTGACTCTCTATAAAAAGTCCGGCTTTATCTGGGAGGACGTATGAATGGGAACACCAATTTTGACGACGGCGGGGGTGGCGGGGGGAGGATTGGAACTCATTTTGAATTGAGCAAATACAGGTAAAAAATTAGGGAATTGACGGGTGAGTTGAATCAAATCAGAGAAGGGTCTTATGATTTTGTGAAGGTGTAAATATATATATATATATATATATATATATATATATATATATAGAGAGAGAGAGAGAGAGAGAGGAAAAGGAGGAAGAAATTTTGGTGGGGGTGGATTTCTAACCAGGTGGTTTGATACAACGTGGAAGTGATTAAGAAAGTGGTTTGAGACTGGGAGGGAGGGGTGACTCAAATTGCGTTTTTGCTTCCTGTCTTCTGAGAGTCTGAGCAAAAATAAGCCAAAGTAAATTTTTTGTTACTCAATCTTGCCACATCATCATAACCTATGAGTTAAACGTCTGTTAAAAAAAAAAAACTAACAGGCCATTGTTTTTTTTACCCCCTTTAATTGTTTTTTTTTATATTTAAAATACCTTTAATAAATGTTTGTGCCAGATGCTCTTATTCTAATAGTTTTTTGGTAAATTTTTTTTTTTTTTTTTTTTTATACATAAAAGTTTTGGAGGGGTTCGGCATCAGTTCCCCACCAAGGCGGGGCACGGCCCGGGCTCTATGAGCACTTACTGGGGACTTACGAGATCGCCTACCAAAGGAGTCCCAGCGACGGCAGAGGGGATCGAACCCACGACCCAAGGGCCTAATCCTGGATCCCTTTGTTTAAACCAAGTGGGCTCTTAATGTTTCAGAATCCCAACACAGTTAGTTGTCTCCGTCTTCAACAGCAGGTTTTAGAAGCATTTTTTGATTTTTAAGCCTAACTTTATGCAAATTGATCCGACAAGAACCTTAAAAAGTGTCCCGGGGAAATTAAAATTCCTCCCATGTTGCTCTCTTTAAGGACCATTATGATGATTAAACTTTTTTTCCCCCATTATTTTCTCTGGAAAAATCATTACAACACCCAAACATGCTTTCATCCTTAAGCATTTTCCAAGTAATCCCTGTCTAAAATCTTTTCCCAAATGGGCATTATTTATTTGCAAAGCTTTTCAGATTTTAATCTACGAATCACCAAAAACATGTGTTGAACCACACACTCAGAGTATGGTCCCATCACCTGATCTCTTAACAGTAGAGCTAGTGTTATCAAGACGACCGGCTAACCGGTGGTCCCATTGGTCTATTTAAACCGGTTCAATCTTTTTTAATTAAAAAAATTAAATTAAAATATTTTTTAATTTTTATTTAAAATTTTATATAATAACCTTGAAATCTTCATTTCCTTACCGGTCTTGCCTCGGATTAACTCCGATTTGACTCTGGTTTGACCCACTGATTCTTGACCCAGTACCTCGACTAGTTTAATTGTTGATTTGGGTGTAATAACCTTTGCATAGAGCACGTTTGGCTCACGGAATTTTTGGGGCGGGAAGAGGAAAATCAAATTTTCCCATCGGTAGGCATTTGGTTCACATTTTTCAACTGAAAATAGTTTCCTGGCTCACGGAATTTTTGGGGCGGGAAGAGGAAAATCAAATTTTCCCACCGATAGGCATTTGGTTCGTATTTTTCGGCGGAAAATAGTTTCCCACCAGACCAAGATTTCAGCTACATAATTGAAAATGCATTCCCACAAAAAATGGTGGGAATCAATTTTCCGGCGCCTGAGAAAATTGACGAAAGCCCTTGGATGTAACCATCAATGTGACATAAGTGTTTAAGACAAGGACAAAGATGTCATTTGACCCATTTTCCTATCTCATTTTGTTCAAACAAAACTAAAATTTTCCTATCACGCACTCCTATATTCTTTTCCAGTGCAACCAAGTACTTATGTGACAGTATTTTTTGCTCGTTTCCATTTCTTTCCTTTCTATTCCATCTCTTCTAACCATTTCCTTTCTATTCCATTGCTTCCCAACCATTTCTTTAAACCAAATGGGCTCTAAGTGTTTCATAATCTCAATATAGTTAGTTGTCTTATTCTTCAGCACCAAGGTTTAGAAGCATATTTTGATTTTTAAGCCTAATTTTATGCAAATTGGTCCAACAAGAACCTTAAAAAAGTGTCCCGGGAAAATTAAAAATCCTCCCATGTTGCTCTCTTTAAGCACCAATAATATGTTTGGATAAAGAAAAGTGAGAAGAAAATATAGAGGAGAGAATATTAAAAAGAAAAACTTACTAAAATGGTAAAAAAAATTACTATTTTTGTGAATTTTCCTTAGTATTCTTTTTTCCTAATCTTCTCTCCATCCAAACATACGTGCGTATAAAGGGAATTCATTTAATTGTCATTTGCTTCTGCTGTGTATTAATTAAGCGAACTCATATATCATTGATAAGACAACACATTGAACACACACACAAGCCAATCTTCAGACTTGGCCAAAGAACAAAATCTTCATTAGTTCAAAGCCTGAACCAACAAAAACAGCAGATTCTTTCTAAGACCACTAGATCAACACAGGAATAATCAAAATCCTATCTTGGTCTACTTTGGGCATAGCATTAAAAAAGACTAAACAAACAGTGAGGAGAGATATAACTGTCCAGAGCAGAATTTCCCCGTTTCATCTATATGTATATGTATAAAAATACCTTACATATTTTTACACAAGAAAACATAAAAACTATAACAAGCTTAGTGAACTTAGAAAATCTACAACGTCTAACTGTGAAGTCTATAACATTCCACAAGGCCAGGTTGTTTTTTCGCCTACTGTACTATGATCAAACCCTTAACGCCACCTGATCTTGCCATGAAATCTTCCTCTTACCTGTCCTATTTGATCCATTTCCCATGCTTCTACAAGCCGATATCTCATCGCTTGTGCCTTTCCGTGCGCTTCTCTTAGGTTCATCGCTTTTCATGTGCTCAATGTCACCGCCCATCAACTCCTCCTCTTCTACCTGCATTGCATCATTACAGATAAAGACATAAGCTAACAACAATTAAATTAAACAAGGACTAAGATGTGAATAAAGCATTGCACGATTAATTATTACCGAAATCTGGTTCAAGTCAAATAGGGTTATACTCTTCTTTGTTACATCCTTCCCACTGTGAATCCCATCATTTTGGTTCAAATCAAACAGTTGGCCTGCAAAATTGAGGAAAAAAGCATCTTTACCAGTAAAACTCCTAGCATTCTGGTTTAAATCGAACACGTGCACAGATTTTCGTGATGTGCCCTCAACCCCATTAGAAATCATTTCTTTTGCATATGCACGGGAAGCAACACGGGGTTGCAAACGGGATTCTTTTTTGCTGTACTTTCTGCTTTTAGAGACAATGGAAGCTTTAGTTTTTGGGTTATGAAGCAGGGAAACATCTTGCTGTGTTTGAAGCTTGGAAGAAGGATTTATCATTAGATATCTGCATCGTTGCCTACAAAATCTGCAGTGACATAGAAAATTGTCAAGAGGACAAACTGAACTATATGAATGATAAACATTACAATTACCATAATAATTGATACGAAAAACTAGTAACTCAGTGGTATAATTTATATGCCAATGGCTCTATGGCCTAGTAGCATTAGATACACTCTCCGGTTCAAACCCGCTAGCTTTCAAGCTGGTTACAGAATGCCACTTGTACGCCAAAAAAAAAAGTATAATGATATGAAAAACTATTAACTCAGAAGCCAAGACCATACCGAACTTCAGTTGATAGCATCAGCCTTTTCTGCTTCATAATTTGCAATTTCCTTCTCATGACTTCCATCTCCTGAACACATTTAATATCATGAGTATTTTTTTTTTTTCCATCTCATGGATAGTGAGCCTAATACAAAGTAAAGACGGTGTTTGCCCAGCAAACTGTACCAATGAACTAGTAACACAAGTACATGAAAACCAACACAATGACCTTTGGTGTATAAGGTATTATTATTAGCCTGTCTATGATATATTTCAAAATTCAAATTTGCGTGTTCTAAAGAGCACAGCAATACAGATTTTGTCTAATATATTTTTGTAATCAATTCTTTTATAGAGTAGATATATTTCCAGACACTTGAGGGATAGGATTCACATCCCAAACAACACTTAAGGATGTTATTTTGACAAAAGATGTTTTCTTAGCAAATCTAGTCGAAAGCAGAGGTTCTTAGGAAGACTGGATAAAGAATACTAAATTTTAGGATTCAAGAAAAAAATCCCTAATAAGAAAGAGCCAAATAAAACTAATTTGCCTGAAATGTCAAACAAAAAATCACAGATATGGAATAGACAGTTCTCTTTCATTTAAGGGGCTTAACAATCAGTAAGGAATTCCAAAAACAAGAGAGATCAAACCGAATCATCTATATGGTAAAAGAAAAAAGAAACTCACCAGATCAAAATTCCTATTTTGTAAATTTAACAGTTATTCACTCAGACAAATTGTTTATCAACAATAAATAATAGAGATAAAATAGACAAAGTAATAAAGAATAGCAGATCTAATGAAACCCACAATACGAATCAAGAATCTTCATACACTAAATGAAGTAATACCTTCTGCAACTCTTCATAGTCCTGCAACAGACTTTGATGCCTATACTTACTCCTTTGATCCTGACAAACAGCATAGGGAGATTCGGAAGAAACAATCTTTTTCATCTTCTTCATCAGATCAGCGATTATCAGAGCAACCCACAAGCCCAAACCCTAGAACGAATAACTATGGGGGAAAGCATAGAAAGAAATAGGGCAAGATACAAGGCAAGTGAAGGAGGAGGCAGAAGAGAGGGTATAAAGAGGAGGTTCTGGCTTTCCTGGTTTCTCTATGAAACTCTAGCCGCGACAAAGAGAGACATAAAAGGCCCTCATGACTCTGTAGAAAATATTGTTCTTTTGAAGGACCGTGATGAAGATGGGATTTTTTGGGGGCTTGCAGAAAGGGTATTTCGGGTAACAACAACATAACCTCTATGTGAGAGAGAGATCGTAAGGTAAGGTGGGTATGGTTGGAAGAGATTTGAAGTCGCCCCAAACTTCTCTTTCCTTTCTTTCCCACTCCTTCTTTCTTTTTTGTTTTTCTTCCACATAAATTTTGGTCCAGCCGGGTCATTTATGAGAGAGAAAGACAGAAGAGAGAGAATTGGAACTTGGGATAGTAGTGGCTCATAGTAGAAGGATGCGGGTAATTTCCATATTTCTGCACAGAGAGAGAGAGAGAGTAAGTCAGAGGAAGATAGAAACAGGAAAATAAAAAAAGCAGAGAGCAAGATAAATGGGATGAACAGTTTTTCTTGCTTTCTGTAACATGCTTTTACTACCATTAGTTGTCGGACTCTTTCACCTTATTTTTAGGCTTTGAGTGTGATTCATTATCTCCATTGGAAAGTCGGTGCTTGCCCCTCAATACAGATGATTTCTTTTTCAATTTTTTTTTAGCTTTTCAGTTTTCACGCCCATGTTTTGGGTGCGAAGTGCAGCAGGAGAAAACCCAATAATCCCACCCACTCATAGCTTTTTCATGATGAAAAGGAAAGAAGGAAATTTAACAGATCCCATATTGGATTTAGCCTACCTCCATTATCACCACTGGGAAAAAATGATCCTAGAAAACGTAGTGGAGGAATTTGAGGAGTGGATCCAAAAAATCACTATCTCATATTTAATACTATTTGATGTTTGCTGTATCATCATCTTCTTGAATAAGAAGTGAAAGAAAGAAAAATCCCACAAATGCGATCACACCCACATTTGAGTCTCTGCGTGGTAGCTAGAGTTTGATGGAAAGTTTCAATGCAGTAATGTTTTCTTATCTTTTCTTTTTCATTACCGCCCATTTTTGGAGATGCTATATGGAATTCACGTGAATGAATTCCATTAAATTTGTACCAGATTGATTGATGAATTTCATCGAACTCGTAACTTGCCTCTTTACTGGTAGGGGCCACGCTCACCTGTGTTTGGGTTAGGATTAGGGTTAGGGTTCCACTGTGCGTCATGTGAAAAATTACAGAAGGAAAGGAACAGTCTAATAAACATTAAACAACAAACAAAAGCAAACAAACCAGGTATAAAAAAGAATGCGGATACCTCTTGCAGCCGCAACCCCAATTTCCGTCGGCGACTAGAGTACGGATTTAAATTAAATTAATTCTTTTAAAAAATATAATTTAAATAGTTTTAAAATCATATTATTTTGTCTCAAAATTAAATTTCAATACATTAAAAAGCCTGCAAACCTTTGTTTTTTAATTCTGGGAATCAAATTAAAAGGTCATATGTTTAAAGGAGAACTATAATGAGGTCCCAAAAAAAGAAATTAATTATCGAGAAGATTTTATGACAGCTAAGTAACATCTAATGACAAATTTTAGAGTAAAAAATGCAAGGTTATTAAACTCATACTTGCCTGAACTGGTCAAGGCAGTGAGTCAAGGACCAATGGGTTAGATCGGAGTCAAACTAGAGTTAACTCAGGTCAAACTGGTGAGGAGGTGAAGATTTCAATATTATTAATATGCAATTATGAATAAAATAAAAGTGAATTAAATATTTTTCTAAAATAAAAAGATACTGACCCAAGTTGATGGCCAAACTAGAACGATTAGGTGGCAGTCCCTAGATTTTCTGGGTTGAACCGACCGGTCCGTATCTAATAACCACGAAAAACTAACAACACTTCACTTATTATTGAGACTTCTTAGTAATTAAGTCATTTCCTTGAGAGTTCGTAATAACTCCCCTTTTAAAAGGACCTAATTAGGACTAAGGTGATATTTTAGTAATTAACTTTTTATTTTTTATTTTTTGAAAATATCAAATAAGTTCAAGACAAAACAATTTTTAAGGACTAGTTTATTAATTGGAAAAATGACAAAAAGATACCACTTAAACTTCAAAATCCGGTTGACAATAACAGTAATAGAATTAACAACAACAATCCTAACAAGTGAAAGAAAATGTAGGCTCATGGGGGGCAATCCAAACTGCTACAAGTGTCATGAGCAGTGTGAAAGTTTAATGCATGTCTTGAGGGACTGTAGTGTGGCGCGGGAGCTGTGGCTAGAACTATGGGATGGTAGAATTGCGCTGAGTTCATTGACAAACAAGGGTGGAATGGTTTGGGTGGAATTTAAAATTCCCAAAGAAAGAATGGAGGCTTACCTTTGATGTGACTTGTCAGCTCACGTGGTCCTGGAGGAATAAATCCCGCTTTGAAGAGTTGTTTGTGATGCCAAGAAACAGAGGCTGCATAGTGGCATGGTATATTCGGGAGATCAAACAAGCAGGACTTGAGTTTGGGAAAGCATGTAGGGCACGTGAGGAAGTCTGGGAGAAATTAGAAATGCTATGGAGAAATTCCCTAGGTTGATAGTTTCACATGTATATAGGGAATGTAATAACTGTGCAGATGTGCTTGCTGGTATAAGTTTCTTACAGGAGGATGCTTACGTTATGTTTGATAATCCTCCACTAGTAGTTAGAAAATACTTGTACAGGGACTTTGTGGGTGTATCATGCCCACGATTATGCGTTAATACAGGAATGAGTATGGGCTGAATGCCCCTGTTTACTACCAAAGAATTAACAACAACAATAAAATAATTGACAATTCCTTTTATCAAGAAATCATCTACTTAGGATTTTGAAATTTAAGTGATATTTTTTTTAGATTTCCCCCATTAATTTAGTACATAACACATGTTTTCTAAAATGTTCTCATAAACCATATAAAGTTGCAAACAAAATTAGCATAAAGTTTTTTCAAGCACACGTAGTCTTCAATCATTGATAATGTTGTTTGAGACACCGTCAAACCTAAATACAGACACATCTTTTAGCATGAATTCGGACATTGGTTCTTCATATTGTGAGATACTAGCTTATTCCATTAGACTCAACCAGTTGGCAAAATTAGCAAAAAGTTGGAAAACTTTTGTGGCATGCCTAAAAAAATGTTAGGGGAAAAAAAGAAACTTTTTGGGCAATCCACCTAAATTTAGCTTATGGGCATATCCAATATATAATATTAAGGCCCAATTTCGGCCCAGCACGAGTATATCCACCCTGGGCCAGAAGGATGACGTGATCGTGATCCTTAATATTTAGTGACGATAATCCAGAGTCACCGCCCACCTCCCAATCCGATTAAATACAATACCAAATAGATACGAAGATGAGAAAAATATCCTGTTTATCTCGTTCCGTTCTTAAAATCCCCAAAGTTCATTTCTTCTTTCCTCGAAACCGAACTCTAGCAATCACAGTGGAAGCCAATGGTGTCCACGGTTTCTCTAACTGGTCAGCTCTCAAACACGCATGCCAAAAATGACTTGAAAAAGCTCTACCCTTTATCTGCTTCTCTCTGTAAGTCTTCATCCTCCTCACATATTCTCAACTCGTCGTAATTTTGGAAAAAGATGGAGTCTTTTTTCTTCAAGATCTTGTATGGCCTCATACTTCTTGGTGGGTCAAAACCATGAAATGAAAATGCTTGGATTTTAGGTCTGCGGTATCGGTCTCCAAAACTAGTGGAGAGGGTGTTTCTTAGTTCGTGGGTTTCTTGCCTTCTTTATCTTGTTTGTCTTGATTCAAGCGCGATGAAGTACAATGAGGGTGTAGTGCACAGTCTATGGGTCATTTCTTTGTATTTTTTTTTATTAATTATTGATGCAAGCCATCAAATTCTTGACGTTGACGACTGTCAATTGAAATAGTTATTTTGTCAATAATGATGCAAGCATTATGATTGAAAAATCATTTTGACCTTTCTGTCGGGATATGTAGTTTCTATTATAATCTGCATCACCTTAGTCGAGAACATAAGCATCATAAGAAGCTCTCAAGAAATAGGTTATGCAATGCTAAAGCATTATACATCTATGCTTTTGGGTTTTCAATTTTAAATTCTTATGACATTCCCAAAGTTAATCATCATTTGCTGTTGTTTAGGCAACTTGAATTCCAGTGCAAATTTTGTTGATATGAAGATATTATCTCGGTCTAATCCTCAAAAAGTTGGGCGTGAGCAGCATAGATGTGTCCGGGTATATGGACTATTTGGAGGGAAGAAAGACAATAATGAAAAAAGTGATGATGCGCCCTCCAAGGTTAGCCAAGTTTGCTTACTCTTGCCAGAAGTGATTCTTGTAAAAATGAACTTTGATATACTTTGCACCTACTGTTCCTATTGACTTCGACCTGCATTTTACATAACTTTCATACAAAATACTCTTGTTCCTAGATATAGGACATATTTTTTATATTTGTTAATTTTTTTCCTAATTTATCCCTATCAATGCTCCTCTCAACAATAATGAAGGAGGAAAGGGAATGAGGGGATTAAGAAAGATGACTATGGTTTTTTGGAAAATATATGTCATATTAACTAATTCAACTAACTTCCTTAATCTAATCAAATAAGTAAATATGTCTTATATTAAGGATCGGAGGGAGTATTAATGAACTTTATTCTTGGAATGCTTATTTGTTGAGTACCTTTGGGCTTGTTTCGTTTACCTGTTTAATCTTTTGTTCATTGATTTGAACCAGATGTTTTTTTTTGTTTTCTTATCTGATAGAGAAATGAATAGCCCAGATTGATTAACAGGATTGGCAGGTTATTCATGACTTGAGAAACCAGCACTCTTTCTAAAGAGCCTGTGATTCATTGATAAATTATTTCTCATTCTTTGTGACAACTTCTATGATGTTTGGACAAGTTTCTTAGGAAGACTTTTATACAGAACCCTATCTAGAAGCTGTATTTTTCTCTTGATTTCCTCACCTGACATGAACCTTCCTACCCGCCAATGGCTTACCTCACTTTACCTTTTCAGAACTAAATCATGAAGGATAGGTTAGACTGTTAGAGTTGGTTGAAAATGAAATATAGGTTATGAGTCGCTTTGTTAGTGTTTCTCGTATTATTTTGGGTGAAATTCAATTTCACAGCTAGACTATTCATCACCAATAAAGGAACATATTGGAATCATTGTATTTTAATCTTCAGATCTCTAGACGTGATGACTTTATCAAAGTTATTTTCACAAGATTATGTACATTGTTAGTGCCAAAAAAAAAAGTCGTTCCAATTCATTGTATCTCATTATGTAGCCAAACGAGTTGATACATGGACTCAGTTCTCTTCACATCTGATTAATTCTAGGCTGGAGTTCTTGGAAACATGCAAAATCTTTTTGAAACTGTGAAGAAGGCACAAATGGTTGTCCAAGTTGAAGCTGTGCGAGTGCAAAAAGAACTTGCTGTGTATGGCTTTCCTTTAAAAGCATTATAGCTTTTCTCCTTTTGTCTTCAGTATAGGTTCATTGGCAATAAGGTTATATGCATTTTATTTTGCTGTGCAGAGCAGAGTTTGATGGTTATTGTGAGGGTGAGTTTGTAAAGGTACGATGTGTGCGTGTTGAGTTTCTCCTTTTCATGTAACTTGATCCCATTTTCTTTACTTACCCTTATTGAAGTTTAATTTTTAGGTAACACTATCTGGAAATCAGCAACCTGTACGAACAGAAATTACCGAAGCTGCCATGGAATTGGGACCAGAAGTGAGTATATGATACTCCCTTTAGTCCTTATTATAAGACCTAGTTGACTTTTTTTGAATAGGTTAAGGAAGCTAAATAAGTTAGTTAAGCATAACAAATGTTGTGTATCATTTGATTATATATCAGTTTATAAATCAGACAAATTAGTTTGGTATAAAAATGATAAATATAAATACTCTAAAATAATTTATTTAGCTTTCTTAGTCTTTCCAAAAAAGTCAACTAGGTCTTATATTTAGGTTCGAAGGTAGTGCAATACTTGATTTTGTAATCATTTATGTGGTTTCTCTATTTCATTATATCTGTCTAGATTCTTGGATTGTTTTGTGCTCTAGCGGAGCAAGAAAGAATGATATAGCATTTCAATATCTCCTTTATCTTCTTTATCCCTTTGCATGTCAAGACTAATGAACAGAACTCCAAAAAACATCTAGGAGAATCTTATGAATTTTTGGAAGACATTCTTAGTGAGAGACAAAAAAAATTTATTTATTGTATGATCATTTTGGTTTAACATGCCCAAGGTAAACTAGAAGTACTGTTAATATCAGCCATCTTCTGGTTGCAGAAACTTTCACTTCTAATCACTGAGGCATACAAAGATGCCCATCAGAAGAGTGTCCTGGTGAGGCTCTTTATATTAAAAGAAAGAATGAAAATTTGGTTTCAGATTTGGTCAGTGAACTGAAAAACTCAATCTTTGCTTATGTTGCCAGGCCATGAAGGAAAGAATGAACGATCTCGCACAGAGCTTAGGAATGCCACCGGGTCTTGGTGACGGATTTAAGTGAGATAGATATTTTTATTTTGGATTATGCGATGAGTTTCAATTTTGCATACAACACGTGGCTAGAACTCTTATTTACTATTACCATGGAGTTTCAATCTTTGCTTATTCAGTGATGTAGGCCTGAAATCCTTCCAAATTGTGTAAGAAACCCTTTTTCCTTGTTATATTTTTTGTTGAATGGAAATCTTGAGTCCTTTTAATTCTTGTCTGGTTGAAAGCGAAGAAAATGAGGAAGACTGGGATTAGAATCTAATATATGAACCAACCGGCATCGGTTGGAAGAGGCTTTAACAGCTTAAATACGAGGTTTTAAGTTCAAGTTTGTGTTAATGCAGAAAATGCATTTGAGAATTGAGCTTGACCATACTGAGAATCTGACTCTCACAAATAGCCATAAAAAAAAAATCCCATATTAGATGTTATGTCTGAAAATGAAGCTTGCCCATTTACCATTGGGGGCAATGCAACTGAATTCAATGGCGTTTACAAACCAGAGATCATACAGTTTGAATGAATAGCTGCTAGTAATTTCTTATTAAGGCTGCTCAACCCATTAATTGCATGGGGAACCAAATAAATGGAATTGCTTACTATAACTGATGAAAGGTTACAAAATTCTAGCCTTTTAAGATTTTGGTAGCTCCTTGCCTGCTAAGAAAGATTTGAAGAGTGTGAATGCTCGCCTAGGCTGAAATAATGGTACTTCATGCCCAGCTCCTCTCACTGTGGCAAATGTGAGCCCTTCATACACCTCTGTCCATCCGCCAACCTATAACACCAAAAGGAAAATCAAATAGGAACCACTAACACAAGGGAAACGAGGAAGGCAGAGGTGTTCAAAGAACTATCATTTTCAGTATTTGTAAGGCATGCTTTGTATCAAATTAATTCTCTACGAAATACTACCTCTAGTCCTAAATTTAAATTTAAGATCCAATTGACTTTTTTGGAAAAATTGCGTAAGTTAAATAAGTTACTTTAAAGTATTTATAGTAATTGTTTTGTCCAAACTAAATTGTTTAACTTATAAGCTAATATACTATCTCCGGTCATAAATATAAAACTTAGTTAACTTTTTTTAGAGAGATTAAAGGAGTTAAATAAATTACTCAATCATATCACAAGTTGTGTATGATTAATATTTGATATTGTTGTCGGATTCCAACTTTATTTTGTTAAGAAAATCTGCATGGCTTGAATTTTGAATTTGATATTGTGTTTTAGAAGAACTTAAAAGTCATTTTTACTTGAATTAAACTGATGCAAAAGATCAAAATTATTATTCCATTTCTTGATTTAGCTTGGGTTAGAGACTTGGTATATACCTGTCCACCTGAGTACCATGGATACCAACGAATTTTAATGGTGAGGTTGAGATGGTTGAGGGAAAACCTAGTGGCTGTTACTGGAACCACAGAATCTGTGTCCCCGCTGCATTATAACAAAGGCAATGATCTCTTATAAGTGAAACTCTAAGAGTAAACCTTGTTCACTAAACACAGACAAGGTTAACAATAAATGGGTTAGCAGCATTTCAGGGATAATTTCAAATGGGTTCACCTCTCACATGTGTGTGTGTGTGACTGATTTGATTTACATTACACTAAACCCATCTAAAATTCTCCATAATCATATCATGTTACCACATGGATATAAGATTTGGGGACTGTTATGGATCCTAATATATGTGTGCTTGACCCAGAAAATTACAGGGGCACAATTGGTAGGGATATTGCGCTCCAAAAAAAAAAAATTAAAGAAAGTTTTAAATGCATTAAAAAACAAAAGAATATAAACAAGAAAAAATATATATCAAAAAAAATTTATGAAATCAAGTTAATACCGATGATGTAATAAGAGAGACAATTATTTTACAAACCTGTTATTTAGAAAAGCAAGCTAAGTACTATTAGAAATAAATGCAGCTAGATAAATTACAATAAAGGGTGGGCACTCAATAAGTTCAAGTACCTATATTTTAATAGCAAAAGCATATTAAATAAAAATAATTACAATGTCCTTATTTTTTAGAATTCCATCATAATTGTTTTATTATCAATGCTATCAAATACATTTTTTCAATATAAAGCACTAAACAATCATTCATCCCCCATCTGATTAGTAGTGCAGTCTTGATGTATTAAGGGTGGGCAATCATTCAAACATGTATTAATTATAATAAATTAAAAAAAAAAAACTCAAATTCAAGGGGGGCACTTGCCCCCCAATCCAACACCTAGGTCCGCCTATGTGTGCTATATGTCTAATTGAATAGTGTTGATCACCTAAAGAAAGTTTGTACAGGTGGGTCAAATAGTGATGTGATAAATAGGCCGAAAGAGGTCGAAACTTGTGACCAATTACCTGATGCTATATTTCATGCAATAAGATTAACGAGTGAAACTCTACCTGAAAACCCATATTCTTAAACCAGCCGCAATCAACTCTTTGTATATTGGCAATACAGAAACTGGAGAATCCTTCCAGTTTCTCAGGAGGACATTACTGTACAACCAACAAAGGTGCATGTTAAAAAAATTTAACTCAGAAAATTTTGAGTTAGAAAAAATTTTCTTTTTTGTCTATAGCTAAGTCAGGAAGCAAACCTGCAAGCAGTCCACTTATAAGGTATGCTTGTAACATTTGCATGCATGGCTTGCTGCACTTCGGGTCGGTTATAATATTTTTCTGCACGATGTTCCGTACATGGATCATACCCTGAAATCCTATGTAACATTGTATTCTTAAACCGTATATACCTTAAGGTATCATTATGCCAAGTTGGGCATGGCGGCGTATAAATACTGTATGTATCGATTTTTCCAAATTCATGGTTAACCGCATAGCTCACTGCATCATCACATTTTTTGGAAGTATTTTCTGATGTGAAGTTGCAGTATTTGAGGATTGAATGGTATGAGAGATCAGATATCAAAGCATGGCTCCACCAAAATGTGATAGTTCCAATCCCATCACAGTAGTCATCAGTTAAAGCATTGCCCACCTGAAATTATTAGAGTTGCATGCAGATTAATCATCCCAAATAGAAGATATATAACTTTGAGGGGTATAGAATGAAGATTCATGGTAAATTGACTTACAATGAACCCTTTTAGATTAATGATTTGTGGGTGTGCTTTATTATAATCATAGATTTGCTTAGCCAACTGGGGAATGTAATGCCCTGAACAGAAAATGAATGGAAATATCAGCTTTTAGTTGTATGATTTTTCAAAAAATATAAAAAACAAAAAACCAGTAAGTTGCCGGTAGTGTTGTTCGTCTACCTGCATAGCTCTCTCCAGCAATGTAAAACTCTCTGTATTTATAGTGTGGAAACCTTGACATCCATCTAATTAGAAAAATCAGTGCATCTTGAGCTGCATTACCAAGTTGGAATTCTCAAATTAATCAAAAGCATACTTGGCACCACTAAATATAAAAAGTGAAAAAAGAAAAACTTAATTAATTCAATAATATAGGTCCTTTGTATCACTTCAATATTTGAGAGTGTAGTTTTTATATGAATATCAGATAACATTAAATATCTATATGGTATCATTGGAAATAATGTCACCTTCCAGCTTCAAAATAGGGTTGAAAAAAAGAAGCAGCAGTGAGCATCAAATTCATACCTGTCCTTTTGTCCCCAGTAGTTTTGAGGTCGGAGCTTGTATTTGTGTAGGAGAAACCAACACCAGCAGGCGATTCAAGAAAAAGGATATTTGCTTCTGAAGAAGTGATATATTGTCTTTTTAGATGTTATTCTGAAAGATTATGGCTAAAATCAGTTCCTTGTTACTACAGCCATGATTACCTCTGTTCCATGCATACTTGTTAAGATATAGAGAAGAACCGGTTTTGTTTATCCGAAATGGACCAATTTCTTCTGATGCCCCGTATGCTACAGATGAACAACCAGGCCCTGAACCATAGAAAACACACACACACAAAACAAGGTCATGATTCCCTCAACTTTGTACATAATGCTTTCAATTTTAATCAGTTCATGATCATGATACAGACTATTTTTAATAACCCTTTGAGTCACCAAGTATTCGACGTTTTTTCTCGATCTTATTACCAGAAATTCAAACTTTGTGACCATCTCAAGGGGTCTTTTTTAACAAGGTGGGAATCAAAGCTAAGTCCACTCACTTTGTTACATAGTTGGTTCACCATTAGACCAAATACCTTTGAGTTAGGTCATGATACAGATAATATTATGAACTGTGAGCCCTAATGCTCACACTATGAGTGATGACTATGAAATGCAAAATTTATAACGAAGTTAAAAATTATATGATTCACAAGTCGTAATTAGAAGAACTTATTTATCAAACTACATATAGAAAAGAGGTTCATACATGTATAAAATATGGTATGATAAGGATGTTGCATTATATTGTGTCAGAAACTGTGAACCCCAATGTTTTTAAACTATGTATTACTGAAAAGCAAGACATCTAACTGTTCATTTGGTTGAGTCATTTTCAAGAACACATGGAAGGCATTTCTGTGTGATAAGTGATAAAAATGAGTAAGCAATCATCAACCTTTACCATTTCTAAAGTAAAAAAACACATATACACACCATGTTTAACTCAAATTTCAACATTGCACAGATAATTTTCATGTCAAAGACAAGGACCAATACAGAACCTCGCAGGTCCACAAGGTTTCTCAAAGCATCTGGTTGAACGAATTTCAGTAGCCCCACAGGGTCATAATAAAGCAGCATGACCACCACTAGATTCTCTCTCTCTCTCTCTCTCTATAGCTAGGTTCTGAATCTGACTGCGCGTGCTTTGAAGAGTGAAAGTTAAAAACAGAGGCAAAGAACAAAGAGCAGTGGGCATCTTTCTTCGTTATAGCGACAAAATGAAAAAGCTAGTTTTCTTTGCGTTGTTGATTGTTGTTTGTTTCTCACAAAGATTCGAAAAGCGAGAATAAAAAGGGGGAAAGGTAACTGAGGAAGCATATAACTTTCTTGTGTTCTTTTTCTCTCCAGCTAATCAATGAATGAATGAGCCTCTTCCGAACAGGGAATAATGGATTTTTGAAGAAAATAATGCAAAGGGTTTCAAAAGTTGATGGGTTAATAGACTCCAATCACTGCTAGCATCTCCAGAATCTCTGGCTTTTCATTCAAGTACGGGTCCGTTTCTGTGGCACAATGATATGTAGTGTTGAAAGTTGAAATTTTTACGTGCATACATTTTGTTAAAATTCTAAACAAGTCGATGAAAAAATAATTAATTATTTCTAAATAGTTTTTTATTGAAAGATTGCAAGTTTGCAACAACAAAAACAGCACGAATTTTTCAATCCTGTGATCATTTTTAAGTTGTCATAAAATTCTTATATCCTCAGCAAGATTGTCACGTGAAAACAACTCCCTTATTAGTACATCCTCGGTATAGAAATAAATGAAGGACAAAATGATATATTTATATAAAAAATTTGAAGATGCATACTTATAAACAAGGTTATTAAAACCGGACTGGTCACTGAACTGGTCGGAGTATTGAGTCAAAGGTTAGTGGGTCAGACCAGAGTCAAATCGAAGCTAACACAGAGCCAAGCCGGTAAGATAGTGAAGATTTTAGGGTTATAAATATAAAATTACAAAAAAATAAAAAATAAACAGAGTTAATGCCCAAACCGGACTGATTTATCGATTGGTTCGCCGATTTCTAGGCAGAACAAGTCGGTCCAGGTTTAATAATCTGCTTATAAGTATAACCAAAAAAGCACTCTCTCTACCTTATAAGGACCATAATTAAGTGCAATTCAATCACTTTTTTAATACCCTTCTATTAGAGGCAACTCTATTCAATGCACTGTCGAGCACTAAATGTGAACACATGTCCCAACTTGGATTGGAACATTGACTCGTTACATTGTAAGAGACTAACCACTTCTACGTACTAGACTCAACCACGTTACTCAATTCAATTAGTTAATAATGAATACATTAGTATCCTTGTGCTGTGGGCTAGTAATTAGTTGCACCAAATTAAAGGGGGTGGATTTGGGGAGTCCAAGTTTATTATATTAATTAAATTTCTTAAAAATAATACTCTTTTAATCTTAAATATAATATATAGTTTATACTACAAACTATATCTTATATTTAAGATAGAAGACGGTACTCTATGTGGTGGATGGGGGTATATTAGGTAAGAGGGCAAGGCAATTAAAAGAGTGGGGTGATGAACATGTGGAAGGAGAGTGAATGAGGCTACCCAGTGTGGGCTCAAAGCAAGTGGGAATAATCCACTCAACAAATTAATTTATCTCATACTCTTTAATTTATTTTTTTCTTTCATTTATATTCCTCACATCTATTTCTATTCAGTAATATAGGTTGTCTATGTGTTAATTAAAACACTTTGTCCCAATTGGCTAGTGAAAAAAGAAATTCATCAATCAAGACATGAATGTAAGTTGATCATATAAGCTAATAATATTTATTCTTTATTAATTTTATTGTGTTATATATTTCTTTTACTAAAATAAAAAGGCACAATGATACAGATAATTAATGTGGAGTTATTTAATTTTAAAAAATAATTAGATTATCAGGTATGTTCTATTTCAAAAACTACAATTAATTAGCACATTATTATTGCTCAATATAAGAAAAAGTACTACCTTTATTTATTTTTTTTTTAAAAAGTATTGTTCCTCTGATATTTAGAAAGTCCACCTTTTTGGTTCTGTCCTTGGTTATTTTCCATATTAGGCTTCCTTAATTAAAAAATCGCTTTTTTGTTGTTGTTGTTGTTGCTCTACTCGCTAATTTCATGATAAGACGATAGTCTAAAGCTAACATTTACAGTGATCTCATTAAGAGACTTGTACTCAATTAACACACAAATACATATAAGTTAATGCTCCACTGACTCGGAAAGCTTAAGGTGCAAGTCTGTAACTTTTCCTCGACATGAGATAATGTTAATGTTGTTAAAACATAGATCCAAAATTAAAACAGAGACGTAGTTGAAGAAGGAAGGTAAATAATATAATGGCTAAAGGAGAGAGAGAAGTTGCAGAAACTGGAATTTTGATAGCATGCTGCGCGCGGAGTATGCTTGCAGGTTTTGTATGGTACGTCAAAAGAACTAACAACACAGCTCATATATGTCCCCCACAGATCAGAGCAAGTGATGAGAAAGAAGAAATTAGGTGGAGCCATATGTGTGTGTGTGTCTGTGGTGAACTAACCTCCATTGAGCCAGAGAACAAGAGGCTTATTGTGAGGGGAAGAGGTGGCCTGAGTGAGCCAGTAGAACAAAGCTCGCCCATGCCGGCGGTTGACCGTCACATAGCCGGAGAACTGAGTGAAGCCCACTGGTGGCTGCCCCGGCAACTGCTTTATTCGATGTTCCTCCACAGGCCATGATGAACAACAAGAAGCCAATAACAGTAGTAACCACAGAAACAAGATACACTCTTTATTGATTCCAACTCCCATTATATATATCACTCTCTCTCTCTCTCTCTCTCTGCTTCACATTGGTGAGGTGGGTGAGGATGTGTGTATAACTGTATATATAAGGACACAGTCTAAGTGCAACTTGTGGGTGTGGACCTCATCATTTATGTGTGTGTGTGTATATAGAGAGAGAACCCAGAAAGTAACAAGGTGAATAAATGCACAGACGCCCCACGGAGAGCTCTATCTTTCTAATCAATACCTATCTTCTATATCCAAACTTAAATAAATTACTTTATACTTTAATGTATTTATATTTTATATTTTTATATTAAATTAATTTATCTAACTTATAGACTAATACAAAATCTATAATTATTAAGTTACTTATTTACCTTCCTTAATATAACCTCTCTTAAAAAAAGTCAACTAGATTAAGGAATATCCTCACATACTTTCTCTGGTTCTTATTATAATGCATCAACTAACAATTCTCACAAACTAATAAAAATAGTTAAAGTCAATAAAGTTGTCCTAAAATTTAAATAATTTTCAATATTACCCCTACTAATTGCATCAAACTCTAATATCATATTAATTATTACTCTCATCACCCACTACCTTATTAATTATGGGCATACATGAAGAAAAAAATTAATGCTCCTTAAAAACAAGCAAGTACTTTATAAAAATGAGTAAATATTTTTACTAGTTAGTATCTTATAATAAAGAAGAGAGAGAGAGAACTTTTTTTTTTTTGAACTATGATGGCAAGCAAAAGCTTGTGATTTACAAAGAGTCTAGTACCTAGACCATATATACTAACTGAAACATGAGTCATATGACCACATTCTAAATCCTGGGTAATTACCACACTTTCTAGTCAATGTTCAAATGTTTTTCTTGTCATACAGTCACGGGTTCGAACCATGTTGAGAAACGGTTTTTAGAAAGAATGAACGATTTTTGTTACAAGCTCTACTTAGGGGCTACTCCCTCCGTCCCTAATTATAGGAGCAATTTATCCGATTTTGGGAGAATTAAGGAAATGAGTTAAATTAGTTAATTTTACTCATTTTCCTAAAATGTCCTTATATAAATTTAAAATGACACAAGTTACCTTAATTAAAAGTGTTTCTAATTTGCCTTACGTTAGATATCCATGACATATTAGTTTATATATGTATATTAGTTGCTTTTTATATAGCCATTTGTATACATATATGTGTGTATATATATGTGTATACATATAGATCTATCTACATAAATAGAGACACACACCCATATATCTACACACACATACACATATATGTTTATATATGTGTGTGTGTGTTCACACATATATATCTACACATATATATATTGACACACATAAACACAAATATACATATATATGTAAACATGTACACATATATATAATGCTCCTAATAATAAGTATAAATAGGGGTACTATAGGAAAAAATTGACAAAAGTTAAAACTTACTCTTATAATTAGGACCAAAACCAACTCCAAAATTTACTCCTATAATTAAGGACGGAGGGAGTATTTCATAAAGCTGAAGGAGAAGAGTATTTCTTATTAGTATATTTATAAGTCACATTAGAAGGTGAAGCCTTAGAGAAACGGTAAAAGTTGTTGTTATGTAATTTAGAGGTCTCGTGTTTAAAAACAGTCTTTCTGCTGATATGATTAAGGCAACTCTTATCTCATCATTCTTATATTCAACATGGTAGGAGCCTGAGTCCTTTATTTATAAGTTTTGTTCTCAACCTCAAAATGAGTGGTTGTTGTTCCTAACTTTCATACTCTCTATTGCTACCCTCTTCTTCCTTGGGACAAAAAACACACTTTTACTTTATCAGCATCTCCGGCAAATAACTTGTTCGTGTGGGTAATGTATTTAATTGGAATTAGTTTCCCTACCTATCCCTTTGAGATTAGTTTCTCTACCTATCCTAAGAATAGGTAGGGAGAGCTCTTCTCATCTGGATCATCTAGATTTAAATTTTTTTTTACTTTGTATTTTTTAAAAATAATTATTTTAATGAGTAGAGAATCTAAAATAAAAATAATTTTTCAACTAACACATTTTTAAAAAATGATTTTTTCATTTAAAAATTAACAGTTTAAAAAAATTAAATTTGGACCGTCTAAATCAAATCTGGATGGTCCAGATTTGGAAAAGCTCTCCCCTCCTATCCTTGGATAGGTAGGGAAACTGGTTCCGTATTTAACTTGGGGTACCGTATGCCAAAGAGAGTTGGCATAGATGGTAAGGGATTTAGTCAAGTCTCAAAGGGATGTGTGTTCGATCTCCGCTGTCGTCGCTGGAACTCCTTTGATAGGCGATCTCGTAAGTCCCCATTAAATGCTCAAAGAGTCCGGGGCCGTGTCCTGGCCTTGGTGGGGGACTGATGCCGAACCCTCCAAAACCTTTTTATAACCCCAAAAAAAAACTTGGGGTACCGTACGTGTGGTGTGGAGTTTTTTGTATTCAAATTGGATAATCGATATGAATGAGCGCTCGCTCTCTCTCTCTCTCTGGGGCAATAAATGAACTAGAGATAGAAGGAGCGGTGGAGAGTTATTTGTACGGTGTGGCCTTTATCATATTAGATGGATAAAACTTAAAAGGACCATCAAAAGACTTAAGTTTAGCAAGAACGTAGTTAGTCTCTCTCAACCCGTATAGGCCAGTTTGAGTTAGAAACTGACGAATCAATCACTTAACTAGTTCAGTTTGACGGGTTCTGTATTTTTTAATTTGAATAATACTTTAATTATTTTTTTATTTTAATCAAAATTTCATATTAATAATATTGAAATTTTCACTTTTTCACCTATTTAGCCTCAGGTTACCACTGTAATATTACAATACATTGCTATCAATATTATCCGTTTTGAGGTCTCCATCACCCCCTCATGGCTTTAAAACATGTCAAGAGGGGTGATATAGAGACTCTTATAAGGCGTCTTTTGTTCCCCATGCTAGCCGATGCGAGATATAACACTTCACCCACTTTTGTGCCCAGCGTTTTCGGTTGCACATCAACCCAAGTTTGGATCTGATACCAATTTATTATAACATCTCAACGCATAGCTCTTGATATTGTCCGCTTTAGGATTCTCGTCACCCTTCACGACTTAATAATCTTGCTCGACCAGTTTAGTGACCAGTCCAGGTTTAATAATCTTGCTCTCACTATGAATCCTCATTGGGAGATGTGTTCACATTTATCCTATTTGGATGGAAAGAAAATTAAGAAGGAAGAAATACTTTGAGTGATAACTCTCAAAAACAGTAAATTCTTTTACTATGTTGGTACATTTTTATTTTTGGCAGGAAGGAGATACTCTCTCTTTCCATATTCTGTCCATCCCTTCATCCTGACCGTCAAAATCTTGATCCAAGAGGCTAAATTTATTTTTGAAAAAATCGCATGCGATAAAAAACACCACACACGGTTTTTTCAAAAATAAATCTGACCCCTTAGATCAAGATTTTGACGATGAAGGATGAGGAGTGATGAACAGAATATAGAAGGGGAGAGAAACCAGACCCCTTCCTAGCATGGCCCTCCTCTATTTTTCTCTAACTTTTTCCTATATCCAAACATAGTGCTCCGTATTAGTGTGAGACAGTGTTAAAAAAAGAAAGACAATATGAGCCATGAGAATTGATGAGGAAGCAGGAAGCTTGTCGTCTTCTCGTCTCTCCATTAAAAACGAATGGGTTGATGAAATATAAATGGCAGGTAAGGTCAAAGACACACTGATTTTTCCCTGGGAAAGACAACGCCAATAAATTCAATTATTATTGTATTTACATATGCTCCAATCAAATAAATATTGTGACAAATTTCATAATTGAATACACTTTCCAATCCCTTTTAACATTATCACCGGAACCAACAAGAGAATTAAAACTCATTAGCTCGCTCTGATGAAAATCAAAGCAATTATTTACAAGGTTGCCCTGTTTTAAACCCATCTCCTTGGAAAACTGAATCAACATTATAAATAAGAGCATGTATATATACTCTCTAATTCTATTTATAAGGCATGAAGAAACTATTTTCTTTGATTGTATTATTAATTTTTTCATAAGAATGTATAACTTTTTTTACCCTTCATTTATTATTGTAGTCATCTTTTACTTATCTTGTTGGTTTTTTTTTTCTGGACCTCTCTTTTTTCTTGTACGTTTTTCTTTCCAGTTTTGATGTATTCCCTTTGATATTGGGGAAAAAAATGGTCAGCAAATACATTACATGTAGGTAATTAAGTTGGAATCCACGAAACAAAACATTAATTGCATGAACATATGAAATAGACCACTTGGATTAAGGTTCATGACATTTCATTAGATGGCTACACTTGAAAGCGTTATTGATTGTCGGCAATAAAATCTGTAAAATCTATTTAACTAATTAAATATTTACTGATACAAATATTTTTCTATATTTTCGCTTGATTAAATGATTGTCATCCCTCCATAATATATTGAATTATTATTCTTAGTGTTTTATCTAATTTCTCTATCATAGTTTTTAAATTTTCAAAATTTAATAAGCGACATATTATATTCAAGGAATATGAGTTATTTAATAGTTCATAATTCAGACAATAATTTTAGAAAAATGACTAATATTTTGCATTAAGAAATCCTTAACAATAATGTCTTATTCCGCTAGACTAGATAGAGTCGGCTATTACTACATAGGTCAAACAAACGTTGTCGTACTCTATCTCTGTCGACAACAACAAATTTTTTAGATAAATTGTCAATTGAATAGTCCTGTTCATCAGTAACTTCACTTAAAAAATCCTTAATATTTGTGGCCACAAGCACTCACTTCCCAGTTCCCACCCCTAAAATGGAAAATGAAAGCTTGTGTTTGTGAGTGTTGAATTCAAAACTGTGGGGCAGATGTTTGCTACTAGATCGCATGCATGCATGCACTGATAATTTCTTAATTCAGTTTTGTCTCTTGCTGATGATCGATGTTAATTTGCATCATAATTAATTAAACAGATGCAATTATATATAGTATGTTGAAAACTTATCCTCAGGTCTTAGGATCCCTTTTTTAAAAAAAATGTGGGACACACTGATTTATCAGTTATGTCCTTGGGTTGATTTTCACCTCCTTGTAAAATTATTGAGTTGTCAAAATACTGACCTTGTCTCCTAATTTAATTGTATTATTAATTACGTACTATGATCTTTTTAAATTTAAAGCGTATTTAAATTAATATGTATTGAAGTTTAATATTTTAGAACACTCCAATTCTAATAACATTTCATTCTAAATTAAAGCAAAGTAATTTCTCCAAAATCTCTTTGATTAGCTGTATATTGTATGTCTGATTCATAATATAACCCGCTTAATGTTGTGAATCTGTGATCCTAAATATAAGTTACTATCTTCGGTCCTAATTATAAAACTTAGTTGACTTTTTTTGAAGAGATTAAGGAAGCTAAATAAGTTACTTAATCATTTCATATATTATGTATCTTTAAATTATATATTAGTTTATTAGTTAAACTAATTAGTTTGAAGAAAAAAATAAAAATAAAGATAAAGATACTCTAAAGTAATTTAATTAGCTTCTTTAATCTCTCCAAAAAAAGTCAACTAGCTCTTATAATTAGGACCGAAGGGAGTACTTTATAAGAAGTGTAGCATTAATTATTTAATCCAAATATATACTCCTTCTCTATTTTCAATTAGGGGATAGAGATGGTATATTTTCTTAGAATTATTGTATTTATCAGGCATAAAGATGAAAATTGGAACAATTTTTATACAACTTGAATTAACTTTTCTTGATTCTGACGGATTAGTTGAAGTTATTTACATTATGATCCACATTGAGCAAGATGTTGAAGTTTACTGTGATTAATAAATGTAATGTTGAAATTACTTGAATTTTTAAGATAACTTTAATCGGGTTAATGTGCAATTTTACTAACAATTTTTTTTTCTGAGGAGCATCTGTACAAATAAGTTTTAGAATGGGCAAAAATAACATTAAATAATTTAAAATGGTGTAGAATCACCATAGCCATTAAATTTCTAGTGCAGAATCACCAAGGCTATTAAATTTCTTCAAATGTCCGTTAGGGTTTTACTTTAAATTGGTCTTGATAAATTTAATGGACGTTTGATGAAATTTAACGGCCTATTTCTATATCATTTTTAATTGTTTATTGGTATTTTTTCCCTATCAAAACTTATTTCTCCTAAATGCTCTCTGGGGAAAAACTTTGTCAGTAAAATTGTAGCTTAACCCAATTTAATATTTTTATTGGATATGTGAATTATTATTAGAAGTGATTTTATATTGGGGTCCAAATGGATGGAGTACAAGACAACTTTAAGGCAGTTAAATGTTTTTATTGGGTTTTTTTCCTTAAAAATATACTCCTACAATCCTTAATAGAAGACATATTTACCTAGTTTGATTAGATTAAAGAAGTTGGTTGAGTTAGTTAAGATGACATGTATTTTCTAAAATACTCTAGTCATCTTAATTTCTATCTTCCTTCTCCTTCTTCATTATTGGTGAAGAGTATCCATATGAGTAAATTAGGGAAAAAATTAATAAATATAAAAATTACGTCTTATATTTATCACTAAAATTGACTCTCCAAATATATCTTATATTAAGGACCGGAGAAGTAATAATTTATGAATGCGAAAGGGGGTCAAACGTCAATTATCCTATAATAATGATAAGGTTTGACTGATTATGGCAATGTTAAATGTACTCATGAAGTAGATGTTGGCACAATTAATGACAGGGCCCTCTTGAGAAGGAAATTTAGGGACAACTGTTGACTTGCTTTGATTTAGAGGGTAGTAGGATCAATAATACTTCCTCATGTTTTTAATATAAAATATAATTACTTGATTAGATTAAAGAAGTTAATTAAACCAGTTGATAATACATTTACTTGATCCGTCTCTCTATATAATATTCTTTCAACCAAATCGTCTGTAATACCCCGAAATTTGAATTAAGGAATTTAAGGGGGCCAAAGTGCCAAAATGACCAAAATACCCCTGGGAGGAGTAAATAACTTAGGAAAATGGTGAAAAATCCTAATGGGCAATGAAATAATTATTTAAATTGGGAGAGCGTATATCTCTAATTTTGGTAATTTAATAAATTACAAACTTGGAGAAATTGAAGAAGAATGCTCAAAAAGTATGGTAATGACCATAATGCCCTCACAAATTCTAGTATAATGAAAGAGACATGGAAATACAAATGTCAATGCAAGTGTTATGAGGTAATAAGATATTATAATTAAGAAAATTATCAACAAGTGATAATTAAGTAATTAGGTAATTACTGACTAATTACTTAAGTTTAAGCAAAGGAAATTCAGAGATAATTATGTAAAGCTCCAAAATTAGTGATAAATAGCTAAAAATTAGCATAAATATATTGGCTAATTAATTGGAAAATTTGAAGGAAAAAGGATGAGTTTAGGTATTTTTAAGCCTAAATGCAAGAATTGACCAATAGGAAAATGTTGTGAGAAATTATGTAAAAATAATTATTTAATTAATTAAATAATTAATTAAATAATTAATTAATTAAAAAAAAGGCAGAAAAAAAAGAAAAAAAAAACGAAATAAAAAAATAATAATAAAAATAGAATAAGAAATAAGAAACTTAGTTGTTAAGTTAAGTTTAATATTTTAATAATATAATTAATTAAAGTGAAAAAGGGTGAATAGTAATTTAATAATTAGGAAACGGATCCTATCTAGAGATCTAGGAATGGGATTTCCAAAGTCGGGAAAAATAATGATCGGTGGAATTTTGTCTTCCGTTATACTCTTCTGGGAGAAAATTCTGAAGTCGTTTGTGCATTTCCTAATAAAACAAAATAGGGAAAAATGCATATAGGTATATTTTTGGATATAAGAAAAATAAATTCTAACTCAACATCTAGGCATGAGTTTGAATTTATTTTGACATATTTGGAATCGTGAATTTTTTCAAGAAGTTGGTATTTTCGAAATGCGTTCAAACCGGACGCGATCGGACACGTTTTTGAGGAAACTTCAACTGGACAGTTGGAGCCCTATATGGAACCAAAATTTAGGTTAACTTGGACATTTCTACTGAGTGAGGAAATGGTTTCAAAGTTGTAAATCCAGAATTTTGAGATTTTTCCGAAATCACGCGTTTCGGACACCGATCGGAAATCACCCTAAGCTTCGGAAGGTGACACGTGGCCACCTCCCATTGGCCAATGGATGCCACCTAAGCATGGGGGCAGGTCGGCCTTGGAAGGTTGGAGAAGGTGGAAAACTTTTTTCAGAAGTTTCCCTTGCGCTCGTATCGTTTCTCATAAAGTTGATCCGATCAGTAGAAATCCTACAGCTTCAACTATAAATACCCCCCCTCCCTTGTGTTTTTCTCACAATTTGAGAGCTAAGGCCGGTTTTAGAGAGAGAAAGAAGAGAGAGGAGCTCTGGGGAAATCTGTAGCGAAGCTCTGGGTAAGTTTTCCAGTACCGAGCTTTAAGCTTTCGTAGTTCTTTCAGTAGTTAGTAAAGCTAGAGTAGTCTTTATTTTTATGATTAGATATCATATGATAGGACTATTTTAGTCAATATTTTCGAAAATCATGATGGCGTCGAAGTTCTGGCAAAATTTTGGGAAGAAAATAGCCTATGTAGCGGAAGCATGGCGAAATTCCGCCAAGTAGGGGTATAGGGGAAAAATGGTAATTTTACCGAAAATGCCGATTATTGTGTCAAATCACTAATGGAAGTGATATTACTCTTATAGGACGTCGAAAACCTAATCTGCTGCGAATTCATACGCCCGACGAGCCATTTCACGTTTTTCCGTAGAAAAGTACGATTTCCGACGGAAGTGCCGTCTACCGTCAACGAAAGTATGTCCACGTACTGTAACATTAACTCTTATGTTTATGGTATGCATATATGTGCTATGTGTATTGTTATGGTATGTTTATTGAATACAAATATGTTAGAACAGTTTGGTGCCGAAGGCAAGGCTAGTCTACGTGGGTGTGCCATAAGTCGCCGTATAAGTCGGTGAGGCCCCCATGGTAGACACTTACCTGACCATTCTGTTCGGTTTACGGAAGTATGTACGTTCGCGTATTGTAACACTAATCGGATGGATATGGTATCTTTGTATATGGTATGTGTGTGATGTGTGTATGATATGTATATATGTGGGGTGTTGTTGGAATGCATATTATGTTAGAAGATAACTGTATGCATCTTTGGGAGCGATATATCCGTAAGGCCGGGAGCGATACATTTATAATTTGGGAGCGATACATTTATAATGCCGGGAGCCTGAAGACTTCCCGACGTTGTTCTTTTCTTTTTGGAAACTCTCGGTTGTTGAACCGTTTATGTAACTAGCCAGTGGGCATTTTATATCAATATATCAGTTACACTCTTATTCCGGTGCTCTACTCTGATGAAAAAATTTTATACTGCTTTCGAAAAGTCGGGATGTTACATCGTCAAATTCTAAAAAACAGTTAAAATTAGTTAAATGTAATAATTATATTAGATTTTTTTTTTCTTGTAAAAAATATGTCCTTATTTATAAATGTGTAAAAGAGAGAGTAATAACAAGAAAATGATGAAAGAGAATGTATGCAATATAATAATTAATTGAGGGTAAAATGTGAAAAAATGCATTTATTATTAAGACAAAATAAAAAAGGATCTTATATTTAGGGACAAACTCATTTAAAAAAAAAAAACTCTTATATATAGAGACGAAGGGAATATTTTCTAAAACACTCAATCATCTTTCTTAATTCCCTCATTCCATATCTTCATTGATTAATGTTGAGCTAGTGTCAATGTGGGTAAATTAAGAAAATATTGACAAATATAAAAATTTTATCTTATATTTATGACTAAGATCAACTCTCTAAATATACCGGACCAAAGATCAATACATTTGTCTAAATAATCACTATCTCTAGCCTCATAAAAGAACTCTCTCATCTGTTTTTATAAGAGATAAATAAATAATTAAATCATGAAAATATAAGAAATATTATTATAATTAGTTGAGCTTCTTGAAAACTTTTTCGGTTCTTATGGAGTATAAAGTCATTTTTAACTATCTCATTAAAAGTAAAGTGGAGCAGCTAATTCATTAAACATGTGTTAAAGCTAAAAAAGAATTCAACTTTAACCCCCCATAAATTAAAAGGAGAGAAAACAACATTCGATTAGTCATATTGATAATTTAAAACTGACTTATAATGAAATTATCCCATTAGTAAAGAGACTCATGTTAGGCACCATATATTTATTTTAAAAGGTTTCCTGTAATAGAGACCAAAGAGTATGTTGCAAACAAGATTGTCAAACTCACGAGTTTAAACAAACTCGTAATAGTTATGTAAACTCGTATTATGAATTCAAATCGTATACTCATAAGAGTTTACTTTTATGATTAAATAGGTATTAAGAATGTATAATTAAATAATTAAAATATAAAAATAACAACAATTTAATTTAAATATATTTTAAATCCAAATAATTGAATTTAAATCCAACAATATTCATCATATTTAACAAAGAAATTTCTATAAAATTTATATATAAAGTTGCTGAGTATGATCAAATAAAAAAAGTTAACATGGGTTTAACTGTTGATTATTGATTGTTGTTTTGTGTGTGAATATTCTTATTTAAAAAAATAATAATCTTTGGGTCAAAATTTTGTTTTCACAATTTATAGGATAGAGGGAGAAGCTTTTTTATCCCATTTATAAAGGACCGCATTAATTTCTAAATTGAATGTACAATTTAGTCATTCACTTATTATTGTGTTGATTTTATTCTCATGTGATATTGTGTATTTATGTATATTAAGTAGGGGTAGAGTTAAAAAGTTGTTGAATTTTATGGTATAATTAATGAGGTTTAACATTTTCCTTGGACTGTGTGAAAAATATTGGAAGTGCTATATAATTTTTTTTTTTCCAATAAGTACAGGCAAGCCGGAGCTTGAGAAAGTGAAAAGGGACAAGACTATAGAAATCTAGCCCTTAATACAATAAAGTAAGCCAAAAACTAGGAATGACAGACCAATTGGTCATTCAAAAACATATCAAGACAACCACTTGGAATAGTTGGTATTAGAACCACATCCGCATCATCCGGGGTATCATGACCATGTTTGGCCATATAGTCGGCATAAGAAATGTTGTCTCTTGGAGTGTAGTAAATCTCAACGTTCCAGTCCCGAAAAAGAATGTCTCTAGTCTCTTCAATGATGCCTCTAAGTGGATGATCAGTATAGCAATCTCTTATGAGGATGTTGACGGCCTCAAGAGAGTCAGAATATAGGAGTATTCTCTGAAGACCCATCTGATGCCCCACTTTTAGGCCTGTCATGATAGCGTAGAGCTTTACTTCAATAACTGTATGAAGTCCAAGAGACTTGTGAAACCCCATCAGCCAATGACCTTGAGAATTCCTTATTACTCCTCCGCAAACTGCTTGATGTTGATAGCGCACTGATCCATCCACATCAATGCGAACCGCATTCACAAGAGGAGGGGTCCAAGACTCTTCCCTGAACCTGCCAAGTTGGAAAATTTGGTGAGTAAGAGTTTGATTGGTGACATTTTCCATTAAAAGATAATTACAAAAGTGAAGCATCTCCCTGGTTTCTGTGGTCTCGCCCTGGAACAGGAATTTGCATCTCGTTGTCCAGAGGACCCAACACCCCAAACTAAAGACTCTTGGCCAAGAGAAATTCTGAAATCTCCCTGTCCCAAGATTGTGGTTTGCATTCCAATTAAGCCAAGCCTGCAAATTACCTGCAAAAAACTGAGAAAGATAGTTAGGCTTTAAAATTTGTTTCCACAAGTTTTTTGCTCTTGCACAGTCCCTGATAGGATGAATTCTCCCTTCGGTTCTAAAAGAATAAGACCATTGACTTTTTTGGAAATATTAAGAAAACTAATTAAACTAATTTAAAATATTTATGTTTATCTTTTTTTTCTCAAACTATTTAACTTAACTTATAAACTTATATATAAGATAATAATATACATATAATATGATTAATTAACTTATATAGTTTTCTTAATTTCTCTAAAAAAAAAAGTCAAATATGTCTTATATTAAAGACTGAAAGAAATATCACTTAGGAGTATTCCGAAGCTACAACTCTCTTTTTTGTCGTTGGTAAATACAAGAAGAAGAGGTAACAAGTCCCTAAAATCAAAGCAAACTAGACAATATGGGATTGGCATCCCATGGTCTGGCTACAAAGAAGGTTTTCTTTGTAAAAACAAAGGCTTTTATTTATTTCGTTTTCAAATGAGCCTAACTGTGTTTGGGCTTTCGGCCTATACTGGACCTATTGGGCCTAAGGCTCAGTCATAAAGGAAATTTGGTGTCATTAGGGTGATTGAGTGGAACCAAGAAAGATTGGGAGGCCAATGTGAGTTGGCATAGATGATAAGGGGTCCAGGATTAGGCCCTTGGGTCGTGGGTTCGATCCCCTCTGCTGTTGCTGGGACTCCTTTGGTAGGCGATCTCGTAAGTCCCCAGTAAGTGCTCATAGAGCCCGGGGCCGTGCCCTGGCCTTGGTGGGGGACTGATGTCGAACCCTTCCAAAACTTTTATTTTTTCAAAAAAAAGAAAAGAAAGAAAGATTGGGAGGCCAAAGAGAGTTGGCATAGATGGTAAGAGATTTGGTCAAATCTCAAAGGGATGTGTGTTCGATCCCCGCTGCCGTCGCTGAGACTCCTTTGGTAGGCGATCTCGTAAGTCCCCATTAAGCTCTCAAAGAGCCCGGGGCCGTGCCCTGACCTTGGTGGGAGACTGATGCCGAACCCCTCCAAAACCTTTTTATATCAAAAAAAAAAAGATTGGGAGATCAACGGGGTTGACACAAATGGTAAGTAGTTTTTGTCACTTAAGTAAGGTCTCGAATTCGAGTCTTGTGAATATAGAAAAGCCTCATTGGGAGACTCTCCTACCATTATCAGGTGTGCGACGCGGGTTAGATCTAAATTAGTCAGGGCGAAGCTCTAGATATTGGATGGACAAAAAAAAAAATCATTGGGAACAGGTGGAAAAGAACTTGCTCTTCTTTAACTATGTCCTCGGTGAGCTCTTCCTCTACCACCGTGAGTTAGTTAGAACTGAAGCTTTCGGTGAACCAAGTGAGATAAAAAAAATGGTGATTGTCTTATTGAGTGGAAGCAATTGTTATAGCTTATCATTACTTGAGTTGCAGTTTTTTTTTTGAAAAATCTCTTGTTTTTATTTACTCACTTCTTTCTTTAAATACCAACTACTTGTAATATTTAATGCCTATTATGTACTATTAAAAATTAGTACACTGCTGCAAGTAATAGAAGGCAGGCACATATAAGCAAGGAAAGTCGCCTAAAAAGGTCCCATGGAAAAGGGGGGAGGGGAAAACAAAGAAAGATTGTATGAGTAGGAAAAAAAAAGTAAAAAACGGTTCCCAATAACACTGTAATGGAATGATAATAGAAGAAGAATGAAAAAAAAAAAAAGAATATAAAATTATACACTTTGTTTCTATTATCTATCATACGAAAAATAAGCCATAATATTCAATGCTTCATCAATTATATGATTTATTGAAGACTTTGTATTCTCTGTTAACAAATGATTTGTATTTCTTATATTAAATGATAAAAATTAAAAGGCACTTGTTTATTTTCAAAGAATATTAATTATTTTATATTAACATCAATTGTAATGATGATTTATGGAAGATTTCTTATATTTTATAAGGTACCAACTCATAAGTGTTTTTAGCCTATTTTATAAGACACTTGTTTATTTCTAAAGAGTATTAATTATATTTAATATGATAGTATTTGATTTTAGTGTAATTAGTAGGGTAACATTATAAACTAATTAAATTTTTTAAAAAAAATTAATGACTTTAATTAAGTTTATTGATTTGTGAGAATTGTTGATTAGTATAATATAATAAAGACTAGATAGATTATTGATTTACTGACGTTTTGGTTTGCATTATAAACATAGTTATTAAAATACATTAAAAAAACACAAATTATGTCATTTCCGTATGTTATTATATTTTTCCTTATTTTATTAATATCAAGCTATCATAAAAAAAAATGTAATATCGGTATGATCTGTTAAAAAAACGTTTTGATGAAAATTAGTCACATAGTTTAATTAAATATTTTTGTATTCGATAATTTGTATACATAATCAATTTAAGATAGTGTTTTGATTAACTTTTGAAGAATAACTTTTAAAGAAAAAGTGGTAAAAGTATGTTTTTCATAATAGATTCTAAGCATAATAGATTTAGGGTGTGCATGGCAACGCTCCCAGAATGTGTTTTTTGTTAATTTCTGTTCCTTGGAACACAAATGGATGAGAAATCTGTTTGGTAAATCCGGTTTTTTTTTTTGTTCCCGGGATGAACCAGTTCAATTTTTGTGCTGGGGAATAGAAAAAAAAAAAGCAGAAAATTCATGTTTTTCTATTTCTAGGCACAAAATTAGAATTTATTCCTCAACCTACAACCTCTCTTCTTTCTCTTGAAAACCTTTCGCAGTGTCCACTACCCTCCCCACCCCTACCGCCACCGCCGTCGCCACCGCTGCCACCACCGCCCCCACCGCACCGCCGCCGCCGCCGCGCCCACCGCACCGCCGCCGCCCCCACCGCACCGCCGCCGCCGCCGCCCCACCGCACCGCCGCCGCCACCCCCGCCGCGCCACCCCCACCGCACCACCACCACCGCCGCCGCCGCCGCCACCGCCGCCACCACCGCACCACCCCGCCGCCGCCACCCCCACCCCCACCCCCACCGCACCACCGCCGCCGCCGCCCCACCTCACCGCCACTATCACCGCCACCACAACCGCCGCCGCCACCACCACAACCATCCTCACCGCCACTACCACCACCACCCTTGCCGACGCCACCGCCGCCACCCCCACCTCATCGCCACCACCGCCACCACCACGACCGTCACCGCCGCCGCCACCGCCACCTCACCGCCACCGCCACCGCCACAACCACGACCGTCGCCGCCACTACCACCACCGCCACCACCACGACCGCCACCGCCACCGCCACAACCACGACTGTCGCCGCCACTACCACCACTGCCACCACCACGACCGTCACCGCCACCGCCACAACCACGACTGTCGCCGCCACTACCACCACCGCCACCACCACGACCGTCACCGCCACCGCCACAACCACGACCGTCGCCGCCACTACCACCACCGCCACCACCACGACCGTCACCGCCACCGCCACCGCCACAACCACGACTGTCGCCGCCACTACCACCACCGCCACCACCACGACCGTCACCGCCACCGCCACAACCACGACCGTCGCCGCCACTACCACCACCGCCACCACCACGACCGTCACCGCCACCGCCACAACCACGACCGTCGCGCCACTACCACCACCGCCACCACCACGACCGTCACCGCCACCGCCACAACCACGACCGCCGCCGCCACTACCACCACCGCCACCACCACGACCGTCACCGTTCACCGCCACCCCCACCTCATCGCCATCACCGCCACCATTGCCACCACCACGACCGCCGCCGCCATCGCCACCGCCACCACGACCACCACCATCGCCGCCGCCGCCACCGCCGCCACCGCCATCGCCACCGCCACCACGACCACCACCGCCGCAGCCGCCGCCGCCGCCGCCACCGCCACCGCCGCGCCACCGCCACCGCCACCACCACATAAATAATTTTTGAATATAAAAATTACGTAAATAAAAATAAAATGTGTTAACAAACGTAATTCTGATTATCGGAATGAAAAAAAATTTGTGTTAACAAACGTAATTCTGATTCTCGGAGTAAAAATTAAATGAGTTAACAAATGTAATTCTGATTCTCAGAACTCTTCCCAGGCACAGAATCAGAAAAAACTGTTCCATCTCAAAAACTGTGCTGGGGAACAGAATGGTTGCCATGCACATCCTTAGTGAAAAAAAGTTATTTTGATAAAATGGTAGTGTTTAGATATCATTATCAGAATAATTTTTTCATGCTCAAATTACTAAAAAATGCATTAGTTTTTGTGATAATTGCATATAAAGATAATATTTTATTTTCAATATTTTTAACATTAAATTTTAAAATAAATACCAAAAATTAAATAAATTTGTCTATAAAATTAAAATTATAACATTAGTCAATCATGTAACATGATAAAACAGAACTTAGAAATATATGTATTAATAAATTGTATAGACTAAAATCATTTATAAACAATAATTATCCAAAATAATAGTACTATATTTTAGATTGAAATAAGTTCATCCTTCTAGTTCTAAATATAAAACAAAGTTTAAATTTTTTGGGAAATATTAAGGAAGATAAAATAAGTTACTTAATCATATCATATGTTGTGTATCATTAAATTATATATTATTTTATTAAGTTAAACTAATTAGTTTGGAAGAAAAAATGCTCTAAAGTAATTTAATTAGTTTTTTTAATCTCTTAAAAAATGTCAACATTATTTTATATTTAAAACCGGAGGGATTAATTTTTTTTTTACACATATGGGTAGTTGTTTTTCACAAATATTATATCGTCCAAATGAGAAAATAGTAACAGACATTTAAAAAAAGAAAAAAAAGGAACAAATAGGATGACGGAAGGAAGAAGAAAGAGAGGAAAGAAAAGAGAAAAAAAATGTGAAGAGAGAGATAAGATTGATGCCACACATAAAAAGTAGGAAAAATCAGCTCATCTAAAACTATAGTTTTAGTAAAAACCAAAAAAAAAAACACTTTGGGACTTTTTTTTTTTAAATGTTTGGCAATATTTTTGTAAATCAAGGTTTTACCTTGAGAAGCATTTTTTGTATTTAGTCAAACAGGATTTTTTCCTCATCTTTTTTTTTTCATTTTCTCTCATCTGGGTCATTGATTGGTAGGAGGAGAGAGAGGTTAAAGTAGTATTGTGATTGATTTGACGGATATGATTTAAAGATGATGAGGGATAATGAGAAAAAGATTAGGAGAGAAACCCAATCAAACAACCACTCAAACTTTACATGAAGATAAATTGAAAAGATCTTAATTTATTTTTATGTTTGAGTTTATTGAGGAAAGATTTAAAGTGTTCGCAAAAAAATGTTACAGTACAATATGGGTACAATGGCGGAACCAGGAAATTATTTTAGCCCGGGCCAAAAAATAAACATATTTAACTATTTACTAAATAATATCGCATAACATTAAAAATACAAATAAATAATAACTGACAATTTAAATCAAAAGAAACAAAATTCTATGATGTTTGGAAGGAGACTCATTACAATGAGTATGATTTTCAGAAATTATTTTCTTAGAAATATTACTTTTTGAAGTTATTTCCTTTTTAAAGAACACGTCTATGCTTTTCTATTTATCCTTACTCATTTTTTTCAACCTACAACAAATTTGGTGACCAATAATATATATTGATGTCAGTGTTAATTAGTATCCTTTGTCAAAACTCATAAATCCAAAACGATTAAAATTAGTCATTAATCATCCTCTACATATATATAGTCATCCATTGTCAAAACCAAAGACACTTCTAAAATTATAACCCAATTTTTTCACTAATCAACATAATATTACCCTTATTATAAAGAGAAGAATAGGTAGAATAACTTTTATAAAATGAATGAGGTGAAAAGAAGTGATTTTGATGAGTACTTATTTAGTCCTCAAAATGAAGATGAACAACACCTGATATAAAATGATACTAACATTTTCAGTAAGTATCTCAAACAAGAATTTTATTTTTCTCTCACAACCCAATGAGTAATGAATCAAACATTGTCCTACTAAAAAAGAGAGTATAATTATAGAAAAAAAATAAGATACTAGCTGAGGCCAAATTTGTGGCCAAAATAAAATATTGTATAATACATATATATAAATACATAAGATAAAAGAAGATCAGCTGGGGCCTCCGGCTATCACATAGTTCCGCCATTTGTGGGTGTGTTTGGCATGGTTGTGGATGGGGTAATAAGCACAGTGAACACACCAAAAGCAATACAGATGAGTGTTTGGCATGGCTGTAATTCTTGATGTGCATCAGGGTTTGAAGTGGTTTTTCTTGAAGCCACATTTGGTTGCTTATTAGTTATTATCCCATCATTAAAAGCCACATCAATTTTATTATGCTTAATGACCATTTCACCCTTCAACTTGTCTTTATTTACAACTTTATCTATTACTTATTATACCAATTTCATCAAATAATTTCTAGAAATTAATCATTAACACCATATAAGGATTTTATTCATCAATTAACTTATTTAGGCCATAAAATATTTACTTTAAAATTCATAGACAAAAAATTATCCTTTAACTATTTTTCCTTGAATTTTTGGGAAATATGCCATAAATTCTAGAAAATAGCTTTAAAACTTATTTAAACCAATTTTTCGTAATTAATCTCTTCATAATATTTTTAGATCACCACAATAATATTCCATAACTTTTTCCTAAATTTTCAAGGTCCATAAATAATTTTCAATAATTATCTTAAATTTTTCTCATGATAAGGTCTCTCTCTCTCTCTCTATATATATATATATATATATATATATATGATTCATGTCATTTTCCATCTCATCTATATTTTTAAAAGCTATGCCAAACAAGTGTTTATCAAGAAAAAAGTAAATTTTGTCACTGCTATCCCAAACACAAATCACAACAAAAAAAGTCCATCAGAAAAAAAAAAAAAAAGTCCAACAAGAAAAGTACATCAGAAAAAAAAGCCACTTCTATCCTACCGCTACTATCCAAATGACTCAATATTACTTGGAGTAATTGTTGAAAAACTGCTTGGTCAAAGTGGCGGGCGCATCGGCCAAAAAAAAAAAGTGGCGTGCGCAGGGTCAAACCGAAAGCAACCTCAAAATTGGAAATTCTCAATTATTACCGCCATTATAAACAGGCAAGCCGCCCTTAAAATTACGCCCTATAAAAACCCTGACTTCCCCAACTATATTTTCCTATTCATCGTTAGTTTCAATAAACACTAGATTTTAATTTCCCAATAGTTTTTTTTCCCCTTATTTCTTCTGCATCAATTTCATTTGTCTTCTCAGGTTTCTCTGAGCTGCAAGAAATCGCAGGTATCTTCCTCCCCTCGATTGTCTAGATCTTCCTTGTTCCCTGCTTGAAATAACGCATCTTGAAATCGAATTATTCCCCTCTTTCATTTCCCTTAACGACCCCTCCTTGTAAATTTTTGTTATTATACTGTGATTGAATCTCGCTCTGTTTTTTGCGATTCAGCCCGCCCCCATCACCCTAGGTTTTAAATTTTTAATTTTTGATTAAATTGAATGAATTCAATTCATATTGTGGTTTTTTTGTTTTGTGTAGATTCTATACAGTTTCGTAATCTTTGAATTTCTTTATTTTATTTCCTTGCAGGGTATTTGAAGGTGATCGAAGATGTTAGAGCAGTTACTCATTTTTACAAGAGGAGGATTAATCCTCTGGACTTGTAAAGAGCTTGGGAATGCTCTTAAAGGATCACCGATTGATACCTTGATCCGATCTTGTCTTTTGGAGGAACGATCTGGTGATGCATCTTTTAATTATGACGCCCCAGGTGCTTCTTACACCCTCAAATGGACCTTCCATAATGAGCTTGGCCTCGTGTTTGTGGCCTTGTATCAACGGATCCTCCATCTGTTGTATGTGGATGATCTGCTCGCTATGGTTAAGCGGGAATTTTCAGAGATTTATGATCCAAAAAGGACGGTGTATCATGATTTTGATGAAACTTTCAGACAGCTTAAGATGGAGGCCGAGGCCCGGGCCGAGGATTTGAAGAAATCAAATCCTGTTGGTAGGGCCTTAGTTAACAGCAAAAAGCAAGGTCAGGGTCAGAAGAATGGATCTGAAGGGGGAAATAAGAAAAAGAGTGAAGGTGGTTTGAAAAGTGACGGTGGGGATGGTGATAATATCAAAGGCCGTAAGATGGAGAATGGGCACTCCAATGGACATATTGTAGCTACTAAAGAATCTAACATGGGTAGTAATATTAACGGTAAAGAGAATGCAAGTTCCAATAATGGAGCTTTTGATGTAAATAAGCTTCAGAAGCTTAGAGTGAAAGGAGGAAAAAAGACAGATACTGTTACCAAAGCCTCCAAGGTAGAGCCAAAGAAAAAGCCAACGAAGAAAAATAGAGTTTGGGACGATTCACCTCCTGAAACAAAACTGGACTTTACAGATCCCGTGGGTGAGAATGGGGAAAGTCACATAGAAGTTGTTGCTGCTGATCAAGGTGAAAGTATGATGGATAAAGAAGAGATTCTTAGTAGTGAAAGTGAGGAAGAAGATGGTGATGTGGAGATGAACAGCAAACCTGATGCTAAAAAGAAGGGATGGTTTTCATCCATGTTCCAGAGGTAAGATTGCTGACCTTACAGATTCTTAGATTTTTGTCAAGTTGACAATTTCTTTGAATGCCCTTTCTGTTTTAATTTATATCACTTCATCCCCACATCATCACATATGCCATAAACTAGGTGGTTTCATATAATATATGGAATTTGATAAAACGAGAATTATTGTTCACGACTTGGGATAGTGTGACTTGGATTACCATATATTTAACATCTTATATTGATATTTAATGATGAGGCCTATTGCTCAGCTTATTGTATGGAATTGATTGATGTTCTTATGCTTCAAATCCTCAAATTTGATATATTGACATTTCTCTTGCTAACGTGTTGTTGGACTTTCACATTAAGTTTACATAAGGGGTTGTGTTGGGGCAGAGAATTGATGGCAAAATGATTAAGGACGAATGAGTTAGAGAGATAACTATCCTTGGGCTTGTAATTGCTCACTCTGGCATGATTATTTGAGTCTCATTATGTTAAATCAAGGGATGTTAATTTCCTTTTCCCTTCTGGTACTTGTTATTAAGATGAAAATTTCCTGGTTGTTTAGATGCAAATAACTTAGCTCATGCTATCATCAATTGGCCAAGTTATAATTTTTACTTTGATTTTAAATTTTCGAGGCTTATTTATTTCTGTTTTTGGTTTTCATCGACTTGATTAATATCAATATTCACACACTTCCTTGTGCTCAGTATTGCAGGAAAGGCTAACTTGGAGAAGTCAGACCTGGAACCAGCTTTGAAAGCTCTGAAAGACAGGCTCATGACCAAGAATGTGGTATGTGTTTATATTAAACAGTTTAAATTCTTTTTTCTGCTTTACACTTCTTGTTAATTATCAGGTCCTTTTGAATTTTACCTGTCAGCTTATATTGATTACTATATGTGGATATGCCCTTGCAGGCTGAAGAGATAGCTGAGAAACTCTGTGAATCAGTGGCAGCAAGTCTTGAAGGCAAAAAACTAGCTTCATTTACAAGGATATCTTCAACAGTGCATGTCTGTTTCTATCCTTTTCCTATCTGCATTAGATGCTTCCCTTTGTGTGTGTGGGTTTTTACTAGACAGTATACCGATAGCATATTCCTAAAAATCAATGCAGGCCGCAATGGAAGAAGCACTTATTCGAATTTTAACTCCTAAGCGCTCTATTGACATACTAAGGGAAGTGCATGCTGCCAAGGAGCAAAGGAAACCATATGTTGTGGTATTTGTTGGTGTTAACGGAGTTGGAAAATCCACTAATCTAGCCAAGGTGAAGACAAGATAAGCTTTCCCCCCTTTTTTATTCATGTAGGTTTCTTATGTAGGATGCGCTTGCTGACCAGATGGAAATGGTCTGTTTTCTTTGTCATTGTGTAGGTTGCTTACTGGCTTCTGCAGCATGATGTTAGTGTCATGATGGCTGCTTGTGACACATTTCGATCTGGTGCTGTTGAGCAGTTGCGGACTCATGCACGTAGACTTCAGGTTTATATTGATCCATACTCCTTAAATATCAGTAGAATTTTGCAGCACATATAGTCATAGATCATGTCATAGTAAGTTACAGAAAGCATAGACCTGACTATTTCCCGTTTTCAGATCCCTATATTTGAGAAGGGCTATGAGAAAGATCCTGCTGTTGTGGCAAAAGAAGCAATTCAGGAAGCTTCACACAATGGTTCAGATGTGGTCCTTGTTGATACCGCTGGTCGTATGCAGGTACTATTTGAGTTCCATGAATTATATCTTATTAAGTCGTGTGTGCAAAATACCCACAAAACTCAATTTTTCTACTTTGATCATAATTTTTCTTGCTGTGAAGGGAATATTGCTTTATGGGATTGTTTGAACAACTCTGGCTTTCTGTTTGGAACACGTTTATCCTAAAGCTGCTATGTTTATCTGGTATGTGGCTACTGGTTTTCAGGATAACGAGCCGCTGATGAGAGCATTGTCAAAGCTTATATACCTTAACAATCCGGACTTGGTCTTGTTTGTGGGAGAAGCACTGGTTGGCAATGACGCAGTTGATCAGCTTTCAAAGTTCAATCAAGTAAAGTTCTATACACTTTGACATCATCCAACTCAAAACCCATTGGTTCCAATTTCCTATGTTTCAGTTACTGAACTTTTAGCAATTTTACTGCAGAAATTAGCCGACCTATCTGCATCTGCTAATCCCAGATTAATTGATGGGATTTTGCTCACAAAGTTCGACACCATTGATGATAAGGTATGAGTTTTGAAACTGCCATGTATGGAATGAATGGAAGTTTTTTTGTTTTTCTGGGGAATATTTGGTGCTGATGATGATGATGGATCCATTTGGGCAGGTGGGAGCTGCACTTTCAATGGTGTACATATCAGGAGCTCCAGTGATGTTTGTGGGCTGCGGACAGTCCTATACTGACCTCAAGAAACTCAATGTCAAATCAATAGTGAAGACTCTCCTTAAATGATGATGATGATGATGCTGGTTTTAGGTTTTTGTTTGCATTGCTGTTCACCCGTCCCTAAGTAGTACATCATGTTGTTGTGTTGTTGATGTACTCATGTTGTCCCATTTTGTCCCACCTTATGAACAAAATTGTGGCTATGACTTTGGAGGCTATTTGATTTGTTAGCGTTGGAAAATTTAAAACTGTGGCTATGGAGAATATAAGCAATTATTTTTTTTAGTTTTTTTTAAACTGAATCAAAAATATAAATTATAATTTTAGTCCAAGACATTTATGCCTCAAATTAAAATTCGGGGAAAAAGACAAGAAAATATTATTTAAATTTCGAAATCTCAAATTAATTTTGTTGTCAACAAGAGTATAGATACGGACTATAAGAGTACAACAATTGACAATTCATTTTACTAGCAAATTATTGGATTGAGATTTTGAAGTTCAAATGGCATTTTTTTTTTAATCTTTTTTCTAAAATTTATGCAACAACTTGTATTACTCTCTCTATCCACAATATAGGGTATTTAAACTAGGGTTAATGTGCAAATTTGCCAACAAACTATTACCCGAGGCACAAAAAACAATTGAGGGTACCAAAATTACCAATAAACAATTAAAAATTGAAAAAAAGTATCAAATAACTATTAAGAAAACAATTATCTATGAGGCACTGGTATAGGACGGTGGCGGAAACGCGAGAAAAAATAATAGTTAAGCCTTCTTCTTGAATAAGGCAAATACCAACAGAGGTGGGACCCATGCGAGCAGGCGCTGTAGACTACTGGATTTGGTTTCGGTGCGTGATTCTTACCCTGAAGCTGCATATAGACCTTGATGAGTTCAAGAGGGTGAGTGGAACACCAAACAACAAAGGAAGCTTTGGAGACGCCGACGTCGCCGACACTGTGACAATCAATGAAAGACGGAGACATCAAGACAGTGACGGGGTAGTAGTTCGTTGGTCAATTTGCACCTTATTGTGTGTGTTTTTTTTTCTCTTTTTAATTGTTAATTGGTAATTTTGGTACCCTCAATTGTTTTTTATACTAGATGCTCATCGGGTAATAGTTCGTTGGCAAATCTGCACCTTAACCCTTTAAACTATATCACAAGAAACAAGAAATGACAACGAAGTTGTTTAATATGTCCTAAAATATTTCTTTTTCACTTTTATCCTTATTGAGAAATGCGTTTAATTGTATTGGAATTGTTATTTTAGAAAGGGGAGATATAATGAGTGGGCAAAGTTGGAAAGTGAGTATTAATCACGAGGCAAAACAGAAAAAAGAACATTAATTAAACTGAAAGTGACTTATATTCTAATATGACTTTCTTTTAAAAATATCTTATGTTGTAGACTGGAAGGAGGGATTACCAACCAATAACATACTTTATTTCAAAATTTATTACCAAACTCCCTCTTTTTCAAGATCTTCTATTTTTTTTTATTAAGAAAATTTTAGGAAAGGGGTTGGGCTCACCCATAGTCCAAGGGTAGGACACTTAGAATCCAGTTCATAGGGTATACTGAATTAGAATATACACATATCTCCACCTCTTCCCAACGTTACCAAACTCCCTCTTTTTCAAGATCGCTGCATTCCTCGAGATCTCAATAGGGTTGCTGACCTTTTGGTTAAGTGGGGTCTTTCTAAGTCTGTCATTCTGAGTGTTTGTCCTTTTAGCTTTGAGAGCTTTAGTTGACTAGGAAAGTTTGGGATTTATTCCCCTTGTGTAATCCCTTTTATTGTTGGGCTTCTTGCCTTCTTTTTTATATCAAAAAAAAAAAGATCCTCTAATTTTAAAAACAAACAACGACAGTTGGTTTTAATGAAAGGAGTCCGTGGGCTTAAATACGAAGTGTTGAGTTTTATTTTATGTTGACACAAAAACTATTTTTGGGAGAGATGCCTCAATCGGTGCTCATAGAGCTTTTGGGGGCGATGCGAACCCTCAAAACTTTTCCTTCTCAAAAAAAAAAAAAACTTTTTCGGACCCGTTTGGATGGACTTTTTTGATTAAAAAAAAAAGTACTTTTTTAATGTCAAAAGAAATGCTTTTTAATTAATTTATGTGTTTAGATAAATTTTTTTCTTTTAAAAAGCAAGTCACAAAAAAAAAGTCAAAATGCTGCTTTTTTTTAAAAGCTCTAAGTAACATACACAAATATAAGAAGTTCGATATCCATTAATCAATGTGAGGACTTTATTGATGGACGATCTGCAACTATCTCTGTAAGCGCTCTTTGAGCTTGAAGGCGTGCTCTGGCCTTAGTGGGATACCTGTGTCTACCACCACCTAAACTTTTTGTAATAAAAAAAAAGAAGAAGTTACTTATCCGGTTACTAACGTAAGATTTAATTAGAAGGTTGATTTTGGTTCTAATTGTAAAATTTATTTATCATATTTATCAATTCTTTCTCAAATAACCTCTATTGATACTCTTTCAACAATAATAAATTATGGTAGGGAGGGAAATAATTAGGGTGTTTAAAAAATATGTCATATTAAATAATTTAACTAATTTCCTTAATTTAATCAAACTAGTTAGATAGGTTTTACCTTAAGGACCGAAGAAGTATTTTAGAAACAATACGTATTGAGGTTGTTTCCATTTAGATAATTCCAATTTACTCTTCTGGTTCTTAATATAAGACATAATTGACTTTTTAAAAAGATTAAGGGTATTCCAGTAAAACCAACTTGTCTCTCGCTTATTGCGTAGTTTTTAATAATCATTTATATTTATTGGGAGTCATAGTGATTTTACCTTAAAGAGAGAGAGAGAGAATACAATAGGTTTTTTTATGTGATCCTAATATAAAAAAATCTAGTAAATTTTTGTTTGACAACTAGTCCTAGAAAGGATGCAACGGAAGCAAAGTAGAGAAATACTTCGAGAATACCAGTTTATCATTTTAATCATCCAATAATTTATTATTTTTAAAAAATGAAAATGTCCTTTTTCCTAACTACCCCTCTTCCCTCCCTTCATTTGACTCCCTCTCTCCTCTTTTTTTTTTTTTTGCCTTGACACCGGATTTGTTTCCAGTGTCATAATAAAATGGGCATGTGCTTTTACCTTAAGTGTATTAGGTGCAAAAATGCACATGAACTCTTAAAATTGGTACAAAAATACCTGTGCGGTTAAAACCCTTTAACTGACGTTAAACACAATATAAAAATACCAAAATACCCTGAACTCAAAAAAAAAAAAAAACTCCAACCCAGAAGAGGGAGAAGGTATCAGAAATCGGCAACAATTAGATGATGCCTAGCTTGATCCTGGTTTATTGTTAATCATGGATGCCAAAAACAACTGAGAAATAATTATCAAATATATAACAGTGGAATAAGAACAAACCAAGAGGAACGTTGCTCAAAAAAGGATAGGAAAAACACTGAATACAAACAACAGAGAAGCAAAAAACGCACATATTATTGTGTTGAAAAATGAAGGGTTGAAGAAGATCAGACGGAGATAGTGGCGGCGACGAGTATGGTGGCGAAGAAAGGTAGGGAGGTAGAAAAGAGGAGAGAAGAAGCAGCATTTGGCATAACGTTGAGGGCAAGCTTCATGCCAAGATCCTTACAGTGACCCACGTCGCCGACCAGCTACTTAGTAGAATCACCAAGAGAATCAAAGGCAAGAGATTTGATTAGGCCGTGGAAGATTGCTATATGGTGGAACGGATACGGAGGATCCTTGTCGATATCGAAGAACTCCACCTTCTAATGGATCCCGACGATTTCTTACGTCTGAAGAGCCAACTTTTGATCAAATCGACAGGGGAGACGATGAAGTTCTGCTTCCGGTCGAAGGAGCTGGTGGAGGTGACAAATCGGAGATAAAGATCGACCCCTACCGATAAAAAAATTAGATTGACCCCTCAGTTTAGTACCCGACCCCTTTTAAAGCCGCAACCTAAATCCGTCGCAGTGGTGATTGACCTGGAGCACAAGGTGCCGGAGATTTTGGAAGTGAGCCGATCTGAAAAGAAAGAGTGGATCTGAGAAGGGAAGGTGTGAGCATTTGAGAAGAAAGAGGGAAGGGAAAGGTTGGAAATTATAAAAACTTTGATATTTTTTTGGGAGAATTACACACAGGTCCCAAGGAAGGGAATTAATCACAATAAAGTCCATTGAAATCATGAAATTACACAAAAGTTCCAAGGGACTTGGTTGTAATTATTTGTGAATGTAAAACTACCATTTTGACCTTCCCTCTCTCCTGTCTCTCTCCTCCCTCCCTTTTTCTTCTCTCTTTCCTCTCTCCTTCTTCTACTCCTCTCTCCTGTCTCTCTCCGCCATGATTTCTGCCAAGAATTGATCACGGAAGACGCACTTGGCCCCTGCGATCTCTAGCAAGACTGATCTCCGCCACGATTTCCGCCAAGAACCGAGCAAGGAAGACGCACGAAAGGCCATCGGCCCCTGCGATCTCCGTTGACCACTCCGCCACAATCAACTTACCTCTATTTTCATTGATTTAAAACAGAGCTACCAAGACAGTTGAACCCCCCTCACTCCTTCTTGACTTCTTTCTCTATTTCTGCTCTTGGACTCAGTCTCGTTTACTCTCTCTTTCCCTCTCGGCTTGGCTGAAGCAAGGTGAAGAATGAAAGCCATGGAGTTTTGATTTTATACTGGACTAATGATCCAGTTTGAGGAGTATGAACAGACCAAGAGGAGAAGGACCGATGGGTATAAGTGTGATTGGGGTTCGAGACGTATGGCGCCCTGTTGCATATGGTCTCTGCCTCTCAGTTTGCGTGATCTGGTGTTCTGGCCAATGAGATCAGCAAATCGAGGAGGGTATGGCGCTATAATCTCTTGCTGGCTCTATTCCCTTTTCTGACCGAAATAAATTAGTATTTGAGGGAGTATTATAGGCTTTGTAGTTACAAATGGTTTTGTAGACATATGGGCTAGTATATATATATTTCCTTTGTCAGTGTGTTTCGGCCGTGAGTTGCAGAAGAAGACTTGTAAATAGAAAGCAATGGGTTGGGTTGTATATATATACATAAGGACCTAAGGGTCCAGTCTGATGCAAATAAGCACAGTGGGTAATCTACGAGGAGCTCGAGAAGCATGGGTAAGCATGGTCCTGTTGCAGCTGATAGGATGATTGCTGCAATACCGATTTCCTTCTGCTCTTGCGTGATTGTTGTAATTCTATACTTTATCTGTTGTAAATTTATACTTTGTCTGTTGTAAATAGCCTCTGGAAGTCAAAAATGGAAAAAACTCGTTTTCAAATTTTGTTGTAAATCTATACTTTGTTTGTTGTAAATTTATAATTTGTCTGTTGTAAATAGCCTCTGGAAGTCAAAAATGGAAAAAACTCGTTTTCAAATTTTGTTGGTCTATTGTAAATAGCCTCTGGAAGTCAAAAATGGAAAAATCTCGTTTTCAAATTTTGTTGTAAATCTATACTTTGTCTGTTGTAAATTTATACTTTGACTGTTGTAAATAGCCTCTGGAAGTCAAAAATGGAAAAACTCGTTTTCAAATTTTGTTGTAAATCTATACTTTGTCTATTGTAAATTTATACTTTATCTGTTGTAAATTTCCCTTGTCCATAATGGTCATTTTACATTCACATATAATTACACAGAAGTCCCTAGGGACTTTTGTGTAATGTGAATTCTTGTTGGGACCTCATTGTATTTTTTTTGTCATCCTTGGGACCTGTGTGTAATTCTCCCTATTTTTTTAAATGGCGTGGGGCCCACCTTAAAAGTAATGTCAGTTAAGAGATTTAACGGCACAAGTATTTTTGCACCAATTTTAAGGGTTCATATGTATTTTTGCATCTCCGAAAAACATATGATACTGGGTGCACCTTGGGTAAAAAGGCTACAAAGCCTCTTGGTGTTGGTCCAGTTTACTCGTTGGAAGGGAATTCCTTTGGAATGATCTCCGGTGGGACTTAGGGTCCGGTCAAGATATCAGAATCTTGGGTGACCACTGGGTTCCAGGAGTTAGCCTCCCTGAGAATAGTAACGACCCTTTTGTTACTGATGGTAGAGTAAGCGATCTTATTGTTGCCGGATCCTGGAATCTTGCTCCTATAAACCATTATTTATCAGATGCGGTCAAAGCAGCCATCTATGCTATTTCCATTCCCAACAATGGTTTGAAAGACAAGCTCGTCTGGACTAGTGCTAAAAATGGTAAGTATGAGGTTAAGCTGGGCTATCATTGTGAGAAAGCGAAGTGCTCTATTAGTAGTGTTAAGGCAGGATCTTCAGTTGTGATACCTCAATCTTGCTGGAAATCCATTTGGCATATCCAGGTTGTTCCCCGTGTGCAGCAGTTTATTTGGCGGATTCTTAATAATGCTCTTGCCACCAATGCGACCCTCTATGGTAGGAGAAGATCCAGGGTAAGCTTATGCTCTATCTGTGAACAGGCGGATGAGAGTTTTGAACATTTATTCTTTCATTGCCCGTGGACTCATTGTGTGTGGTTTGGCTGTTCTTTAGGCGCTAAGTTTGACTATTCCAATGTTGCAAATTTTAAGATATGGTGGTTGCGGATACTAGATTCCTATTCCCTGAGTTCCTAGGATGTGTCTTTGATCTGCTGGCTCTTATGGTTTATATGGAAACAGTGAAATGAGAAGGTTTTTAATCATATAGAACCCAATCCCTTCGCTGTTCTGGAGCTTGCTAGGAGAAGTAATTCTGATTTCTGGTCTTCCCGGGATGCCTTGCATCCAAACTCTGGTGTATCGGGGGAGCCCTTTGTTCCCTTTACCCATTGGCGGCCTCCTGAACGTGGGTTTCTAAAAATTAATATTGATGGGGCATATGTACCTGGTCAAGAAGAGGGTGCAAATTGGAATAGTATGTCGTGACCATGTTGGCTGCTTTCAATGGGGTTTCGTGGACAAAGTTAAATCTATTTCTGCCTTTATGACTGAAGCATTGGCTCTCAAAAGGGCTTTTTTAATGTTAGCTGTGGACTTAGGACATGATAAAGTTATTTTTGAAACTGACTGTCTTACTCTGCTTTCTTGTATTGATGCTAAATCTCCTGATTTATTTGATTGGAGGAGTAGGAGCATAATTCATGATATTATTTGCTTTCTTGCTGACAGGGTTGGGTTCTTGTTTTCTTTTATCCCTAGACAGGGTAATAGAGCTGCTGACTTATTAGTAGCAAATGCTTATAGGGCGGTGTGCCCGATCGGGTGAGTTTTCCAACCGTCACCCTCTTTGTCGTCTATTCTAATCTTGGATGCACAAGAAGCTGTTTTGGATGTGAATGTTGCTGTATCTCCCCAACCTTGTTTTGATGGGTGATTTAGTTATCCTTGTTTTTGTTTATTCCCCACCTGTTAGGGGTTACTTTCCTTTAATTTGCATTAGTGGTTTGTAATTGGTTATTCCATCGTTGGACTGTACCTGTTTGTATGACTTTTTTTTTTTTGATAAATGTTTGTATGACTTTTGATGTGTGGTAATATATGCACCCTCTTTGAGCAAAAAAAAAGAAGCCCAAGTGCATTTTTGCACCCTTACCATAATAAAATTGTAATTTGCAAATAAGGACACCTTTACTTCTAACTTTAGGGGAACCAATTTGTTGTTCGGTGGCAAAACGAGAGAAGGGAGAGTACAATAAAGAGGGATCTAACTTATCTCCTTTCCCCTTCCCCACTCGCTGCCCTCCTTTTCTCACCAAACGACATCATTTTTTCTGTAAAATGTACTATTCACTTTTTTAAATAAATAAATAAATAAATTCAAGATGGCGAAGTATTTTTTCGATACCAATTAATATTCTGAAATATTTTTCAGTACCAGTAAATACCTGAAATATTTTTTTTAAGGTCTTAAAATAATTATTTAAGATCATGAAGTATTTTCTGTTCTGGTGTAGAACACAGATTGTTTAGCCCTGAGGGGCTAGGATGTTGGTGTAGATTGGGACTTGACCTAGGAGTGATTCCTAGGGCCTACGTACCCTGAAGAGGGATCAAAGTCCACGTAGTTCGAGTATTTATGGAGGCGTTTAGCCTAAAGGGGTCTGTATGCTCTGTGACGGCTGTATGTGAATAGCCGGAGCCTAGACCGTTGTGGATGATCTGTCCTCGATGAAGATAGGAGATAGGAGAGAATAAATAGGAGATAATAGATAGGAGATCCCAGATAGCATCGTGTGTCATCGTGTGTTGGCCACCTCCCCTTTGAATAGGTCTTGGCAGTTTAGATCTGTGGGTCGGTTGAGATAATGGAGGGTCGGTTGAGATAATGGAGGGTCGGTTGAGATAATGGGCCTTGATTAGGTCCATAACAGATGCCCCCAAGCTCGGTAGTTCAGGTGTCTGAGCTGCCGAGGTTAATTGTTTGGTTGACTGTGAAATACAGATTTGGCCGAGATATGTTCAGCTCATCCGGGTTGTCTGCGAAGACGTAAGATCCCTTGCTCGTGTGCGCAAATCGCTTAGTTTGCTAATTTCGAATAAAATCCCGGTTATTGACAACTGTATAATAATTGCCCCCAGCCTGGTAGTCCAGTCTGCTGGTGTAGGGGTGGATCTCGTTGTTAAATCCGGATATCGTATCGGAGTTGCTACCACTCGTTTGATTTTGATAAAGTGTCTATCCGAGTTTCAAAGAACTTCGGAGTTACTTGTATTATGATTGAATTGCCCCCAGACATGTAGTCCGAGTTTGCTTTGAAACTATGTTGACTTGACCATTAATGAAAGTTTGTTCACTTCCCGATCAGTTCGAATATTTATGTAGAGTTTCATCCGTGTCCACGATGAACTGATATAGTGAACTCCCATTTGTTTTTGGAGTACTATTGAGTGACCGGGCCAGGGTCATAGACGTGATATGCAGAATCTGCGAAAGCGCGTTTGGTATTGAAACCGTAAAGTGGTGAGGGTCAGTATTCAAACTGCCTCGTATAATTCCGGGTTCGTTGACCGGGTCATCCTAGGATAAAGGGAAGTTGTCACTTGCCCGAGTTCGGATTTTCACCAAAGCGTCCGAGCATTTTGACCTGATCAGGGCCGGCATGACAGTTCCGCTTGATATCCCGGAGTAAGTTAGGAAGCGTCCGGGCTGCAATAGCTTACGGAGACAACTCCCTCCGACTGAAAAGCCGGGTTTTAATCTTCAATTCGTACTTGAATTACGACCGGGTTCAGTGACCCTGTATTCTCTCTTCCGTTCATGTCTTTGTCGTTAAAACAATTTGAGGAGATTGAATCAATGCTCTCGATTGAGAGTTTCTTTACACAGAGCCGAGATTTTTACCGTATTAAGTGTAAACACGGCAACTGTAATTTACTCGGATCCGGGATTTTAACTAGATTCGGAGTAACCGGGGTATGCCTTCAAATTTACTCGGAGCCGAGATTTTAACCAGATTCGGTGTAACCGGGGTCCGTCTTCAGAACTTTGGCAGAGCCAGGATTTTAACCAGATTTGGTGTAACCGGGGTATGCCTTCAAATTTACTCGGAGCCCGGATTTTAACCTGATTTGGTGTAACCGGGGTCCTCATTCAAATCTTTACGTGGAGCCGGGATTTGAACCAGATTTGGTGTAACCGGGGTCCTCCTTCCAATCTAACCTCTGCCACTTCTCGAATTCTGCCTTCTCTTTTTGAAACATTTCTTCGAGTTCAACAACTTGACGTCTGCAGACAGCACTTTTCATCAAGGAGCTTCACTGCAGTCTCGGTGAGTAATATTCCCACACTAAAATGGTCACAGAACATTTGAGAGTATTTGTATGCTTCCATGATTTGGGCCGAAAGGCCCTAAAGCTTCTCCTTCAAATTTTCTGCAGTTCCAATTTGGAGTAACGCAAGGCATCAATTCATTATGAGTTTATGACAACTTGAGCCAAAGCAGGAAAACAGGTTCTAATCATTGCAATAGTACGTAAATTCTTGGCCGAATACGAGCAAGATACTTTATCTCCATCTCCGACAAGAACACATGCGATTTACAATTATGTTTTTCTTCCCAAGAGTGCTTCCATTGCCTGTTTGTGTCCCCTTCATGAAGATTCTGTCTTTGAAAATCTTTGTCGTCACAATCCACGGGTGAATGGACAAGCCTCGGCATAATCGGGAAGCTAATTGAAACTTTCCCAATTTGAATCCATCTGGCGTAGGAGATGGCTTCACTCTGTTCCCAAGATTAAGAGCTCTTCAAATGGTCTCAGCACTGTCTCCAGCAGCAACGTAAAAGAGGTCTTGAATCAGCCCAGCAGCCAAGAGACGAAACAGAACCATAAACACCCACGATCAATAAGAGGAAAGTATGAGATAGACTCTCCTGATTATACAGCAGACAAGATTCTTTGACCCAATAAACAGAATTCCTCTTTGAGCAATAGAAACCTTGGGTGAAAACTTGATTTAGATTCTCGCATTTAACAGAGCGGCTTTTTGTAGTCTTTGTCCCTTTGTGAGGTGTTTGGCCATCATAAATTGTGAACTTGGTTTGCAGAAAATTTAAACTCGGTTTCCCCACATAAGTGCCGCTTCCCTCTTCAATAAATGAATAAGCAAATGACTCATTGGTGTCACCCACTTGGAAATATTTGCCTAGAGCAGCACTATTTGCATCATGCTGCTTGCGAAACATAGGAGAGTCACCAAGCTTTGCAATTGCATTCTTGCTGATGTTTAGGGTAATAATAAATTACCATTACCAAACAAAGAAATCAATGCCGCCTATTGTTTTTCTTCCCATATCTTTGGCTTGCCAAGAGTACAATACCCGATCACTCGTCAAAAGATCCAGTTGCAGTATCAATTCCCGAAGAATTGAGTCATGTCAGTTGAGCTGGTCAGACTTTGTTCTGTAGATCAACTGTCAAGCCTGGTACCCGTTGCTTTACCACATGCTTAATTACTAGCGTTACTATTAAGTCTAACCACAGGTACAGAGCGCTAAACAAAATCCAGTAACAACTTCCTTTGGTTGTCATCAGTACGAGGAAGACTTGCATGCATGAGTTCAACAGGCATTTCTCGATTAATGGCTTTGGCATCTGGAGTAACATTGAATATTTCAGCTCTTCGGATGAAGTCACGGTCCATATCGTTTGAAAAATTTTCTTACGCAAAGCCCAAGGCACTGTATAAGGCGTGACTTGCAGCAAGCCTGACACCGGTGTTAATTTCAGAAGAATTTATGCCCTCGGAATCACAGTCATGAGTATCTGGTTTACATGGTCCTTGAAGTATCCGGATTGACCTTGAAGTAACTAGGCAATGTGGCCATTTGCCCCACAAAGAAAAAGTTGAGGAGTTTATTGCTGCTATGGAGAAGTTACAAATCCAGCAATCGTGATGATCTCTGTACAGCTTGAGATTGCACCAGATCGATGAAATGGATAGCGTCGAACTGTATCATAGCCGAAAAGTAGCCCACCAATGCCCGAGCCAACAATAATGATCCAGATTAAGAAATCGCAGCCAGCCAAGCTAGGAATGGCGACTACTCCTGGAAGATGCACAGAAATCTTCCCAGTAAATATTTTGGTGGAGATGAAAAACATGCAGGGATTCACGGAATTGAAGTTGAGGACCGTCTTTGTTTGGAAATAATAGAGAGAAACCGTTTTTTCGTAATTGGCAACTTCCTTAATTGAATAGGTTCTCATGCTTTTATTCTGGGATTTTGTTGTGTCGCTCGTTCTCGGAACGCAGTTGCGGGATGTTCGTGTGCCACCATCATGTGGCTCGAGCATCAGTCATCGGAGCTCAATCACCGTTGCAAAAATCCCAGGGCAGTACCAGATGAGATAGGCTGTGCTTTTCATTATAACGAGGTTGCAATAGAAACCATCACTTCCGAAATAGCCTTTCATCAAAGTCTGATGAGTAACTTGCTCCTTCTCCAACAAAGACCCAATTTGACGGATTGGGCACTGGTGCAACCCGAGACATATATTGATAAGGTGTAACATGATGAAAAGCACCAGAGTCTGCCTCTTTATCCTTTTGAACATTAAAGGGAGGAAAAACAGAGGTAATCGACGACGTGTCTAGAGGCTGGAATCGTGGATATACACTAAGAATTGATTTTCGATGCATTGCGAATTTCGTAGGCATCTCGGCGTTGGAGATTAAGGCATCTCGGCCCCGGTTTCAATGAAGTGAAATTCAGAGTGTCGCCGTAAGATGAGCAAACTCATGCCGTGATAATCGGCGATCCAAAGCGTTCGTGTAATCCTAACAGCGATAACGGGCTTGAGCACACAGAATCTGGCACAGTGACTCGATCGAACAATCACCCCGACTCCCATTTGTGATTTTTGGCAAACAAGATTTAGGGCTAAGATGGGAATCTTCTTGTTTTAGGGCTAGGAGTGATCTCTTGCAATCATCAAAGAGGGGATTCGCTGAGCATGAGCTAGGGCTCATGGAGCACGACTGCAACATTCAGAGAATCGGCAAGGATGTACGTGCTCCGATTGAACTATGCAGGTGGTTCTTGATTTTATTTCTGTGAATTTTCCTCCACTTGAACTGGGTTTTTTGGCAACAATCCAAGCAAAGGCATCTGACTACTTCTAGTGGTGACCATCTTTAGTCGTAGGAATCGAAATTTATGGTCCCCACTGGTCGGCGCCACTGCTCGGTGTAGAACACAGATTGTCTAGCCCCGAGGGGCTAGGATGTTGGTGTAGATTGAGACTTGACCTAGAGTGATTCCTAGGGCCTACGTACCTGAAGAGGGATCAAAGTCCACGTAGTTCGAGTATTTATGGAGGCGTTTAGCCTAAAGGGGTCTGTATGCTCTGTGACGGCTGTATGTGAATAGTCGGAGCCTAGACCGTTGTGGATGATCTGTCCTCTGTGAAGATAGGAGATAGGAGAGAATAAATAGGAGATAATAGATAGGAGATCCCAGATAGCATCGTGTGTCATCGTGTGTTGGCCACCTCCCCTTTGAATAGGTCTTGGCAGTTTAGATCTGTGGGTCGGTTGAGATAATGGAGGGTCGGTTGAGATAATGGGCCTTGACTAGGTCCATAACATTTTCATTTTCAAAATAATAAATTAATAGGATAATATATGGATTAAAATGATTTTGATGAAATATTTCTATTGGATTGAGTACAGATGAGCTGGCATTGTGGAGTACCTAATTATGTCTCATCAAAGCAAAGGTGATTCGTTTTTTTGGCATAAACGCGTGCCACGTAGACTGCATTCACAGCCTCATTGGTTTTTAAATACGGATTTGGCTTGTATCTTTGCCCATTCCATCCGCTGTTCCCCAAACGACAGCGTTTTTTTTTTTTTTCCAGCAAAGCACACACACCTGGTTCCTTAAAAAAAAATCAGAACACTGACTGTATAGTAAAAAGATAATTCAGGATACTGAATGGTACTGAAAAAATTCTTCATGATCTTAAAAAATTATTTCACGATCTTGAAAAAATATTTCAGGATCTTGAAAAAATATTTCAGCGTACTGACTGATACTAAAAAAACACTGACTAGTATTGAAGAAATACTTTATGGTCTTAAAAAAATATTTCAGATACATGCTACTAAAAATATTGTTTAGGATATTTTTTCAAGATCCTTAAATAATATTTTAATATCATAAATTATTTTTTCAGTACCAATCAGTATCTTTTTATTATCAATCAGTATCCTAAAATATTTTTTCAATATCCTCAAATAAGTTTTCAAAATCATGAATCCTTTAAATACGAACCTCACCAATTCCTAATCCAGCCTTCTCTCATCTCTCATAACGTCCAGTGTTTCACAGTTCGCCTTGCCTGTCAACAATGGCTTCCTTCTTACTCTGTCTCATGCTCGGTTTTCTTCTGATTTATTCCTCCGAAGGCCGTGATTACTTGGTCGGAGGCTCTCAAGATTCTTGGACCCTTCCTCGTCCCTCTCCCGCATCCCTCAGTCACTGGGCCCATAAACAACACTTCAGAGTCGCTGATTCTCTCTGTAAGTAAATCCTCAATATTTTTCTCTTTTTACTTCATACTCATTTCTTTCTTCCATCATTTCTAAGAAAACTAAAACAGAGTTTTGGCTAAATTAGTGACAGTCTATTATTTGACGACAGATTAATTTTCTTCGGTTTCCCATTATATTTGCTGTTTTCACTCATAACACACATGCACGTCTCCGATGTGTACGTATTCGCTTCTTCATTCGCCGATCGTTTTTCTTCAACTTCTGGTCGAGGAAACAATAGCGATTACTTTTGATTATTCCTCACATTGCACCGATCTTTATTTCTATTCATTATTGCATTTATTAGCGCCAAGAGTGTGTGATTTTAGCTATATTTGATTGTCTTACATTCTCTCTGGATTTTTTTTTCCTTTCAGATTTTTCTGGTAATATAATATATACGCTGTTAATAATTAATTAATGTGCAGTATGGAAATACGACAGCAAATCAGAGTCTGTGCTGGAGGTGAAAGAAGAAGATTATAAAAGCTGCAACATAGCGAATCCGATTTCAAAATACAGTGACGGAGATACCAAGGTGGAGTTGAATCGTACAGGTTCATTTTACTTCATTAGTGGAGCAGATGGTCATTGCCAGCAGGGCTTAAGGATGGATCCGGTGGTCCACGCCGGTCACCACCACGGCGGAAACAACAGTCATGAGTCGCCTTCACCTTCGCCATCGCCGTCTCCGATAACGCCTGCACCGGTACCTTCTCTGTCGTCCCCAGCACCGGCGCCTTCTCCGAATGGGGATGCTCCGGCACCAAAAAAGAACGGCGCCGCCGCTGCTTTGGGCAGTGGTGGTGGATTCGTGGGCCTTGTGACGGTTTTGGGCGTTACGTTGTTGGTTACTATGATCTGATGCTAGCATGCGTGTCTCGTGATTCAATAGCTTTTAATGTTGTTTTGGTCGGCTTGCGTGCCTATTTGAATTTGAACTGGGCAATTACCTAGCTGGAATCCGAGAGATTTAAGTAAGCCTAATTTTAAAGAATTTCTCAATAAAGTTAATATTTGAAGTAATCTCTTGGTTTTGTTTACCAATTATATCTCAGGAGGAGCAGATTATTTCACTACATGCTTCCTCCTCATCTCTCTCAGTATCTTCTATCTCAACCGTCCAATATTTAATCTATGCGTTTAGAGAGAGACACATCATCTACTTTTTAAATTTTCATCTTTACTACATACGATAGTTTTTACCACGTGTAGTAATTTGAAATAGATGACGTCTCTCTCTGGATGTTTTCATCACTATGTCGTTTTGGGAGTTAAGGAAATTAATGAAGGGTGTTTTTGTATTTTTGTTTTAGAATTTATTATATGAGTTTTACTAAAAGATCCTTCATTAATTCCTCTGACCCAAAACTGGAAGAGGATTCTCTCCTCATCATTTTTCTCATTTTTTCTCATTAGCCCATCTGGGCCGTTGATTGGGAGAATGAGAGAAAGGTTAGTGATATTGTGATTGATGGGATGAATATGATTTAGAGATGATGAGGGATAATGAGAAAATGATTATGAGAGAAACTCAACCCCCAAAACTACGTTGTTTTGAGAGTTCATTAATTCTTCTAATCCCAAAACGACGTAGTTTTAGAGTGACTTGACATAACCTTATGTCAAGTGATATGACAAATGATAACCCCTATATACGCGTGTGTGTGTATATATATAAAAGCATGGCACGAATTAACAATTGCTTCTGCTTTTGTCAGTGATGACTTGAACACAACATGATTTTAAATTTTAATGGAAGGCATTTCATGAAGCTAACTGTTAGGAAATATATCAGTGTAAATATATTATAATTAATTAGTATCGCATATAATCAAGGATTATAGGAATTATGAGTGATTAGGAAATCAATCATCATAATGAGTCATTACTCTTGTATATAAATACCCTATTGAGCATATGAATAAATGCATTCAGTATATTTTCTCTATCTTTCTCTCTCTGATTTCTACACTAACAAAGTAAAAAAGGTCACACAAAAGTACCTTATTACATTACGCAACATGTACAGTGGAGTCTCTTAATTACCAAATAAGGCTTTGGCTTTGAGTTTGGTAACGAGTTGACTTATAATTCACAAGATCATGAATTCAAATCTCACTCTCGATATGAGGGTTTTATTGGGGGCGATCTGTAAATACATTCATAAGTATTCTTTGAGCCAAATACATGCCCTAGCTAGAACCAACTTTCCTAGTCATCCTTTAGATGAGTATGGACTATGGAGAGCTCGGCTCATTTGAGATCTGGACGTCTAGATTTTTTTTTTTTTACTTTTTGTTTTTAAAAAAATTATTTTAATAGGTAGATAATCTAAAATAAAAATAAAATTTTAACTAACATTTTTTCAAAAAAATAATTTTTTTATTTAAAAATCACCAATTAAAAAAATTAAATTGGGACAGTCCAATGGATCAAACTCTCTTTGCTCGTCCTTTAGATAACCAGGAAAATTGGTTTATGCCCTAACCTGATAAGCCCTACCTAACCCATCATCTAAAATTTTCAACACAAAAAAGAAAAAGAAAAAAGAGGAGTCTCCTAATTTTCTTTAATAAACACTCGGAAACGTGTCGATCCCACAAAGCTTCCCGATAATCCTACATCCTCCGGCCATTTGTACACAGTCCCATTATTTGTCGCCTTCTATTCCTTCTCACCGTTCCTCTCTCCCCTAAAATACTCTACACACAAACAGTTCCACATAAACCAATATATAATCCATACAAAAAACAATACTTCTTACAACAACTAGTTTGAGATCATCATACACATACCTCATTGATCAGTTTCTTGTTTTAGAGACAAGGATAATATATACATATAACATGGTCGGAGGAGGGAAAGTGAAGATGGCAGGAACAGATGCAGAGAATAAGGGGCCTTCTTCTTCTTCGTCGGCCGGGCGGCTACATTCGACGGAGGTACTGAACCAACGTAAGAAGCTGCCGGTGTGTCCCATGAGAATGGCCCTTGTTGGGTTTGCAGCAACAGTGGTGATTGGCTACACCGTCTTGTACTCCAAAAAGAAGCCGGAGGCTTCCGCCATGGATGTCGCCAAGGTCACTACCGGAATGGCCCGTCCGGAGGACACCCATCCTCCTAAATAGAGACACCCCAATTATGTATCATCATCGTTCGAGAGGCTTAATTATAAGAGAGAAATGAGCCACATTATATATTCAGAATATTAATTATTCTTTGTTAATGATTTTATATATTATTAATTATACATGTAATTAGGGTCTTTATATTCAGGATCTGTATATGTGATCTCAGGTTCATCACTTGTCAGATTTACTAAAGATTCAAACTTTGCCATTACGTGTATGTATAACACGCGTGCATTATATTTTGACCAAAATAGATCATCCATTTCCATCATTAATACTGGCTTCAAATCCTTACCTTTGAGATTATGGTTTAATTTGTTGTTAAATAGCATCTCATTTTCTGTACTTCTTGTTTCATACTTCGTCCAAGCTATATGATTTAGCTTGTTACGTTGTTTCTTGTATCCTTAATTTAACCTTTGTTTTTACTATATATACATATGTATGTATATTGTTTTATCCATCGGACGTGAAGGCGATTCCTCATAACTTTACTGCATTTAAAGTGAAAATTAATACTACCTACAGTTCTAAATATAAGATTCAGTTGACTTTTTCGAAGATATTAAGAAAATTAATTAAATTACTTTAAAGCATTTATATTTATCGATTTTTCTGTAAATTATTTTGTCTAACTTACAAACTGATATATAATCTAATAATACACAACATATGATATATGATTAAATAATTTACTTAGTTTCCTTAATATCTCCAAGAAATTAATTGAGTATTATATTTAGGATTGAAAGGAATAAATTATCTCTTGCTCTTTCTTTTCAACCAGGGAGAGACAGAATTCCATACATTATAATGTCTCAAAAAATTCAATACAATTATAAGTTTATAATTATGAAAATGCTTAATTCAATGAAAAGAAAAATCCCAAGAATCCATGATGACCGATATAAGATTTTAATTTCTTATTTCTTGAACGACTCTTATAATAATATGAATCAAGTGGTTAAACATTTGAGAAGCATGCGTTCAATTGATACTTTGCATTTGGTCAGCTAAACAAAGAAATGCAAATATGAAACCTCAGATTATATTCAACTGTAACAAACACAATACTGTGAAACCTGTAGCCGCCATTACATGCATATATATAATATCAGAATATTGATGATTCTAGTTCAACAAAAGAGCAAGTGATCGATCTATTCAGAGTACTTAGAACTGAATCTATACATGCATATGCTTCCTAAACTCATTACTGTACATTGGACATAGAATCAATCAGCATAACAGACATAGCATCTATGATCGAACTGATGAGTCTCAAATAAAAGAGAAAAGAGGCTTAAAGGTTGACTCAATACCTTTCTTATTTTTCTTAATCCGTTATTTAATCATGATTACTCAATAATATTCATACCAAATAAACTAGTAAAAATATATTAATCGACTTAAAAATAACATCATACGATATATAAAAAAGATGACTTTAAGGGACTATATCTTATTTGTGATTTTAAAGATAGGTTTTGTTAGAATATAAGGTGGTTATTAGTTGGTTAGTTAGCAAATTAGTTAGGGAGTTAGTTAGGATCCTAATCTATAAATAGGGGTCTTAGCTAATATGAAGAAAGAGTGAAAATCTCATTACATTTCTTGTATGAGCATTATTGCTCCATTATCAATATACACAATTTCTCCTAATTATTCTCTCAAATTTAGATTAGTTAACATGGTATCATGAGCCTAGGTTTTTGAATCAGGCCAAATAATCAAGAAGCATGCTAAAAGCTCCAGAAGGTGGCCCAATATCAAGAACCGGCCCACCCACTTCATTAATCAAACCCACCTGCCAAAGGTGGCTTCCCAAGATCCGGTGAAGCTCCAGAAGGTGGCCCAATATCAAGAACCGGCCCACCCATTTCATTAATCTAACCCACCTACCAAAGGTGGCTTCCCAAGATCCGGTGATTTCCTTTTCCCTGTTCAGTGTTTCATTTTCGGTGGTCAACAAAGCCATTTTTCAAGATCCACTTTGTGAGGCCCATTTTTGCCCTCTTCATGTACGGTGATCCAACGCCGTTTTAGAGATCACCAGATAATCAAATCAAGAAGCTTTCACGCCGTTCGCTCAAACGCACAAAAGGAAATCTCAGGCTCCGATGATTTGATTCAAGAATCCACCAAGATCCGTCACGCACCTCTGCGCCATAAATCACAGACCACCGACGACCTATAGAGAACCACACTTCGTCCAACTCTGGCACGTTCTACGCCGTGAAGCACGCTCTCCGCCATTAGAAGGCTTTAGAAGAAGATGCTGATTTGCCATAAACCCAGTTCGCGATTTCACCGATTCGACCAACAACAAACCCAGTTCGACGGTGAGCATCCCCAAAGAAGATCCAAGATCGACGGCAAGCACCGATCTCCACCACGTTCTCCGCCAAGAACAAAGCCCGGATGACGCACGAAAGGTTTTCCCCCTGCGATCTCCGGTAAGACCAAGCTCCGTTCGATATGTGTGCTGTTTTGTCTCTGATTTAAGCCAAGCACGAAAGGTGACTGAAAATCTCTCACCCCTGCAATCTCCGACGACCAACCGCACGAAAGGCGTTTGCCCCTGCGGTATCATCTTTTCCCCTGCGATAGATCTCCGTCAAAGAAGCGAGAGAGACGCACGAAAGGCATTTTGGGCCCCTGCGATCTCCAATTTTGAGAAGCACGAAAGGCCTTTGCCCTTGCGATCTCCAATTCCTTTGCCCCTGCGATCTCCAATTCTGGAAGCACGAAAGGCATCAAGCAGCTAAGAAAGGGAGTAAGGAAGCACGAAAGGCGATTTGAAGATCAAAAGCTCTCGCCCCTGCTTCACCCCTGCTGAACCAAGAATGAAATAATCACGCACGAAAGGCTCATTACGCCCCTGCGTTTTTCGCCAAAACAAATCCCAGAACGTGAGAGACGAAAGACACAATCGTCCTTCTCCACGGACAACTGAAGAGTCAAAAAAACGAGAGACGTGACACTCTTCAGATTGGGGGTATGTTGTTTTGAAATTGTAGTATAACATTACACTATCAATAGAAGTTTGATGGAAGAAGATTGATAATTGTCCTATTGAAGACATCATGTAGATGTTTTTAAGTCTATGGGAATGTTGAATTCAATTGCTTGTAAATTCAAGTGTTGAAGAATTTTCAAAGTCACTGGTATTTCTTCAAAAGGACGAAGTGCAGAGTCCTCCAATGGGACTATGATTTCTTCAGATCAATGAATAAGGAGATTCAGGAAGGCCGCCCTGGTATTTGTTAAACTACTATATTTTTTGTTGTGTTCTGTACACATGAAGTATTAGAATAACATGTCTAAGGCATCAGAAGAATTAAAGGCATAGTTTCTCAAATGAAGAAAATGGTCAATGGTTGTTCTCAAATTATTGTAGCGTCATTTATTGCTTTGGGGCTTGAAAGATTTGGAGGCAGAAAATGTCCTTACAGCAGCATAATCATGTTGAGCACAAGGGTATTTTAGTTGTAGGGTCAGGATGTTGCCTTTATGATCTTTTGTGTGCTGAATATCCACATTTGCTATTTCAAAATAATCAGTGGGTTATGATCCAAAGTCAGGGTTCTACTATTCTGATGCCATAGGGAAGTGGGTGACTCAATAAGAGGCATATGCTTCACCTCACTTTTCTTCTGATGCTGGGCACAAGGGACTCACTGTTAAGAAACCAACGTCAGCTTCACAATCCAAATCAGTTGAAGATAAAAGTGCAAACAAGTCTCAAAGTGGACCTGCACCTGGACCAGTAGTGTCAAGCTCTTTGAACCCGATGAGATCTACAAAAGCAGCCCCTTCATCTTTTGTTGTGGGGAAGAGAAAGAGAGCACCACTTGCATAATCCAAGGTTTATGTCCGAAGAAGAAAAAAAAAAGCAGCTCTCAAGGCAAGAGAGGCTGCAAGGAAAAGAGTAGAAGAGAGAAAAAAGAAAAAGAAAAATCCCTTCTCAGGCTCTATAGAAGAAGAATTATTTTTGAAGATGATTTTGTATTGTTTTGTGATTTTTTGTGATTGGAAAACAATTCAGTTTAATTCAGCTTATCCCTTGTTGTTCAAGTTGAACACATTTGAGATAAATAGTGTTCAACTTGAGGGGGCTTGTTAGAATATAAGGTGGTTATTAGTTGGTTAGTTAGCAAATTAGTTAGAGAGTTAGTTAGGATCCTAATCTATAAATAGGGGTCTTAGCTAATATGAAGAAAGAGTGAAAATCTTATTACATTTCTTGTATGAGCATTATTGCTCCATTATCAATATACACAATTTCTCCTAATTATTCTCTCAAATTTAGATTAGTTAACAGGTTTGTTTTTGTTTTCACTAAGTGGTAATGTCCTCTCGATTTTTTTTTATATAAATTTAATATTACTCTGGAAGTTTCAAAACGTAACAATATTACCTGCAGCGTTAAAATACTCTATAAACTTTTTAACTATAATGTACTAATTAAGGTGTAACATCCAAATTAACATTTCTTGGGTAATATTAAGCCTAATAGTACTTTTAAGATTACATGGCTGGTTCTTCAGCGAAAATTTGTACATTAATCTTTTTATTTTTTATTGTACTATAAGATATAGAATATAGATGCGTTCATGATTACAGTGAAATCGCCATTTCTTTCTTTTCTTTTGAAAATTTCACTTAACCCCCTTTATAGTAAAATATCTTATAAAAACCCACCATAACTTTTTGAAACACCAGTTCAGATTTATTGGAGGAAGTGAAATTAATTTCAAGAGGGAATGGACAAAAATACCCTGCTCTATAACAAAAATAAACGTGTTAGATTTTTCAATTGTACTTGTTGGAAAGTAAAACGTGAATTTGTTTTGTGAGGTGCCTCTTCTATTTAAGGGGGATATTTTTGTCCAATGGGGCTTTTGTCAAATATTTTGCTATAGGGTAGGTGAAACTTCAAACTTTCCCTTTTTTTAGAAAAAGAAAGAAAGAAAGAAAAGATGGCCAAACAGAGTGGATGGTTACTGCATGTGCTACTGTGCTTGGTTGCAGACAGCGGTTCGTGTAGGCATCACCGTTTCGGCGGTTCATGGTCACGCAGGAACCAGATTCAGTGCTTGTCCCTAGGACAAGCACTGAGAGCTTGTCTCTCTGGGCCGTCCTGATCTGATCTGGACGGTCCAGATCTGATTTTTTTTACCTTTTTATTTTTTATTTAAAATAATTTTAATGGGTAGAGAATCTAAAATAAAGATAATCTATCAACTAAAATTTTTTGAAAAATGATTTTTTCATGTAGAAAAAAAAGAAAAAAGAAAAATAAGTCAAAAAAATCTGGGCCGTCCAGATCTGAGAGACAAGCTCTCAGTGCTTGTCCTAGGGAGAAGCACTGAATCTGGTTCCCTGAATCTGGTTCCTTGTCGGGCACTCTCTCTCTCTCTAGATGTCTGATTTTCATTTTTCATTTCCTCCATTTTCTGGTTCTCTTCTTTAGTATGTTCTGTCCCTTCCTCTCTCTTCCCACAAGTATGACGTGAGCCTCCCAGAGATTCCTCTCTGAAGATCTTTCTGCTTCTCTCCCTCTCTTCCTATTCCTTTTCATCACACTCACCGAAAGATCGAGTATATTTGTCTTCAAGGTCTGATTCTCTTCTCTTCTTGAATTTTTTATGAGAACCAGTTTTAGTGCTCAGATTTGCTTCGGTTTATTGCATGTGGTAGATACTGGACTTCTGATATTTGTGTTGAGAGTTTTTGCTTAAAAAGTACTCATTTTCTTAGATGAATGATTGGATTTTGTTTATTACATGTATTTATTTGACTTATTTTGCTAAAAATAGAGGGTCCCATGTGGGGTTATTACATATAAATAGCAACTCTATCACATAAAAATGGGGTTGAGTTTATATGGGCATTTCCTTTGATAATTAATGTATCTGACTTAAATGTATAGGGGATTTAGTCTGGTTCTCAATTTTAGACTAATTATTTCAACGTGCTAAAAGGATTTGGAACATATAATTAAGTCACCTAAATAAGATTAGTAAATTCAAGTGGTAGAATTACTAAAAATAGGTGCTACATGCCTACAAGTCATTAGCTTCTGTGGAATGACAACTAGGGTATGTTGGCGCTATCAATCTACATTGTAGGGTAGATCTATTTTCAGGTTGTAAAAAACTTGAAGAGAATAAACAAGAGCTTAACTTTCTTAATGTGTATTTCCATAGTTATAATACTATTTTCCAGAATTTGAATAGCAATAGCATCAGGCTCATTCAGGAGGTTTTTGTTGGTCATTGGCTCATTGCTGAGTTATGTTTTTTCTCGGCTGCAGGTTGTATATATCCTGTATTTGTGATCAACTTTCAAAGATGTTTGACAGTAATTACAAGTCACAATACATGCGTAGCCAGCGGGAAAAATTTGCAAGGTACCAAATATAGTGCTGCAAGTTTACATTTGTAAATCTTATACTTCCTCTGGTCCTTAATATAAGACTTAATTGACTTTTTTTTGAAGAGGTTAAGAAAGTTAAATGAATTAGTTAATCATAGTATATGTCGTATATCATTTGATTATATATCAATTTATAAGTCACACAAATTAGTTTGGTATAAACAAGATAAATAAAAAATTAAAAAAACTTTAAAGTAATTTATTTAGCTTCCTCAATTTCTTCAAAAAAGTCAATTGGGTCTTATAATAAGGATTGGAGGTAGTATTTGATTAGGCATTGTCCCCATTTTGAGAACATGCAATTAATTTTTATAGATATGAGGGCAATTGATCTGTTTCTTGGGCTCTTTCATTTAATTTAGGTTGGATCACTTGGACTCTAGACTATCTCAATCTTCTGATGCTGGACATAATAACTGTGGATTTGGTACATTTGAATTAAGCCATGGTGGTTATGCACGCATGGGAACCACTGGATCATTTAAAAGAGGAATGAGAAAGGGGTCTGAAGGGCTGAAGTCAATTGGCCGATCACTTGGATTTGGGGTATCTCAGGCAGTCTTCCCAGAAGACCTTAAAGTGTCAGAGAAGAAGATATTTGATCCTCAAGACAAATTTTTACTCTTGTGGAATAAGCTTTTTGTAATCTCATGCATTTTGGCTCTGTATATTGATCCATTATTTTTTTATCTCCCTGTGATCAATGATTCAGCAAACTGTCTCGGTATAGATCGAAACATGGCAATCATAGTCAGCACCCTGAGAGCAATCATTGATGCCTTCTACCTTGTACGCATGGCTCTCCAATTCCGTACTGCTTACATAGCTCCATCATCTCGTGTCTTTGGACGAGGTGAACTTGTTATAGATCCATCACAAATTGCCAAGCGATACTTGCAGCGATATTTCATTATTGATTTCCTTTCTGTACTGCCCTTGCCACAGGTTGGGAAGATTCTATTAACCTGAATTAATCTCTGTTTTTTATGCTGTAAGATTATTTTCTTTTGAATTTTTAATGATTGTTTTGTATTCATCTCTGCTTTCTGTCTTTTTTCTAATTCTCCTTATTTATAGCATCAAAGATGTGCTGCAGATTTTGTTTTCATAGATGATCATTTTGTTTGCACATATACTGAACTCTTAATATGCTGGGCTTATGAAGGCTTGGATGCTCTTCTGTTGTTAGCCTTTGGTTTAATATTCTGTTTCCTTTTTGATATTTATATTGAAGTGTGTAACTTTATTCTGGACATATACTAATATACTCCTCCGGTCTTTAAGACCTAATTGGGGGATTGATCTTGGTTCTAAATGTAAGACCTATTTCCCAAATTTATCAATTTTGTCTCAAATTACCCCATATTTATTATAATTAACTAACTTCTTTAATCTAATCAAATTATTTAAATAGGTTTTACATTAAGAACCAGATGAGTACTAAAAAACTATGAAAGACAGCCATGTTGGGGTCAAAATAGAACCATGTATGTGTCCTAGACATGTTCAGTAGTTGGATGAGACACAGCACTACACAAAGTAGTATTCATTCATTCCAGATCCTTTCTGTTTACTTTTTCTGTCCATGTATTCAGATTGTGGTTTGGAGATTTCTTCAGAGGTCAAAAGGTTCAGATGTACTGGCAACAAAGGAGGCCTTACTATTCATTATCTTGCTTCAATATGTTCCTCGATTACTCCGGATGGTACCGTTGACTTCAGAACTTAAGAGAACATCTGGTGTCTTTGCTGAAACTGCATGGGCAGGAGCTGCGTATTATTTGCTATTATACATGCTAGCTAGTCATGTAAGTGTTTGTTTTCTTTTCATCATGTTTTCTCCTTTCCGTTATCAAGAAGAGTTGGTTACAAATAAAGCATAACGGTGTCATGCAATTCATATAATCGATCCCACTTAGTAGGATATAGTGGTAGACCCAGGAATTTTAATTACGGGAGGCGAAAGTAAAAAATACTAATCATAAATCACTTTATTCATTTCGAGTACAACCTCTCCTTCTAATATATTTTGCACTCATATCTGGAATGTCAATGTCATGTTTTATGCAAAATTCTTGAAACATTAACCAAGAAAGCATTCCAACCTGTCTCTCTTAATTTTTGAAGTAACTCTTTTGTAGTTGAAACCAAATGTAAAGCATTTGAAATATCTTGAGACTCTCGTTGCAAAACTTGACAAAGGACTTCAATAATACCCATAATTTCTTTCATAAGGTGCAATATGATGACAAAATCAAAAGACATCAAACAAAGCATATATAAAATTCAGACTCACTTATCCGTGCCTCATTACTCAGTGTGAGGGGACCAGGTTATTGAAGAATATTATAGGTATGATGTTAATTTCAAAACAATAGTCTTACTAGCTAATTAATTGAATACTTTCCAAACTGCAACTGTTGGAGAGGCCTGATCGTAGGAATGAGTCAACGAACCTAGCACAACACGATTTAATTCAATTTATTCATAATATTCCACCTTTGATATTAAATATAAGACCTAACTGACTTTTTTTTTTTTTAGATTAAGGAAGCTAAATAAGTTACTTGATTATATTATATGTTGTGGATGATTAAATTATATATCAGTTAGACAAATTAATTTGAAGAAAAAACGATAAATATAAATACTTTAAACTAATGTAATAAGCTTAGTTAATCTTAAAAAGAAGTCATTTAAGAGGGCACATTAGTTTATTTATTCTTCACGCTACGTACATACACTTTACTCTCTCATTCTTCCCAGTCTTGCTCCTACGCCTGCAGATCGTTTCTATTCCAACATGTTGTGTTGTTGTAAATTGGAATCCCTTGCTCTCATTCTTGTACAGTGCCACCCCTAGCCCCCACTAATTCCGCCTATGGTAGGATAAGTCTTGTTTTTGTTGAGCGTTTAGTATTATGTATGTTCTCCAGTTCTAGTTGCATTGCTTGCTATCTAATAATGACTTGCCGGCTTTTCCAAGATTTATTTTGGTTCTTTTCTACTAATGGTTTTTAGTTTTTACAGATAGTTGGAGCATTTTGGTACTTGTTAGCCATTGAACGCAACGACTCGTGCTGGCAGAAGGCTTGCGGTGAAAATGGATGTAACAAAAATTTCTTGTATTGTGGCAACCAGCACATGGAAGGTTATAGTGCCTGGCAGAATAGAAGCAGAGATATTTTCAGTTCACAGTGCTCTGTTGATGGTGATAATCCACCTTTTGATTATGGAATTTTTACCCAAGCATTTTCATCCGGGATTGTTTCATCAAAAACGTTCATCTCTAAATACTGCTACTGTTTGTGGTGGGGGCTCCAGAATTTGAGGTAATTATATATATATGTATATATATTATTCCCTTTGGAGGTTTTCTTCATTTATACTGTCTCAGAATTTATGACAAGTACATTGTTATTGTGGCAGTAGAAGAATAAGTCACCAATTAGTGATGAGACTTGTAACTACTTACGGTTTGAAAATTATACCAGAACAAGTGAACTATAAAATAATTATAAATAGCTACACTTGTACTCACTAGAAACTGTTGAATGAGAAATTAATCGGTTCTCTCTATTTCTCTCTCTCTGGATATTTCTCTTTGGCCTGTACCATACATTGTGGTTTTTGAAATTTATGTTATATTCTTCTGCCTTGTTATAGATTATGATAAAACTATTTATTTGATTTTGGCTTAATAACTTCAACTTTTGATTGAAATACAGTACACTTGGCCAAGGGCTTCAAACCAGCACCTACACTGGGGAGGTTATATTTTCAATAGCGCTGGCCATTTTCGGGCTTATCCTCTTTGCACTCCTGATTGGTAACATGCAGGTATACTTAATCATAGTGTAGACTAGCATATGTTCATGTTGAGAACTAATTGTGCTGATGCAAAGAAAGATCCAAGGTGGTCTTGCGTTAAGGATCTTTGCATATAATTGTCAAATGTTATATTCACAAAGGGGAGAGAAGGAGATTGATAGTAAGAGATACTGAGGCTTGTGACTTTTGGTGTGATTACAGACGTACCTTCAGTCTCTTACCATCAGGCTTGAGGAAATGAGAGTCAAAAGACGTGATTCAGAACAGTGGATGCATCATCGCTTGCTCCCCCATGAGCTTAGGGATCGTGTTAGATGCTATGATCAATATAAGTGGCTGGCAACACGTGGCGTAGATGAAGAAAGTTTGGTGCAGAGTCTACCAAATGATCTTAGAAGAGATATTAAGCGTCATCTTTGTCTGGCTTTAGTGAGAAGGGTATGCTTTGAAATACTTTAACTTGTGCATTGGCCAAAAAAAAGAAAAGAAAAAAGAGAAACACCAATTAGAGCAAAACATTAAAAAGGCCATTTTGAACTCTCAAATAATTGCAAAACCATCTTTTCTTAGGATTTTCCACTTTGTCAATTGCATTTCTCATTTATATATAGTTGTGCTGACAGCGGTTACTGGGAAATTCTTACAAAATGTTGACGAAATATTCTTAGCTTCTGCCAATTTTTTTTATTTTTTATTTATTTCCTGAAGTCTATGGGACCTTTGTTTCTCCCAAAAACTTTGGATCAGATGACAAGTGTTTAGTCACTCCCCAATGCATTGTCAAGTTTCTTGACTAGTACAAGTACCCAAAGATATCCTGGAAAGCTTTAAATACTGGTGTTTGGACTTCTTTCTCTGCTCATAGCATTTTTTAATGTTAATAACTTTTCATCAGGCAAGAGGATCTCTGGACATACCAGAACTTGGTACCAGGATACTAAATATTTTTTTATTGACTGCTTTTCTTACATTGCAGGTGCCACTACTTGAGAGTACGGATGAGAGATTACTTGATGCAATTTGTGAGAGATTGAAACCATGCTTATTTACAGAGAATACTTACATTGTTCGTGAAGGAGATCCAGTTGATGAGATGCTTTTCATCATCCGTGGTCGCCTTGAGAGTGTTACCACGGATGGCGGGAGAAGAGGATTTTTCAACCGAACTTTCCTAAAAGAGACAGACTTCTGCGGCGAGGAGCTTTTAACATGGGCCTTGGATCCCAAGTCTGGTTCCAACCTTCCATCTTCTACTAGAACAGCGAAAACACTTGCAGAGGTTGAGGCTTTTGCATTGATTTCTGAAGACTTAAAGTTTGTTGCAAGTCAATTTAGGCGTCTCCATAGTAGGCAGGTTCAACATACCTTTCGGTTTTACTCACAACAATGGAGAACTTGGGCTGTTTGCTTTATTCAAGCAGCCTGGCGTCGTTATTGCAAGAGGAAGGTTATGGAGCTTCGTCGGAAAGTAGAGTGTGAAGGAGCTCGCAACATTGCAAGTGGTGGTGGTTCATACAGCATTGGTGCCACCTTCTTAGCCTCAAGATTTGCAGCCAATGCTCTTCGTGGTGTACACCGTAATAGGAATGCCAAGACTGCCAGGGAATTGGTGAAACTACAGAAACCACCAGAGCCTGACTTTACTGCAGATGAATGATGCAGACTACAATTTTACTTGTAAGCCTGGTTTCATTGACCTCCTTTGTTTTTACTCACAAAAGGCTAAGTGTAATGATTCTACAGTTGTAGTTTTTCAGACTTGGTTTTTTTTTTTTTTTGCCATATTAAATACTTCATTACCAAACATACAGTACACTCACTCAATTCCTTGCTTAAATACCAGAAGCATTAGTAAGAATAATGCTAAATTACTTCATTCAAAGAGTTATGAGGCTAGCATTAGTGCATATGTTTGGTATAAGGGGAGGAGAGGATTTCTTTTTTTTTTTAGTTAGATTAGAAAAGATGAGAGAAGTGGGGTTAACAGTTTTTATTTCATTTTTCTTACGCTTTTATCATACATATGTTCTTTATTAAAATTTTGTAACTCTACTTCTCCAATTTTCTTAAATCCAACTCATAAAAATTATTAAAAAAAAAAAATCCCCTCCTCCCTCTTTCAAATCTCTCATACCAAACAATCTTGCTAATTAAATTACTTTAAAGTATTTATATTTATTGTTTTTTCTCTAAACTAATTTGTTTGATTTATAAAATAACTAGCTAAGGCCCAAGCAATTCACGGTTGAGAGGCAATATATTTATTAATATATTGTTATATAAAAAATCACTTAGATATTTAAGGAATAATCAAATTATTAAATTAAATATTTATTAAATATTTTGTGGTTACCGCCTCCATTATTAATTTATAAAATATTCGGTAACTACTTTCTCAATTATTCATCTTTCATAACTGATTTACTTTATTTATTTAGGGAGAATAATCAAAACATTAAATTAAATATTTATTAAATATTTGTACCTACCACCTTCATTATTAATTTACAAAATACTGTGTAACTATCTTCTCCATTATCCATATTTCATAATTGCCTTGCTTTTTTTTTTTTTTTAATTTTAGTTTTTTGAGTCTGCCATTTTGCTGATGTGTCGGCTAGAGAGATGCTTACTGCTCTACTTTTATATAGTTAAGATATATAATTTAATCATAGATAATATATGATATGATTAACTAACTTATTTAGCTTCTTTAACCTCTCCAAAAATATCAACTAGGTTTTTACTTAGTTTCGAGCCCTATGAGATAAACATGTGAGAGAAATTTTCCCTGTAAGGTATAAATGTTTTTTAAGTGTTACCAAACTGGCCAATCAAGGTGTACATTTAACACTCCAAGAGTTTATTTTTCAACATGGTATCGTGGACTGCAAGATTACTTAACCGGATATATGAATGTCTAGTACAAAATAATGAGGATATTCAACAAAAAGAGAAGATTGGAGAAAAATGGTACGTGGAAAAAATATATATATTTAAACAAAAACTAGACCTGGAAAACAACCTATACTGAAGTGACCAACAGTTCTTATGTTTATGTTTAAACTTGAACCAATGTTCTAGCCTGAGTCTAAGCATGCCCACAACAATTCCCTGTTCCAAATAAAAAAGAAAGATCTGGCCAAAAAGATTCAACGACCCAACAATTTCTTTGACATTGCCAGGATCAGTCAATTTTCACTGAGGAGTAGATGAGCCTGGTGAACCAAAAGCAGGCATAGAAACCAACTGTGCCGGTCAACATAAAAAAAGCATATGAAAGAATGAGCATGTAGCCAAAATAGAAAATCCCTGATACTGGTTTTGTGATCTCAAGTTTTGTGAAGAAGTAAAAGACTGTATAGAGGAAAAGGTAAAGTGCTGAGGAACCTGCTGTCAAATAAGACCTCCACCACCAGAGATAGTCTTCACTACACAGCTGGAAGTAGCAGAGAACAACAGAGATCTCAGCACAAGTAACTATAAGGATTATGAAGACGATGAACAGGAAACCGAATATGTAGTAAAATTGATGTAACCAGATCGATGTAAGAATGAAGAAAAGCTCAATGAAGACGGCCCCGAATGGGAGTATTCCTCCTATTAGAATGGAGAACACAGGGTTCATGTACCATGCCTGCTCAGGTATCTGCCTAGCAATTTGTTTTGTCCTTACAGGATCCTCAGGTGCTGGCTTTCTAAAACCCACATAGGCACCAAAGAAGACAAGTGGTACTGAGATTCCGAACCATAAGAAAACCAGAGCAAACATTGTTCCAAATGGTACAGCCCCAGAAGATTTCTGGCCCCAAATTAGAGCATTTAGCACAAAGAATACAGCAAAGACAGTGGCAGGGAACATAAAGGCTGTCTTGAGAGTGATCTTTTTCCACTCTGTGCCCTTGAATGTCTTATAAAGTCGCGCTGAAGCGTATCCAGCGAAGAATCCCATGAAAACCCAGATTAAGAGCATGACTGTCATCAAGCTCCCTCTATTTGATGGGGAAAGAAATCCAAGGGCAGCAAAAATAATGGTGACAAGGATCATTCCAAAAAATTGGACTCCTGTTCCAACACACACGCAGAGCAAGTCTGAGTTTGATGGAGGCCTGAAAACATCCCCATGGACAAGTTTCCATCCTGTCTCTTCTTGGGCTTCTTCTTGGGTCTCTAACTGGTTATACTTGGATATGTCACGGTAGAGTGTTCGCAACATTATCATAGCCACCATGCCCGAAAGGAAAAGTACAATCATTAAAGAGTTAATAATTGAAAACCAGTGAATCTGATCATCAGCCATTAGAAGATAGGTATCCCAGCGAGATGCCCACTTCACTTCACTCTCCTACAAGGTTTAAATTCCAGATGTTATAAGGAAAACAATACCAAAATCCAATCAACAGGGACAATGTGCAGTGATTCAGCCACCATGAATTATAGTAACTAACCTGGAACTCAACATCATATGTGAAGATAATTTCCTTCTCGTCTTCAACCTCCTGGGGAGATTCAGAGCTGGTGACCAACTTTCTTGCATGAGGATCACATGTAGTTAAGCGGGTTTTCTCATTCCACTCGCCCTCATATTGATGATTTACACTATATTCATGCAAATGATGTCAATTACAAGTACAACCAACGATTAAAGAAAAATCAGAAAGCAAAAGATCATGGTACAACCTGAAAGGTGTAACCTCAAAGCCTACAATCCTTGATGTTCCTGTCACTCGATCAGGATGGTGCTTAACCACGAATGTTAAGTGGTTGTTGATAAAGTACTTTTCATCTTTTTTCTGTTTACAATTGAGCACAGAAGGTACAATTAGGTTCAAATCAACTATTAATAGTTAAGTTCATTGCATTATTACTTACTCCAGCATATTGTCCTTTAAGACCGATTAGAAAACCATGCAGATACACTACAGAAGACTCCTGATCAGGCCTTCGTAGAGGAACAACCAAAGGAAGATTGTCTAAAATCCTGCAAAAGTTCAAGGATAGAATGCCAAAATTTATGTCACAGAAACTCAAGAGACACAAAGCTGTGAATTAAAATTTAAGGTCATTATTGACTCACATGTTCACCCGATACTCATCATCTATCTTTTCCTTAAACTCTTTGGCTGTCTTTGCATTAAGAGTGACACGACAAAGAATATTGCACATTTGAGGTTCCCTCATCTTAAACTGGAAGCATAAAACTATTTTTAATTTCTAAGTCATTGAACATAATAAGAAAAAGGAAGAAGAGTCACAATTTGTCCACAAACCACATAGGGAGAGTTTTCAATACGATCTCCGCGAAGAACTTCCCCAAGATTCTCTGCACTGTCAATGATTTTATCTGGTTGACAATAAGGCAGTGTATAGTAGGAGTAAGGAAGCTGTGTTTTTGTAGAACTCAGTTTGTTCACTTTCACCATTAACGGATCCCCCTGCCACCAATGAGCACAAGATTAAAAAATAATAGTAATAATGTCATTAGGAAAATTTCGCATGCAATAATTGAATCAGGTTAATGACAATATTGGTAGTGAGGGAGCTGGAAATCATGTCAGACTAAGACCTTGGAAGCTGCCTAGGAAATGCCAAATTTAGTTGATACCATGTTAAATCATGATTACAGTAGCAAATATAGAATGACAAAATATAAAGTAAATACAGTTATAGGGTTTTCTCACTCCATTTATAATTGACATGACCATCACTAATCAAATCCTATAATGGACATCAATCAGGGTAAACTATATGAAGAACACATTAGTACAATAAAAAAAATGCAAAAACTGCCCTTCGGACACAAAACTTCTAGTTAGCAAAGATTTCATACCCACAATCCTGAGGTAACAATGAAAAAGATATTGGATCTAGCTAATTCACTAAATGAAAGAGGACAAGCTCATTGCATGTAGACAGAAAATCAAGATCACTATAATCTTGATAATAAATTAACTAAAATCCCGAACCAAAAAGGTAATGAAATACGATCTCGCACTGATCTGACCCGATATTCAACCACGAAGGCAAAGACAATTTACTTGCATTCACATGACCAAAACGAAAAGTGAAATTACCTTCTGGAAATCCTGGGGTGCCACACCGGGAAGGTAAAAACAATTACTATGGACAACGAGCATAACACACACAGAGATCCATACATGAAAAGCGAGAGGCCCTCTCGCCATGGTTTTCGACAAACGAAGATCCAAAAACTCTCTCTCTCTCTCTCTCTCTCTCTCTCTCACTCTCACAATCTATCTGCGAGTTCTATGAATGATTGAGTCTCCGTATTCTCTCTGAGGTCTTCTCATTTCTCGAATTGGAACTTCCGATACAGAGCTCTGGTTTCTCAACACAAAAATGGTGGGATTTGCGTGACATTTGGCTGATGATTTTGGAGCAGTTATAGCCGTACGATCTTCGATCTGGGTAAAGATGTGTGGTGTAGATTGGATCAAATGATCAGATATAACTGAATTACCTACTTAGCTAGATTACTTTCGTTAATTTCTATCTACTGTGTTAATATTTGGTACTGTAATAAATTCCTTTTTGTCTTTATCGGTTTGGGGTGATTATTAACTCAAAACAAAATTAGTATCTGGTAGACTGGTCTACTTTTGATTACTGAACACTTCAAAATTTACTTTCCAAGCAAAAAGTTCATATCTTTACCCAAAAAATTGTCAAATTTGATCTAAAACTAGAATTAAAAACTTTTATCTACTTTTAGGTTCTGAAATACAGATCGGCCACTAAACTAGTTAGGTACTAAGTCAAGCCAAAGTCAAACCTAAGCTAGTTCAGAATTAAACTAGTGAGAAATTGAAGATTTAAGGTTAATTAATATGAAATTTTAAAGATTTTTTTTTAAAAAAAATCTATTAAAAAAATGATCGCGTTGATTGATATCCAGTCCAAGTTTCAAAACATTGTTTTTCATATCTCTAGCTAACATGTTGATTATAGTAAAATTTGTTTGTTTCAATTGACAAGAAAAAAATGCACATAATATTTTTAAGGGTTAAGATGCAATTTTACGGATAAAGATTTTTTTTCAGGAGTATCTACCACAAATAAGTTTTGAAAAGGACAAAAATACCAATAAAAAATTAAAAAATGTGCAAATTCATTTAAACCATAAACCTTAAACGATAGTTAAATCATAAGAGAAGAAAACTCTAATGACATTTGGTGAAATTTATCAGTTTTGGTAAATTTGAACCCTTTTAAATTGTTTATTATTATTTTTGTCACTTTCAAAATTTATTTGTATCAAATGCCCCTTAGGAAAAACTTTATTAGTAAAATTGCACCTTAACCCTATTCCTAATGGGAAATCAAAAGTGCTATTTAGGAGTCGTTTTGCTACCGAAATAAAAATTCTATCAATAAGATAAATCATATAATAATTCAAATAAGCTTAAGTGTCATTTTCTTACATTTTATCTATTACATTCGTTAATAATATTAAAGAATGTAAGACCAACAAAAAGTTAGTCTAGCCGCATAAAGCCCCGCTACATCTTTTTCGGTCTCAATTTTAAATCTTATAGGAGTCATTTGTGTTGAGAGAGCAGCCACGAACCTCAAACTGGATACCAGATGATAATATAAAAGAAAATTAAAACTTGTAAAATAGTCCAATAAAAAGATATTAGATTATAAGAAGTATACAACTGCTTACAAACATCATACATTTGTTATTTTGTCATTAAATAATTAAATAATAATAATAATACAAAAAATGTGCAAAAGTTATTTCCATAAAAGTTTTTTTCCTGCATCTTTAATTGTTTTTTTTAAGAAAAAAGCTTGTCTAGTAGCAAAACATGAAAGCATATCACTGATCCTTATTTTCCATTATTTTTGGAAATAATTACGCCACTTAAAAATATGTTTCGTCACCTTTTTGTATGTGTGTGTGTAAAGTATAGACAAGAGAAATGACGAAATTTGGTTGGTGAAAGTTTGGTAACTAGTAAGCTATAAGCAAAACACAATCCTTGCTTTGAAGCATGGGATGATGTGAAAGATCCAATATATCTTTGTCCACAAGCAGAGCTTAATTATTTGGATCTAAAATAAATAAACAAATACACCAAACTATAATTTCCAAAACATATACTTACAAACAAGTATGACAGCACACTCTAGGTTGGTTGATTCGCCTCTCATTGACTTGATGCTTTGCCTCAAACTTCATGGGCATTATTCCAAGCTGGTAGCCCCTCTGTATGGCCATTATCCATTGCTTTTTAAGGCACTGACTGATAATGACATGGGGTTACATGCTTACAAGAGAGCTTTTATGACACTAAACTACGAGATTATCTACTTGTTTACCTATTGTTATTGTTATTTGCTTGTGTTATAATGAGGGTATTTTTGGCAAACAAATTATATTTTTAATTTTTTTACATATTTATTGTCTCCAACTAATTTAAACCGATATTCTAACAACTTAATTCAGTTATACTGTTGCTTATAATAAGTAACAGAAGGAGTACCGTATAAGACAAGCATATATTTACAGGAGAGAGGCAATCTAATGTGACCTGTATGTAATAACACGAATGAAGTCCATCAATCAAGTTCCAGGCCCCATCTGATTAGTCTCTCTACCAAGAATAAAATGAAGTGCTATTAAAACTATTGACATGTTGACAAGAACCAGCAGAAACAACTTCATTCACAATCATATTGATCTCTGTTCAACACAAGAACCTCTGGCAGGTATGGGAAGTGGACAACTAATAAATTAATGCTCTTACTCAAAATGAGAAGCACAGAATCAAAGTTCAATGCCAGCTGTAACTACAGAATGCAATACATTTCATAACCCAAGATATGCAAATTCAGTTATCCTCTTGTACAGATGCAGGTGCAGGTGGAGGTGGAGGTGGTGGTGGTTCTAACATCCTCACGGTGCGAGGAAGCATAAATTCGGCAAATATGGGATAATGAGAGGATGGGTAGTACCCATCAATGTGATCATTAACCACTTCACATGAAACAGGAATCAGAGATCTGCCTCTGAAAAGGATCCAATCAATGTGAAGATCCTGTGTTTGGCGATCCCAGCAGAGGCAAAGTGCTCTGAATATTAATTTCACATATTCAAGAGCTCCTTGCTTGTCACCTACAAGCAAGCACCATATCACACTCAGTAATGGCATAGCTCTGTCATGCTCAATAGAAAAGTGAAAGAAACAGAATAGTACCCTTGAATCCATGATAAGTGCGGATTAAGGAACCGTTTTTCCTTACACGGGCACTCGGCCACACATCCCGCATATCCCCAACTACACCATGCTCTCTGATAACAATTGAGTTTAAACACAAGATTACAATGCAAAACTACTCAATGGTACTTCAATTAGAGAAGGTCACATGAAGCACAATTCCAATGAATTTCACAAAATAATGATAAAATAGGATGTGTTTTGCATTTTTCTTTGCTATTTTGGTAAAGGTAGGCCCAAGGGGAGGGGGAATATGTCGAGTTCTTCCGGCAAGAGTATGGGAGAACTAAGAACAATGGTTGTTCTTGAATAAATTATCATATTCTCCATATCCTTTTATTGTGCTTTTTGTATTTTACTTCTTGATACTAGTATCATCTAAAAGTACCTAATAATATCTCCTGGAAATATGAATTTTTGATGAAGGAAGCTACCTCGATCTCCCAAGAAGAAACCGTCCTGTAGTTGATTCCTTTTGTGCATTGAATCCTCCGCAGTATACAACCGGCAGGCTAGGGGGCAAGGATGCAATGTGCTGCCATGTGAGTAAAGCACTTCGTCTACGAGCACGAGGGCTAAATTGATCCATGTTTGTATTTACTATCTGAAATGAAAATCCTGGCGGCTCAACCCCTTTTAGTTGAAATGTGTGGACATCATGTCAAGGAACCAAGAATACAATAGTTGTTTCAACATAAGAAAATTTCAGAACAAATTAGTTTATCTTTATAAAAAAGGGAAAGAAATAAAAGGATATAGCCCATGTTGCTATGCAAGGAACTTCAGAACCCCATGAAATGCTTCCAGGTACAGAGGGAGACTCGGAAAGCCAAAAGGTTCCACCTTCCAGAAGCTCTACCTTAAATTTTGAAAGCAATAATGAAGATCAACTAATAACTTCTGTGCAGGATAACTTAAAAATATGCCAAATAAATAATATTTGTCTAATTACCTTCTCTTTATCATAGAAAATTGTGCACTGCTCGTCAGTAGTGTCTTCAGGGCCTTTTCGTGATATGCCAAACTGATCATAACCTGGGTTATTTTATAAAAGAAATGAAGTACTCCATTAAGAATCTGAACCAGGTAATACACTAAAGGCCTTTAACTGGAAGCTGCTCATTCCATCATAGTACAAAAGATTTCTATGCCAATTCTTTTTCCATACAGATAAATAAAGCCATAAAATGACGTTTTGACACTTCCACACATCTATACTAAAACTCAAGCCAGTTGCATGTAAGTAGCAGCATATAGTAACCCTTTCAGCATTAGGTTGAAACAAATTTTCCACAAAATATAGACCATCCTTTTCAGCATTAGTTTGAAACAAATTTTCCACAAATATAGACCATCCCTTTTCTCATTCAAGAATTCCCTTTGCTTTGATCAGTTTGTACTTTTATGGAGGAAAATATGTGGAAAATTTTTGAATTGTACTTGATCTAGTAAACACACCAAATTAGGATTCCACAAGTAGCAGAAACAGGATTACAAAATCTTTTCCTGGTGAAGAACATTCATTTTTCGTCATGCAGCTCATTTCCCATTGTTACCAGATTTAACTTCATGGTGAGAAAGTAAAATCAAGATCATTATATCATCTTTTGTTTTACTTCTTCACTTGAATTCTTATGAAAGCATCCACCTTTTACATAATAATTAAAGTCGTTTAAAAGATATTGTTAGAAATGATTATTATGGCTGAAGGAAACCCAGTAAACTGAACTAAAACTCTCCCAATTAAGAATGAATGGCTTCAAAAAGAAAGAAGAAACGTTGCCACAAATACATGATATTATTTCCTAAAAAAGAAATACATAACCATGCTACTCATAGCATTTGGCAATATGGTTAGCCAAAGAAGCTGGCATTTCCAGATGTTTAAATCATTTTAACATCTTATATCAAAAGAAATCCAGGGGAACCCCACAACATCCCTCATTATATCAATTTGACAGCTCCAAAGAATCACCAGTTTGCCCATGTAGTTTCTTGGCACAGTTTTAAGGTCTATTTATCTAACCCACATTGAGATTTGTGAATGATGCCTGCAACCATTTCAAGACAAGTATATGACAAAAGACTTGAGTGGCATTTTGCAATACATTATATGATAGCCCCTTATCACATTGCCATAATAACTAGTATCACATATTCCTTGTTGAAGGCTGTGGCTGTGCGCAGACTACCTTAGATCAGGAGATGCACAATGCTTGTGCAAAACCACGCATACAATAGAGTGAAGCAACCAAAAACTAAGTATTTCATAGCTAAACTTGGAGAATAACTTATTAGAAAAGATGTTACCTGGCAAACCTTGCTGAAGAAAATCCAACTGCGATTTCACTCCTGCATCAAGGAATCGAAACAGCACATGAGAAGAATTAAACTAAATCAGAATAATGAAGGTAGAAAGCGGAACCTAGTAAACAAAAAACGATCCACCCAGATCAAATATCCGAGGGGGAAAAAGAACAGGAACTCAGCAAGCACAGTAAGAACCTTCAAACTAAAAACATCAGTTTCCCCTATCAACTTAGTCAATGAACAAGCAACGGAATATTGAAATCCAGCTTCATCCAAAAGGAACCAAGACCAAAACCAAAGAAATCTAGGGGCAACAAAAGCAACCATATCTAGCAAACCCAAATCAAAATCAGGATCCGAATCCGCTTAAAAAAATGCAACACGAAAAAGAAGCAACCTTGTTGAGTGCAAAGGATCGTTGGGGAGTAACTAGTTATAACGCTTATACACAAATCCCTCCTCTTCTCCCATGAATTAGGACTGTCCGGTGGCTGATCGTCGTGGAGATTGAAGGTCATCACAGTCAAAGAGACACTCATCTTTATTATCTCTCTCTCTATATAATCTTCCTACCTCATGATAGATTCATAGTTGATTGAATGAAAAGTAAATGGAAGAGAAGAGAGGTTGAAGCGACAGTGCAATAATATCTTTACTCTTGTCAGCTCTTCGAATACAGAGTACCTAAGAGTCAGAGTGTGGTAGGAGGCTTTGAGCAAAATGCCAGCGAGGGAACAGAAACAGGAGGAGTGTTTTTTTCTTTTCCTTTTCTTTTTCTTTTTCCCTTTTTTCCAAAAAAAAAAAAAAAAAAACAACAACAACAACAACTAGAAAAAAGAGCCAAATTCAAAGGGAGAAAAATGAGGCTTTCATGTCTGAAACGCAGAAACTGCTATAATAATGAGCCCTAGAATCGGTGCGTTTTGAAGAAACGGTGTCGTATTAATGATGGGGGCACGTTTATAGATACCGCCAAAACGCACTCCAGTCCCGTGTCGTTTTTGTGCCATCTGCGTGCCATGTGATTCGCTCAACACTTTGTCTTTTACCAAGACGTTTTAATTTTGAATAAGTAGTAATGTAGAAGCTAATTTTTGTACTATCTTAATTAGAGGGACAAGCACATAATAAGAAGCACATTAGGACAAACACCTAATGTGAACCCCTTTTAGTTAGGCATAGGATAGATAGATAGTTTTGATTAATCACTACTTTACTGTGTTAAGATAGTGAATGATGAAAGCATGTTATCTTTAAGTATCTCTCACGGTAGGGATTCAAACCTCTAACCCCTTTTGTTAGACCCAACATTATATAATATAGGTTAAAGTATACGTTTGATTCTTTATATTTGCTTCTGGTATCATTTTAGTCCCTTAAATTTGTAAAGTACACGTTTGGTCCCTGAAAGTTAACACCGTTAGTTTAACTTAACGGAAAATATTAACTCAACAATTTTTAGCGATAATTGTGCAATTAAATGCTGACTAAACATGCTTATATGTTAATATTTTAATAAATTAATATTTTAAATCCAATTAGTTGAAAAATATTTAATCTTCACAGAAAAAAAAGTATTTAATCTTTACAAACAGTGAAAAACCGTATAATAGTCCGTGAAAATTAAATATTTTTCAATTAATAGGATTTAAAATATTAATTTATTAAAATACTAACATATAAGCATGTTTGAGTTAGTATTTTCCGTTAAGTTAAACTAACGGTGTCAACTTTCAGGGACCAAACGTGTATTTTACAAACTTAAGGGACTAAAATGATACCAGAGGCAAACATAAAAGACCAAACATATACTTTAGCCTATAATATATAATTTCATGGGTTGAAGTGCAATTTCACTGACAAAGTTTTTCTCCCAAGGACATGCACAAATAAATTTTGGAAAGAACAAGAATACCAATAATCAACTTAAAAATGAGTACATTCACCAAAACTGTTAAATTTCATCTAACACCGTTAAGGTTTTATTCTCTTATAATTTAATAGTCATTTAGTCTGGTGAATTTGTACCATTTTGAAATTGTTTATTGGTGTTTTTGCCCTTTCCAAAACTTATTTGTCTTAGATGTACCTCAGAAAAAAACTGTATTAGTAAAATTGCACCTTAACCCTATTCTCATTTAGACAAAATGTGTCAAATAGAATTAAAGAAATAAAATGGGTTCAACAATACTCAAATATATATATATATATATATATATAAAAGAAACAAATAATACTCTTCAAAACTCATGAAAGTATGATAAAATTTCTATATTATATATGAATTTATAATTTGGAAACTAGTGTATGCATCAGCATACTATATAAAACTTGAGAAATAAGCCGTATCATTGATAATTAATAAATAGCACATTTTATGAGAATATTTTAATTTATACACGAATGTGTAGATGATGATTTTTTTCAGAAAAAAAGTATTATAATTTATTATTAAGAAACTTGTGTCAATTTCCACCATTGGGCTTGTAACTTAATAATATGAAAGTTTTCTTACAAGTAGAATTTGTAAACTCAATCCTACTTATCACCTTAGACTCTTAGTAACTTGTGTCAACTTCCATTAGCTGAAACATCACTTGAGAGAAATCTTCTGAGGGAGATTTTTCTTCCTTTGTCTAAAAAAGGCTAATCTCTAAAATGAACTAAAGATTCGTTGATTAAGCTTAATCCAAAGTACATGCAAGTTGAAGCAAAAAAGTCAAGGTTGCAAGCAATCACAAACCATTATCAAAATTGAAACAGAAACCCAGTGAAAGCCTGCAATTATATCAATCCTCTCAGTTTTAATCTAAGACCGGGACACCCCATCGGACACCATTTGTGTTCTAATCCCGGTGTCATATCACCTATTATTTTTTAAAATTTTTTAAATGAACCTAAAAAATATTATAATATGAGTTAAATGCTTTAAGGTGATCATTTATTACAACTAACCAGACTAATAATACCAGAAAAGGTCTAGGGTCCTTTTTTTTTACGTGTGACTTTTTTTTGAGTCTTTTTTGACAATATTTTAGTAACTTGGGCCCTGAAGGGGATTTTCCCTAAGATTTATTAGGAATCAAGATAATTTATCTTATAAAAAAATTAGCCAAAAAATATAATAGGCACCACAATTAATGTGAGAAAACTTTCCACTTAATATGAGTGAGAATAAAAGGAGAATAGAGTTAGGGTACAAAAATAAAAAGACAACTTAATTTATAGGGCGAGAAATTTAAAAAGGAGGGACCGGGATCTGGGGTGAGACCAGAACCTGTACTAGTCCGGGATGGAACATTCTGGTCCCAAAATGTTCTGGACTGCGACACTTTGAACACCCCTATAACATGCTTTTAAGAGGCATTTTTCAAAACCCATTCTACTAAGGTAGTGATGCCGAACCCTGTTGCCATTCCCTTCTTCTCACTCCTCACTGGACCAGCCATGTCAATATGCAGCCATTGAACCTTTTCATCAACAAACTGGAAAAGCACAGCATTATTACTACTATTATATTTCAAAAACCCCAAGCAAGAACAAAAACAACAAAGATAGTGCACATTGTCCACAACAACTAAGACTTGTCCCATTAACTAATACTGGCTGTAAGGATTGCATGACGCTACAAAACTCTATTAAAAACTTCCCAGATATATCATTCATCATGAAATTTTATCAATAATTTCCTTAACTGTTCTTCTTAATCTTCTACTATTTTTTCCCCTCAAAATGATTTCATTAAACAAATAGGCCTACATGATTATAGAGCGTACCTGTTTCAAAAAGAGAGCCGCATTTATAGCACCACCAGCTCTACCACCCGTGTTCACCATATCAGCTACTCCTGATTTCATGGATTCCCAGTAACTTTCCTCCATTGGCATCCTCCATAATTTTTCTCCACTCACTTCTGCAGCTTCAAGTATTTCTTTTGCCAGTTCATCACTGGGTGTAAACACACCTATAAAAATGGTAGAGCTAACAATCATTAACAGGTGATATTCGTAAATACAAACAAATAATTATTAAAAATCCGCAGACAATGAAATCATCAAGTGTCACTGGTGGAAAAGCCACCACAATGTGGCCACTCTAATACCTAAGTGGCTTTCATGTCCTGCCTCTCACAAATTTATCTTTTCTCTCACCCAATACGTGAAAACAAAAGGTTTCATTGCCAGCTAAATGGCAAGTGCTTTTCTGATTATCAAAAAACACATGTGGGTATATGGTAGAATTTATAATATCACTAGTTGATTTCATGATTACCAGCAATTGAGGGTCCAAGTGCAACTGCGCAGGCTCCGGTCAAGGTTGCCAAATCAACTATCTACAAACAATTTATCATCATGTTAGCAGGTTCCTAAAACCAAAAGATCCATCTAACATGTTTAGATCTTGTTATAAGAGCTAAACTTGAATTTCCCACATGCATTAAGGACAAAATTGCACCAACAAAGTTTAATTCAATCAGACTAACTTTAATGGTTTCACTGTTCTCTTTTACTATTTCAAGAAATGGATGATGGAATATATCAAACATACAAAAGATATATTAAACTGTCAAAGAAATCAGACCTAATATGACTTCAATGAATAGTTGTATAGATGTACCTTATCAACACCTTGGTTACAAGCATATACAAGAGCATCTGCTAGAGTGAGCCTCCCCTCTGCATCTGTGTTGTTAACCTGTACAAGAGGTTAAGCCAACGCCATACTTACCTCCATACACGATTTCATATACCGATACTTAAGGGGTAAATAAATTCAAGTATTCATTCCTTCTACTAAGCTTCCAAAAACTGGAAACTAAATTCCATGATATTCAGCAGAACACTAGATATGCATTAGTGCTAGATGTTGATAGCACAGATTTGCAGCACTGATACACTGACAACATTCTCAAAAATTTCCAGAAAAATGGATACAATATCTTGGGTCATAATTTGGCAGGGGAAAATAAGAATAACTTAAATATTAATGAGCTAGCTCAACCTAAAAATAGGGCATATGAAAATTCCATTCATTAAGGAATATTTCAAAAAATCCATAAACTGAGCTGAACCAAGTTGTCAAATCCATTCATTAAGAAATGTCAGGAAAAAACTAGATAACCTGATGGAATATATGAATGATAAATATTATGAAGAAACCACCTATAGAAGGAAAACTATCTTTTATATTTGATTACTTTCTGTTTTTACTTTATTTAGCAAGTGGGCTGTTTAATCATTACATGTATTCAATAGGCTGCAAGTCTGATGATTCCTTCATGAGAAGGAAATGTTGGTGGTGGCTTCTATAAATAACCACCATGCAGCACATGTAAGGGAGACTGAAAAGATCATGAAAATGGATTTTGTTATGGTTAGCCACTCTGTCTTCTCCCTTTTCTTCCTCTCCCCCTCAAGTTTCTCTCTCTAACAACAAAGTGAATGGTTTTAAGCATTTCACAAAACTTAGTTAAGATGATAAGATTGTGATGCAATGGTAAGACTTTAATCAAAATCCAAATGTTTTTATTCAATACATTAAGCAATAAGTTAGATGACATATAAATAAGCATGAACCAAATAAATCCTCACCTCTATAGTCTTTCCATTTGAAGCTGTGACAATGTCTCCAGGCCTCATGCCAGTTCCACTTATCATATTCTCACATGCAGCAACTACAAAATGAACCTGCACATGAAAGTGTGCAAACAGTAAAATTCTAGAATAATATGAATACATTAGATCAACTATGAAAATTTGAAAACTGAGACACAACTTTTCTGCAACATTTGCCCCCAAAGGTTAAGCATAGAAAAAAGATTAAAAAGAGTAAACTACACATTAATCAATCAATTTGCAAGATATTCTTTGCATTAGAAAAGTCAAGGATAATGAAATAAACAACTGACCTCTACTCCAAGAGGTTTGATCTGACCCAGTGCTTTTGCTGCACCTAAAACTGCAGCTGAACCACCCATGTCAATTTTCATGATTTCAATTAAACTGCCTGCTGTCTTGATGTTGTAGCCACCACTAATAATTTGCAGATAAAATAATTAAAAATGATAGAAAGAAGAAAGAAAATGTAAGAATTTACACTTCAGCAACAAAAGAAAACATGTGAGTAAAATCCCATGCAAAAATTATTTATACACCATATAGAGAGAAGACAAGTAAGAAAGCCACTTCGTGACCAATAATAATAATAAAATACAAGTTATCAGTAATTTTTATTATATACCCAAAAAAAATTATAACCTCAGCTTTAAAATCATGAACAACACAAAAGGGCATGTTTCATTGCAAAATCATCACTTGATTTTCAAGCTCTGGTTAAAACAGAATGAGGCTTAGTTTAAAAACATTTAATTACCTGTCAAAGGTCAAACCTTTCCCAACTAAAGCCAACTTGACTTTGACATTTCCACCAGGAGGTTTATAACAAAGATGGATGAAATGAGGAGGATTTGCTGATGCTGCAGCAACAGCCAGATATGACCCCATTTTCAATTCCTTACATTGCTCTTCGTTCAATATTTTAGCAGTAAAAACATCACCATGCATAGCAGCAATCTTAGATGCCTCTTCTGCCAATGCCCCTGCAATAGACGAATCATCAAGGATAGGCCAACTATGGGAGTAATTCATTTGTTAAGATTGAAAACTAAATAAACATATGAGTATCAAGAAATGAGTGTCTGCTTGATGAATCGAGAAAATGAAACTATAAAATTGGTCACCAGCCTAACCAGTAACAATAAGGTATGGGGACTATATTTTTTACAAACAAAAAAATGTCCTATGAACCTGGTGTGAGCACATTAGCTGGAGAGTTTACAAGCTCTCTTCCAAAAATAATGGCAGAAGAAACATCTTCTGCATACTTAAGTTTCTTCTCCAAATGAGGTCCTGCTCCCAAACCAACAATGTCCACAGATCTCAGGGTTGGTATCTTTGACTCTGACTTGTATCTTTTATCTTCAAATACTCCCAGTATGGTCCCTAACACAGTTCAACACGCATGTCATGTTTAACACTATCGCAACTCACAAAGTATAGTTACTAGACAACCCTACAACTCTACAATACATATATAAAATCGTAAGGAAAATACCAGATGCTATTGCAGACGCAGAATTAAGCTTTGATTCAGCAGAAAGCTCTTCAGAAGAGGCAAGAACAATGGCAACGTTGCATGCCTGAGCAGACTTTGCAGCAGCTGCAACAGACTCGCCAAAGCTTTTAAAAGATGATGTCGTTAAAGCAGACTTTCCAAGACCAATCAAACCAACCCTCTTGGATCCAAGCCCTGATATTCTAAGTACTATCGATTGCCCAACTTTACCAGTGAAATCCTCTTCAGAAGAAGCCTCGGCTAATAGACCTCCCAACATTGAGTCAAGCTTCTTTAGAATCGGATTCACATAATTCAATTTCTCATCTTTCTCTGTGTCTTTCTCAGTAACACCCACTGCAAGTATGTCCCCGTTCCATTCTGTTACGTCAACCTCCTTTGCAGCAAAAGAGATCTTCCAGAAATTTTCACAAACAGGAAAAAAAAAAAAAAAAGACAAATCAACATTATAGAGATAAACTCAAGTAGAAACAGTCTCTAGTAAATAATGGGATAGGTATTTGTATCCCGATTAACTAATGATTAATCCCATAACTAGAATCGACCATAAATTCAAGGTAGATACATCAAAATCAGGATCGATTCAAAACAAAAGAACGAAAGTGGATTGAGAGAGAGATTCAACGGACCTTGGGGATTTCGATGTCAGCCGGCTGAGTAAGGCCAAGAGTGGCCCGAGCGAGAGTGTGAGCCATTAGCTTCTGCGGTGCTTGACGCAGAGGGGCAGCAGAAATTGAAATGCGAGAAGCAGAAGCCAACCTCAGTGTGGTAGTGACGAGCAAAAAAGACGACGACCTGGACCAGGAACCACGTAATGGAGCGATCAAGGATGCTGCTCTGGCAATCATTTCTAGTTTTGCGAGCCTTTTTTTTCATATTTATAATTTATAATTACACGTCCTAGGATATTGTTATTATACTACCAAAATTAGAGTAAATACCCTTTTGGGTCCCTGAGAAAATGTACGGACACCTTTTTGGTCCCTGGTAAAAAAAAAACTCGTCCCGTCATCCCTGAGAAAGACAAAAACCTCCCACGTTAGTCCTTCCGTCAGTTAGCTCCTAACGGCATCACTGACGGTCTTGATGTGTAACGTTAGTTGCCGATGTGGAAGGACAAAACGACGTCGTACCCACTGTGGCCATCTTCCCTCCATTTTGCAACCCACGTGGATGGCACAAAACGATGCGTTCGGCGAGAACAACAAAACCCTTCTCCTCCATTATTTCCCTCCATTTTGCCGACGAATTAGAAGGTGAAGGAAAGCGACGTGTAGCTCAGTCCGTTCTGGGTATTTCGTTTGATTTCTGCGCCGTGAGTGTGATAACTACTGGAGTTTTGGCAAGATTGTGTTCAAAAACAAAAAGAAGATCGTCACAAAGATCCGTTGGAGGTAATATTCTTACTGTAGTGTATAACCGAAACAAATTTTTAATTCGTGGTCCCAAGTACAATGGCAATGGCGGTGTAGTGGTGCGTGGTCCCATAGTGTAGTGGTCGACCTTTTATACCAAAGGTGGTCCCTCGTAGAGTTTAGGGTTTAAAATAATTGAAAAGTGCTTCGAATGTTGGTGGGCCTGTTTGGTTCCCCTTTGTTAGGATTGATTTGGTTTCAATTATTTTTTCTCGTAAACATCTGGTATTATGGTGTGTTCGTTTGCATTATGCTTTTGGATTAACAGATTGCTATTATTTGGGTTTTACGAGATGGATGGGTATATAGTGATTGTGTATCACTTTGGGGATTGTTATTGAGGAATGACGATGGGGTCGTGGAGTATATAAATGGTAGAGTTGGTGAGTTGACTGAGGTGGACGCAGACTATGTTAACTTAAAGGACCTTGAGTCAGTTTTCAAAGGTTATGGATATGAAAAATGTGATAGGATTATGTGGCTCAAGCCCGGTGCTCGATCCGGAGCATGGGTTACAACCGTGTTTAGATTCCGACATCAATGCCATGTGTGCACTGCCTTGGCTAATGGAAATAGGATACATATTTACCTGAAGATGAGGCATATAAGACTCCTCCCCCTGGTGTGGATGATGATGCTGAAGATGATGAGGCTGAAGATGATGAGGACCAATGCAGGCCGAAGAAGAAGAAGACTGCTAGACAGAGCAATGACGATAGCAAAGAGGATGTTAGTGAGGAGGAAAGCTTGGTTCATGAGGAGGGAGCCAATGAGGAGCAATGCAGGCCGACATGATGATGATTTGGCCATGTTACAGTTGACATTATATTTCTTACTTCAGATTATGCAATGTTATGCTTCTGTTTCTGTAATACAGCTTCTGTTTCTGTTTCACCATGACAGCTGTAGTTACTGTTTCTGTTTTTGTTTCACCATGACAGGTTCTTCCTTTTTTCTGCCATTATGCACTCTGCTGGATCTGTTTCTGCTTTTGGTTACATTTAAGGCATATATTGAAGACATGCATCCAGGATTTTTTTTTGTCATCATGCAGCAAAATGAGTGGGGTTCATGAGGAATTCCAAAACAGAACCAAGTGTGCATCATGCACACAAACAGAACCAAATCATCATCATGCACACATTTTCTTTACAATTTGATCACTACACATTTTCCACCATGACAGTTTCTTCTTGAGTGCATGACATGCTAATCTGGATTTTCCAATTTCACCATGACAGCTTCTTCCTTTTTTTGGCCATTATGCACTCTGTTGGATCTGTTTCTGATTTTGGTTACATTATGCAGTCTCAAGTCACATTTAAGGCATATATTCAAGACATGCATCAAGAGGTTCATCCCAAATGTAATACCAACTAAAATAAATCAACTATTAGAACCAAATGTAACACAAACAGAACCAAATCATCAACGATAAAGCTACTATTACTTATCATTCATCAAAATGAGTACATACATCAACGATAATTAGTACATGCATCAAGGATTTTTTCGCATTACCAATCCCGAAAAATACCGCACATATCGAACTTCCTCATTCTAGCCTACCCCAACATAAATACAAATGGCTCCCACAACTACAATGACAAAGAAACACCCTAGCCCACCTACCCAGAGCCCGATTTCCTTCTCCACCCTATCAAACTCGCAACCATCTTCATTGACACTCAATCATCTTTCTTTCTTTGCTCCCTTATCTTCATTCCATGCTCATTCAACTTAACTTGCAATTCATCATTCACTTCATCTCCATATAGTTCAACTTGAATTCCACCTCAGCATTATTCAGCTCGAGCTTATTCAGCCTCGAATCTTCCAGTTCCATTGAATCATTACCAGAATCATCAACCCATTTGAAAAAATCACAATACGGCAACTTCTCCTACAACCAAAAAAAAACAATCTCATTAAAACATTCATACAAGTTATCCACAGAGTGACCTACCTGGAAAATATACAATGCGTGAAGTAAACATAAAGACCTTGAAATTGTGGCATCCGAAGAATGCTCTGTTTGGGTTTCTCTTGACGGAAGGACTAACGTGGGAGGTTTTTGTCTTTCTCAGGGATGACGGGACGAGTTTTTTTTTACCAGGGACCAAAAAGGTGTCCGTACATTTTCTCAGGGACCCAAAAGGGTATTTACTCACCAAAATTATTACTACTATTTGTTTCACCATTAGATCAGAATTTCATCCACCTGTATTATTTCTCTCTCCTATTACGATTTTGATATAACGGTGAAACAAACTAGTAGTAACACTAATTGGTAGGGGTGAGAATTAGTCAGGCCCCTATCAAGCGGCCTATGACCTGGCCTGTTTAGGGACTGATATGTTCTGGCCTGTTTGTTAAAAATGTCAGGCTAATGCCTATTTAAAGGTCTGAATGTGTAAATATGTTAGGCTTTTTTTGTTAAGGCCTGACCTGTAGGCCTTATAATTAGTTAATTATAATATTACCCCTATTCTTATATTAGTTAATTATGACCTTTAAAGGTCTGCATTGTAAATAGACTTTTAAAAGGGCTTCAGGGCCCGACCAGACCTTATGAAGGCTCAGGCCTGAGCCTAAAAAAAAGCCTGCATTCAGGCTCAAACCTTTTATCTTCATTACAAGCTCAGGTCTATTTAGCTAAAGTCTGGTCTGGTCTATTTCCATCCCTACTAATTGGTAGTAATAATATCTTATCCCCTAAATATATGATGAAATTTGTAGAGCAAACTTTGTAGTGTAAAGTTTATAATGTAAATTCCACTCCAAACTTTATCCTATATTTAAATGTAACCAGGTATTCTTCCCTGTAAAATTGCGATTTCATTAACAAAACCGTATTGTAATATTTTCCATGTAGCTTGAAGTCTTGAACTCTTCTGGTGTGATTTTATAAATATGAATAGACTCTGCCAGAAATTGAAATTCAGGGCGGATTTTTTCTTTTTCTGTTTTTCCTTGACTTACAAAATCTCAATGAGACTTGTAACTATTTCATACTCCTATCTTAAACAACAGTCGATAACATGACAATTTTAGGCTTTATCAAAAAATAAACCCATCCAATAAAATAAAATATTAAAAAAAAATCCTTTTTGATTGGATGAGAATGAATGTAGAAATACTAAATCGTTCTATAGCGAATCGGGAATCTTTTTTCTTCTCTAAAAATTGGATATTTTATAATGCATATACTAATTCCTTTTTTTTATTTTAATGTAAATCAAAATGTTAGTGAAAAGAAAAAGATCACGGAAAAGAATTGAATAGAAATGAAAGTCGACTAAATTTTGAAGCGTCCCTTTCAAAGAAAGAAAAAGATGTTAAAGAAGATTATGCAGATCCAATATAAGAGGGTATTTGTCTTTTCAATTGTTTAAATGAACAAATAATGAATAGTATCCAAATATATTGTCTCTTGCTTACTGAAAAATCTCAAAGAGATTGCTATAGCCTCTATTTAAAGAGGAGAACTAAACCTAGATATTATGAAAATTAAGAATTAGAAGGATTTCACTCTTACAAAATTGAATAAAAATACAGAATTGGAAAAAATGGAATATTGAGTATCAAACCAACTCGTCTTTCTAGAAGAAACTACAAACAATTTAATATGTAACAAATCATAGGCTTTTCATTTATTTATAAGAGAAAACACCAAATTATTAAGAAATCTATTACAAAAACAAGAGATCAAAAGCTGCCTAAAAATAAAGAAAAAAAGAATTATGATTTGCTTGTTTATGAAAATATTTTATATGTTAGATGTTGTAGAGAATTGAGAATTCTAATTTGTTTCAATCCTAATAATAGAAATTGTGTGTATAGAAATAAGACATTTTATAATGAGAATAAAGTGAATAATCGCTATCAAGTTTTGATTGCAAGTAAAGATCTTAAGAAAAAAAAAGAAACTAATTAATTTAAAGTTATTTCTTTAGCCAAATTATTGGTTAGAAGATTTAACTTGTATGAATTGCTATTGGTTTGATACCAATAATGACAATCCTTTCAGTGTGGTAAGGATACATGTATCTTCAATTAAAAATTAGTTAATCTACATTTTTTTTCCTATTTCTCGTAACATATCTGATATATGAAAACAAATAGATGTACATGTGCATTGTCTTACCCTATATTTTGAGGCACAATACTAATTCAATGATATATCCTACCCATTAGACTTATAACTGAATCTTCTTATTTAAAGTCTGCAAGTTTGTTTTTGTGAATGTATAAATATAGTATATTTTATATACTATTTGAATTGGGTTGATTAATCAAAATTTATTTAAAAAATCAGGAACTCTTAAGAAAATTAAGATTAGTGTATATACCAAATTGAAATTGAGTGCCATTATTATTATTGATCAATAAAAATATCTAGACTCTATAAAATAAAAAAGGGGGGGGAAAGACAAGCTTTCATTTTTTTATGGTAAAAAAATCATTTATATTCGCTATTTCACAAGAGGAAAAAAAGAAGAAGAAAATGCAGGATCAATTGAATTTCAAGTATTCAATTTCACCAATAAGATACAAAGACTTACTTCACCTTTAGAATTTCACGAAAAAGATTATTTATCTCAAGGCTCCGAGTTTGGAATAGTGATGGGAGGCTTCAAAAACAGCTTTTTAATATTGATTTATGATATACGAGGTAAATATGTAAGATAGGTTTTGTCTTGATTTACGTAAATAACACTTTTAACACCCCTAAAGGTAGAGTCAGGAAATTGGGCTAAGCCCATCGAATCGGCCCTTTTAAACCCCTAGCCCTTCAAGGGCTGGGCTTGAAAATTAGAGGAGCTTAATGAAATAAGCCCTGCAGGGCCGGCCCTATAGGGCATCAGGCTTAAAAGGGCCGACCCTGGAGGGCCTTTTAATTTATTGTTATTGTTTTTTGGATGCATGAATTCATATATGATGGTAATTTACTAATTTATATGTATTTTGTATTTGTTATAGAGTTATTTATCCATTTAAGTACAAATACACAAATACATAATAACTATACTCTAATTTTATGATTTGATTTATTATTTTTTGCAGATAAAGATTATAGATGTGTTCATGATGCAGGAGAAGAAATTCATGATATTCTTACTCATGAACCAGAGCCTACTCAAAGCCAAGCACAATCAAATGTCGTTGAAATTGATGATAGTGGCGAATATGATACAATAATAGTCATCGTACTAATATCGTTTAGTGGTATACTTCTTATGTTTTATGTGAGTTATTTGTGACATAGTTTGCTTTTGATTATGAATTAGTGACTATACTTATTTGTTGGATGATTCGTGTTGTTTTGATATTAACGTTGATAACATTTATTTGATAAATTAGAACTTTAATTGTTGTAATTTACTAGTTATATTTCTTTAAAAAAAACGGAGAAAAAATAGTTATAATTTGAAATAGTAACTTTTAGGTCCTGAAGGGCCGGCTTTAGCCCTGATGCTCTCAAGCCGGACTTTAAAAATCAAATATTTTTTTACCCCTATTAGGCCCTGACCCTTCACGGACCAGCCCTGTAGGTCCTGATTCCCAACTCTACCTAAAGGTGATCCAAACAAGCTTGATTCAAGAGCCTCCTCATCGAACGATGAATATCTTAGATTAATTGAGCCCAAAAAATTTACCGGTCTAACAGGTATCATGAACTCTTAACTTTGTCTTCCTTCTAAACTCGCAAGACCCTTATGAGCGACACACGGTGTCAAGAAGATTACCCTCATAGTTTTACCTAAAAAATGACAGAGCAAATTGAGTCAGGGGGCCTTGGACCAAAAACAAGAAAAAAGATATCTAATTTGTCTATGACCCGAAACTATTTGCAAATTTGATTAGTAATTTATTCTCCTGGACAAGCAGCTACTATTAATTTTTTAAATTTTGAAGGTGTTTTTTGAAAAAAAAAATCTTAATTTATAATTAAAGAAAGTCTAAAAAAAACTTTCAAAATATCAAAATCCTAATTTTTTTTTTTTTTGGTTTTCTGCAATATATTAGGTATATTAGCAATTTACTGCTCGATCACTTATTTAAGATTTTAATATTTTGAAGATATTTTTTTAGAATTTTATCATTGTTTATTTGGGAAAAGTTTTAATTTATGCCAATTAATCAGAAATTGGCCGCGGCTACAACCAGGTGCAGTGTTGCAGAACGCAGTTAGCGAGCTCTTGACTTTACCACTCTGCGACGGCGAAAGAGCAAAAGAAGAAGAAGAAGAAGAAGAAGTTGATTGGCGAAACGCACTCTGCCAGAAAATGGTTGCAACGAACGTGAAGGGGGAAACGTTTTCTCTGATGGACAAACGGGCTGCGATGGAGGCCGAGATGAACGCAATCATCGAGCGGCTTAATCAACCTGGCGGTCCCGGGCTTTCCGGCAATCTCGTTGATTCCGAGGTTTTCTTTTGATTCCTGTTGTATGCGTTATTTTTTGCGCATTCTATTTTGGTTTCCAACGACTGATTATTGCGATTCTGTATATATTGCTTTGAATTTGAAGTATTCTTAGCGTGTAAGAGTTTCAAATAGTTAGTTAATTTTCTAGGGATTTCCGCGTACGGATATGGATATTCCAGTTGTTCAAGCCGAGCGACGTCGTCTTGCTGGTATGAATCCCGTTCTCAATATTTGTTTTGATGAACAATTGTATAGACATGTGGGACTTCAAAACAAACTGAAGTGTTTTATCGAGTTACAGCTGCGCCTAATGTTGATTATAACATTGATTGGCATGATTTTGGAACGCAATGTCGTGATGTAATAACTAAAAGGTAGCTGCTGGAGCAGCATTGGTTTTGCTTCATTGTCCTGTCATTTTTCTCCCTCATATTCCTCTTCCTTCTCCATGCAGAGCTGCGTAATGATCACAAGGAGATCAGTGAGAAAATAAATCAAAATGTTCAAATTTTGCATGCTGTAAGACTTGGAAGTAAAACGTCACCCCTCAAAGTTTCAGGTACCTTTCCTCCAAGTGATAAATGTTGTTATATAATTTGTTTAGAGGTGACTTTGGCTTCTTATTGATGTTTCCTGCTCAAACTTTGTGAAGATAATATATTTTTTACCCCGCTCATGTACAAGTAAGCTGGATTGTTTTTCACAGTATTCATATGATGCTTTTCACTTTTGTGAGTGCAGATGTAGGTCAGAGGATGTAAAAAGGATAAGCTACATGTTAAAAGATATATATGATGGCTTGTATTCCCTGATAAGGAAAAGTTATATATAAGATTTAATTGATTTACCACCTTTGTCAGGTTAGGGCCTGCATGCTTGTGTGTTAGTATTTTGATGTACAACTAATGTTGCCCATATTCCATAAGAGGCGGGCCAGTGCACAAGGCTCCCACCAGGTGAGGTCTGGGGAGAGATAGATGTATGCAGCCTTACCCCCACAATCGGAGAGGCTATTTCCAGGATTTTAACCCGTGACTTCTAGATCACATGGCAGCAACCTTACCGCCACGTCAAGGCTCACCCTCTCATATTCTAGAAGAGGCACGATGAAGAAATTTTTTATGAAATGTTGTAGGGTCCTTAGAACTTCCATTGACCAAAGCCTTAAAAAATGCAATGATGGAAACTTTCAAGTTGGCTGGCCAATTTTGCTGCCTCAAAGATACCCAAAAGTTTATTTCAAAGTTCCCGTGTAATCTCTCAACACCAGCAAAGATGACTGTTTCTAATTACATTTTGTAGTTAAATAAGCTTTTGGAAAAATTATATAGTTTTGAATTGTGAAGTTATCTATGTGATCCTTCTCCCCTTTTTCCATCCTAAGTTTGACCTAAATTTACTCTCTAGATAAAAATAATTAATGACAAGCATTAAGTCATGTTACATGTTTGCCTTTCTGCAAGGTAATGAAGATGGACCCAATAATCAGACCTCATCAGCTGTTGAGGCTGGTTCATCATTGCAAAATGTTCTTCTAAGACATTCCCCCAATTCCATGGATGTGGATGTGGTTGTCAGTATACCATTTGCAATGGTTGATGAAATTTCTGATTCATCACCGGCTGCTGAAGATGGATTACAACTTGGAGATCAAATTTTGAAATTTGGCAGCGTGGAAGCTGGGGAAAATTTGCTCCAAAGACTAGCTTCTGAGTCTCAGACAAATATGGGTTGTGCAATACCTGTTGTTATCATGAGGCAAGGTGCCGTAATCAACTTAACCATCACACCTAGAACTTGGCCTGGCAGAGGTCTATTGGGGTATGTCTGCAATACCTATAATTTTTTTCTTTATGACTAACATCGTTATATCATCATCCACTTTTTCCTTTTGAAAGAATAGGCTTAAACAACTGAAGTAGTTACTTTTGCTTTCTCAAGCTTTCCCATGTTCTAATAATATGCCCAAATGGATCCTTACATTGACGTCATTTAAAAAAAAAAAAATACTGTTTTACTATCAACATACTTAAAAAAATTGCTGAAGTGATTGAAAATAGGGATTGAAGAACTTTGACATGTTAAATATTTGTCCTTTGGTTCGTTTTTTTGTTCTCCTTTTGCTTCTAGAGGATATCTTATGCTTTGATTTCTACTTTTCTCGTTTCGACTCTAATTATTTTGTTTTCAACAAAATGTCAATCTTGTTAGACTCCTTGTAGTGGAAGGTATATTTGATTTGGGCAAGCTCCTGGTATATTTACAGCAGTCTATTATTACTTTATAAACTCTCTTCCGGGAGAACAACATTCCTTGACACTAATATTAGAATTCACCATTCTGTTTAACTGAATCAAATAAGCTGTACCCTCACTGATAGCTAGCTTAGAGTTTTTGTCCCTTGTTCTTGCTCTTAGAAAGCTACACCAGTGGGCATGCTCCAGTTATGGATTGCCTTGTCTAGGCCATCGTGTACTACTTCTGCTCTAAGTTTTCCATAATAAGCTGAACGCCGTTATCAGCATAAAAAATCATCTTAGTACAAGTTATTGGTTGCGGCCATTAATTAAGAGTTAATGAGCTGATAGCCTTTTGATCATAGCCAACAAAGAGTATGTAGAAAATATTAATTTAAAACGAATGTTGATTAGTTAAGTTACTACTGCTGCCAAAAGCATGCTCATATTTATTGCGAGGGTTCCTCTATGTTGAATGCTTGCAGATGTCATTTTCGGATCTTGTAGCTGCAATGGTTTATTTATCTCAAGGTGGTGACAGTTGGAAGAATTTTGGGTTGGTCGAAGTCTACAGTGTTTTATTTCATATTCGAATGTTTGTTTTTGTATACTCAATGTGACCTTGGATCTTGTGGATGTCGATTTTGGGATTCCAGATTTTCTATCCATATTTCGGTTTAACTAAAGCGCATATTGAACTGTCATTGTGGAAATATAAATTAATGTTCTTTATTTCCTGAAACTTGCTTTCCCCCTCTTTAACTTTTCCGTGAAATGGGAATAGACAATAGTAGCTTAAAGGAATGTGAATTAAGAGAAAAAATTGAAAAAATTTAGAGAGAAAAACAATTAAAAGTTTGAATGCATATAATTAACACGGTGTGTTATAGAGAGTATTGTAATCTAATATTCATTTTGGTCCTAAATAGATTTCATTAAAAGAAGGATCATAAGGAGAGGAGTAAGCTTTTTCATAGACTTTCTGTAAGCTTTTGAATAGAAAGAAAAAAGGCTTTCTCTCTCTCTCTCTCTCTCTCTCTCTCTATATATATATATATATGAGCTAAATAACTTATTTAGAGATTAAAAATTAGTTAATTATTTTTTTATAGATATGTATTAGTTTTTCTAAAATGCTTCTTAATTATTTGTATTAGAAACTACATCATTAATGAATACTTCCTCTTATTCTTTTTATAAGAATCCGACAACTAAATTACAAGTTTTGAAAAAGTTGTTAAAATTAGTTAAAAATAATAAGTATATCCGAAATAAACTTCTCTTTTCAACTATGCCCTTATTTATAGAGTAAAATACTCTAACCACCCTTGTATTTTGCCTTAATTACACAGACCTTCCTTCTATTTTGAAAATTCATATAAACCTCCATTTAAATAAAAAACATGTTACACAAATCTCCCTTGGATTATGAAGATTCTATTTCCATTCATCAAACCGTTAGTTGACAGTTAATTTTGACTTATAAACACTTTTTTTTTAACCAAATTACCCTTATTTAACATAAGAATTATTTGAACATTTATATTGACCAAAAACATTATACAACCAAGAAATTCTAATGTGTGTGTTTTTTTTCAAAATATCTATTATATTATATAATTTATTAATTTTTATTTTTTTATAATTTTTTATAATTTTTTTGTTTATAAAATTTTCTAATTTAAATTTTTCATCATATTTGTTTGAGATGATAAAGGGTAATTTAGTCAATAAAAATTATTATAATATAAATTATAATTAAAAAATATATTTTTAGAATCATTTTAGAATATTCTTGACAGGGTTAACAACTTTGACTTAAGTATAAATTTTGAAAATAGAGGGGAGATATGTGTAATTAAAGCAAAATACAGGGGTGATCAGAGTATTTTACTCATTATAATTTATAAGAAGCAAGTAAGAGAGAATAGAGTTAAAATAGATATCACCGATGTGTTAATTACTGCAATACATATAATTAATAATGGGAAAAATGGGAAAAACTTATTAAAAATGTTCAGACAACTCTTGTCGGGCTCTTATAAAAAGAACTAAGACAATTCAAATTTTGAACCCTTTTAAAAAAGACCGGAGGGAGTACATCCTAGTACAGTGCAATCAATAGAATTTTTTGATGAAAGAATTATAAATTTATGTGATAAAGTGAATTATTAACTAGCTCTAACATTGACGTAAGGCAAATTTACTAGTCAAACTAAGCATTTGTTGCTCACATAACACAAATTTACAACTAAAAAATATTTAACACTGTTTACATTCAAACAATGCAAATTTACAAGTGTAACAAAAAGTTCTTATCATCAATGATCTTAAAGAATAAGTTTTTTTTTTTTTTTGTGTGTGTGTGTGGAGAAAAAGAGATATGGGAATTTGAGGAGAAGGCACGTGTCGGAGTGAGAATACGATAATAGGGAAGCAATAATAGTGTAATGTAATGGTTGGAGATCCATAAACAAAAATGGTACATTCTTGTCTATCAACAACTCACTACTCTTACCCTCGTCTTTAGGCTCAACTGGCGGCAAAGGGGTCAGACACTCTCACAAAGGGAGGGGGTTCGATCCTGGAGTTGGTCAAGGCGCTGGAGGAGGCATCCTAGCTCCTAGGTGCCTAGGTTAACGCCTGAGGGTAATAGATGGCTCGCCCTGCCCAACATCAGTATCACCTAGGAGGAAAGGAGATTTCGCCCTGCCCTTTAATTGTGGGTGAACCCAACCCCTTTCCTAAAATTTTTATATAAAAAAAAAAAAAAAACAAAAAACAACAACAACTCACTACTCTTTGCTCTCTCTCTCTCTCTTTTTTTTTTTTTTGATAAAGAAATTTTAGAAGGAGGGTTGGATTCACCCACAGTCCAAGGACAGAGCGTTTTGGCTTTGTTCCCCTGGACATACAGGACTGAAAGTACACATACCTCCACTTCAGCCTGCGTTTCCACAAATTCACATCACCTAGAATACCTCCCTAACGCCTTGACCAACTCCAGTACTCTTTGCTCTCTTACACAGACAGGAAAACACAATCCCTCACTGTTTTATCATTGTCATCTCCTTCTCTAGCTGTCCAACCTCCTTTAAAGTTGTTTACTTGCCCCACCTCTTCATCACAGTGACCTTTTATTTCTCATAAGCACATCCAAACAAGCCAATAATTTTCATTAGCTAACAATTATTTTATTACACTCACTTTATTCAACACTTGCCGACTAGCATAGTGTAAGCTAAATAGTTCATTAAAATTAAAAAGTGATGGTTCTTCTCATGCACAATGCAATGAAGAATTTGTTTTCACCTATCTTAAAGGGCTAGGTGCAAAAATACACATGGTTTTTCTAAAAGTGAGTTCAACACCAAATGTTTTTTGAAGTGCAAAAGTGACTGATTACAAAAATAGAGTAGAAGTCGTATATTCTGTTAAAATGACTGTTGGTCCCACCAACATACAGTAACGAAATATGTGACTTGCTCTTTTTTTGTAACCACATAATCACTTTTAAACATAAAAAAACACTTGATGTTGGACACACTTATAGAAAAACCACATGCGTATTTTTGTACACTAACCCTATCTTAAATAATAATGTGTAACTAAGAATTTCATAAGAAAATTTTAATAACTGGTTTTATCCAAGGTTTTGAAACCTCGACCGACCACTAAACCAGTCAGAGTACTGGATCAAGAGTCAGTGAGTCAGATTGAAATCAAAACATAGCTAACCAGGGACTAAATCGGTAAGAAATTGAAAATTTTAGCGTTATTAATATAAAATTTTAAGGAAAATTATATATAAAAAATGATTTTTATTTATTAAAAAAAGAAAAGAAAAAAAATAGCGAACCAGGTTGATGCCCGGTTTGCCAGTTTCTGGTCCAGGTTTCAAAACCTTGGTTTAAACTGTACAGAAAATAGTGGACCAGTTAAAAAGCCTCACGCGAACATTACAGATACAGGGTTGATTTCATTCACTTGAGAAGCTATTAGTAAAAAAATCTACAATCTCAGAATCCATCATCATAATCAAGTTCAGGGAGAACATGAAATTTATACACAAATTCCCCACCATCATTACTCAATCTAAAAAAAAAGGCTAGTATTTAAATCAGTGGACAGGATGACACTGCTGATATATAACCTGGAGAGGCTTCATCAGCCAAGACAGTGAGTAGCAGAACCCATCATTCTGAGGAGAAACTCAACTCATCGATGGCAATCGAAAGATCTGATTCAATCACATTGTCACTCTCCTTTTGTTCATGAGCATTGTTGTTCATGATGATGCCATTATTCTCTTCCTTCCCTTCTGCTGCAGCTATACACTCATGGAATCTGAAGCAGCTGGTGAGATGGTCGTTTGTTAACCCAGCCACCTGCATGAAGCAGTACAGGACAGTGGGCCCCACGCCACGGAATCCTCTCCTCACCAGGTCTTTGCTAATTACATCCGCTTTAGGAGTTTTCACAGGAACCTGTCGAGGATATCGAAATCTGCTAGCTATGGGCTTGTGGTTCACAAAACTCCATATATACTTGTCGAATGACCCGAATTCATCAACAACCTGCCATGAGTAAAACCTGCAAAAAGTTAGGTAAAGAAACAATAATAGCCACAATGCAATAATGGCGGTTCAATTAAAGAGAAAAGAAAGCATTGTAGGGATTGATGATTGAAAAAAAGTATCATAGAGGACTTGGGTCACACCAGCAAAGCAAGCTGGCAGAATAAGGAATCCAAATAATTCGGTTGCATAATATCACTCTTGTAAACTAGATTACTACAGGCTCATGACGTACGGAGGATTATAGCATAGTTTGTCCCATATGGGTCGTGCAAATTTAAAAAGGACAAGGTCCACCATTTCAATTACCTTTATTACCTAACCTACCAGATTAAATGATAACTGGACACCGATTTTTAAGTCATTCATTTGATCATTAGCCACAAAAGAACAGCTTTTATACTGAAGATCAATACAGAAAAGAAAGAATTAAGGTCACCAAATTTTAAAAGGCATTAATATAGGACCCTAGGATTATGCCTTATTTACATTCATACTTTGCATAAAGGAAGCATGATTTGCTATCTATTTCAGCTGCTGAAGTCACAATATTACATGGGATTGCATTCAAATATCAGAATAAGAGATTACTGCAAAATACCACAAACCTAAATCTTGTGGTTCTCTTAGTTTCCAATGGTTCCGGAAAAATGAAAGAATTGCCAACCAACCCAAGAGTTACACTTATTCGGAGTCAAGGGTTTGAAAATCAAGAGAAAATAATAATCTACCTTTGATATTTGACGAGCATTCTCAATTATAGCACGCAATTTAAGTTCTGAAAGAAGGGAGCTTGCAGTAGTTCCTGGCGAAATCATCTTCTTTTCATTCAATTTTGAGACAGCTACTGGATCAAAGTCTGAGAATACTTCCCTGCAAAAACTCTTATTAGCAAAAATAAAAAGGGACAAAGTGAAGAGATAAGCCTACAGCTGAGGTTAAAAAGATTTTGTGGAAGCCACTTCATATTTGAGGCTAGAAGTAAATGAAAGTAATAGTGAACTTCAAATGAGCAATACAATACCTAAAAATGTGCCTTTTGTTCAGAATGACTGGCCAAGTGAGTTCAGATAGAGCACTCGAAAGTGCAAGAAGTTCAAATAATTTCCTACAAGAGATAAAGAGTGTCAAGCAAAATATCTGATGAGAAAAGGTATATTAATAACATAATCAAAGTTGTGTTTAACATACTTGTCATCATGTACTGGAACTCCCCATTCTTCATCGTGGAAGGCAGCGTAACACGGTTCTGGTTTCAATTTTCAATAGATGAACTTAGTCATCAAACAACTTTTGAAAGCTAGTCAAGTTCAAGATCAACGAATCAAAATATATTGGAGACTTTTCTAGTAAATGTGTAGGGATGGCATTCAGCTGGCTCACATACAACAGCTGTACTTCCATCAGCATATCAGGTTCGTGCCTTTTATTAAGAATTCCCAAGTTTATAATCATCAACTGAAATCTATGGAGAAGGTACATGTTGAATGGTTGTATTTTCCTATTGTGGTTATCAATCTATATTATACATGAATATTAAAGTGACGGTTTTGAAACACATAAATCCAACTGGAGCTTTGTTCTTAATGTAATGCATAATCTCTTCAAGAACCGAAATTTATCTTCAAGTTATTTGAGAATCACAAATCAACTCTTATACATGTAAAGTTCTTGTATAAAACAAAATGTGTACTCATTCCTGAGAGTCATTTTTAATATTTAACATAAGCCCAGGTTTACTCCAAAATCAGAAAGAAATGCCACCTCAAGAACCTAGAAAAGTCAAAGAAGATAACTAACCAGTATTAGGAGTGACCCAGGCACACCTCTTCTTCGATTGTGAACCATCAGGTAGAGATTCCCAAGAACCATCGGAAGCAACACTTCTTGGCTTTGACACAAATGGCTTCCTTCTACTGACTAGGCTATTAGACCGAGTCAATCTGCCTGTAGATGCTCTACTGTGGAATGAATCCGTAGAGGCATCGGATGAGCACGAAGCATTCAGAGACAAATTAGAATGCAATAGCTGTTCATGCCTTCGGAGTACTGAAGGAGCACTGAGAGAATGTGACTTAGGAGAGGAAGTTACGTTTGAAGACAATTGAAGAGAGTTTTTCTCTTTGGCTGATGCAACCTCATCCCTCAATTTCTCTGCCTTCCTCTGTGGCTTTGAAGTGGGTTTTCTTGAACTCAATGACCCTGTCTTGTTTCCATTTGGTCCAAGCACAGGCCTTCCCTCTGAATCAGCAACATTCGTTGACCTCAATCTGGGAGCTCCCGACATTTGTAAAAGAATTATAGTTTCAGAACTCTCCAAACTGGCAATCACCCGAAGTTTTCCAACACCAGTCACCCCACAGTGAGTTCTTGAAATTTTAATGCTCCATTAGGTGACAGTGAAATTCAATATAACCGTCATTCTTCATTTAGTTGGACTCTTAAAGAGAGCAGAAATGATAAAAATAAGAGTCACTAGAAAATTTTAGCCAACACAGAGTATGCAGTGACTTAGCACCCACCTCTCTTAGAACAGATCTCAGATTTCTACCTCCAAAATGAGATAATTGTAGTCAAGGCTGCTTGAGGGCATCACTCACAATCCTAAAATCACAAAAATATACAGTGAAAGCCATAAAAAAACTTGAAATTTAGAAGCAACCAAAACACCCGACCCCATTCCTCTCATACCCCAAATTTAATGTAAGAACAAAACCCAGAAAACTTGAAGCCAATAGAATTTAATCAACATGACATCATCAAAGTCAGTAAGATGGGTTCACCTTTTGACCAAAGCTAGGGTTCAAATGGATCGAGTAGAGGACCACATTCCATATTCATGTAAATTTCAAATGAACTCCAGAAGGCCTAGAAACTCCACGACCATTATTCATTGCGGAAAACAAGAGAGCTTTCCAACCCCCAAAGAGGAAATGCAGGTGTTCAAACTGAGAGGCTCAATTTTTCAGTCGCCCCACATGGAAAAAGGACTGACACGTTCCTTTCTTTGGAGTTCTCATGCTAATTTCCCATAAAACAGCAGAGAAAGGTTTCAGGAAAATGTGAGGAAAAGAGACTTCCTTTACCAGTGAGACATAGCAGAAGCGTTGAAGAGAGAGTTGGGTTTTGATGATCTAACAACAAAGGTTGAAAACCCACAACAATATTTGAGGGAGATGAAGTGAGAGAATCAAAGAGCGAATAAGCCAAGGAAGCGAATGAGTGTAAAGAGAGAAGAGTGAAAAGATTGGGTTTAACCCGGAAATCCGGTTCTTCCTGTAGTAATTTACCGGCACAGCCGGTGCTTTGGATTTGGCTCACCAAAAAAAAAAATCAAATTTTATTCCTAGACTTTACTTAAGGTAATTAAATGAAAATTATATATTTTTATTTATATTTCAATTTTTTAATAAATAAATTTTAGTAAATATTTTTAAAAATTAATTTTTATTTCAATCATATATATATATATATATATATATATATATATATAGGGTTTAATGTTTGTGCATCTACTACAGAAACTTTTTTTCTGCAGCACTCACATAAAAGTGATGGGTCCCAGTAATATTTTATCTCTCATCTCTTTACCATGGGACCCGCTTACTTTTATGTGAGTCTGCAGCAGAAAAGTTCTAAAATATTAAACATTAAACCTATATATATATATATATATATATATATATATATATATATATATATTTCAATTGTAAAAACAAGTCCTTTTTTTATCAAGAAAAAAAATCCAATTTTCAATTATAAAAATATTATACTAATTTAATTTTCTGTGTATAAGTTTTCCTTTATCCTTTCATTTTAAAGTCATTAACTAACCATTTATCTTAAAGTATAAACTCCGTTTGGCCAAAATAAAGACATATAAGCTACAACATTAATTTTATTATCGTGTAATATTATATATATATATATATAAAGATCATTGGTAGGTATGGAAGATTCGTCTAAAATTTTTAATTTACCTGTTTGTTTTGAAAATAAAGCTATTCCCCTCACCTAATACTCAGAAAACACAGCTATATCAAATTTAAATGTAGCAAATAATTAAAAATAATAATAGAAAAATACTACTTAAATTTCGACAACAATAGTATTAGGATTAATAAGAACAGTAAAACAATTGACGATTTATTTTAATGGAGAAATCACACATTTGATATTTTGAAGTTCAAATAATATTTTCTAGGGATTTTTCATTGCATATAAAACAAAAGATTGTGAGTAAATAATTTTAATTTAACCTAATAAGAGAAATAATTAAATTTAAACATAATTTTTTTCAATCTTTAAAGTAAAGTTTTGTAGTATTATTAATGATTGATAATTTGATTAATCTATCCTTATTACTAACAGCTCATCTCACTGCTTTTAATATGTTTAGTTGGAGGGGCAGGGCATCAAGGAGAAGATAAGGCTAAAGGGAGAAAAAAAAAACATTTTTATAAAATTGATTGTTGTTGTTTTATTTGATTTTATTACTTTGATAATCTGATTAGTTTCTCCTTAATGATGCATGATTATGTTATAATTTTATATTTAAAATTCATTTTTTTTTTAAATGGGACCTCGTGTCAAGTTCAAGGGGGCTGGTGGTGGACTGGACACACACTGACACAAGCAAGTGTCAAATCTGAAGAAAGAAATGTCATCACTTCTTCTTTTATTTCGTAGGGTCATTAAGAATATTATAAATAAGTATTTAAATAATAATTAAAAGTTTATTGTTATGAAATAGTAGTAATAAATAGAAGATTAATGAAGTGTGCAAACAAGTCAATGGTGATGGGATGGCAGTGGCAGTGAGTGGCACTGACATGTGAGGAATGCTGCATTTGCTACAAACATTAAAGTGGGCATCAGATTTCAGAAAGCCAGCCCTCACCATGCCCCAAAAAACTTTGAGAGATTTCGGAGGCTGTTTGTTTTTATTTTTAAAATAATTTTTTATGATAAAAAAATAATAAAACTTGTTTGAAAATTTGTTTTCAAAAAGTAAAAATGTATTTTTATTAGATCAAAAGTTTCACCATAACGCTTAGAATTAAAAGGCATAGGGTTATCACTTCTTCCAATAAGTGAGTTTTACGTTATTCGAATTTATATTCTCTTCCTTTCATTCGAATTAAAAAATTATTTTTAAAAACTTAAGTAAAATACTCTAACCATTCTTTTGTTTTGCTTTAGTTACACAAATCTCCTTTTTTATTTTGAAAACATACATTTAAGTCCAAACCGTTAACTCCGTTAAGAATATTCTTAAAATATATTTTTAATTGAAATTTATATAACAATACAATCTATTTACTAATTTGCCCTTAATTCTAAAGCCAAAAATTTTAATTGACAACTTGTAAATATCACAAATTTTTAAAATTTTAAGTAAGTTTCTTGAATGTTTGTAGAAAGAATATCAAAATATATATTTAAATGGCTTAATACAATCTCTAAAACATATAGAACATATATAGTTTATTATATTTGATAGGAAAAAAAATGTGTTTGATATACTCCCTCTACTTCTTATTATAAAGCACCAACTACTAATTCTCACAAAAACAATAAAATTAGTTAAAAGCATTAAAATTGTTCTAAAATTCAAGTGATTTTCAATATTATCCATATTAATTACCCTAAATTCAAATATCATATAAATTAGTACTCTCTCCCACTACCCTTATAAAAAATGGGCAAACATGGAAAAATAGATTAAGTGCACTTTGGAAACTTGCAAGTGCCTTATAAAAAAGTACCAAGAACACTTGTTAGTTGGTGTCTTATAATAAGGATAAGACGGAGTATATATTTTTAGTGATTTAAGAAACTAAATATAAATAAATTTCAATAAATATGGTAAAAAATTTAAATTATAAATTTTATAATCTCAAAATTCATAATTTTTTAACATATTAGAAAGTGAAGAAAATCTATTAGGTTAAAAGTTTGGTGGTGTAAATTTCCTTTTTGCCCACATACATATATATTTGTTTAAATAATTCTAATGTTAAAGAATGGCATTTTAGTAAAACAAAAGTTCAAAAGTCAAACTTAATAGTCAACTAATGGTTTGGGTGATTAGAAATAGAATATTAAAATATAAGAGAAGTTTATGTAACATATATTTAAATTTTGAGGGAGGTCTATATAGGTTTTCGAGATATAGGAGAGGTTTGTGTAATTATTGCAAAATAGAGGGGCATTTAGAGTATTTTACCCTAAAAACTTAAAAAATAAAAACAATTTTCTAGTGTTTTTATTTTTCTATTCCTTATTTTGTAAGGTCATCCTTGACCCCTGTCCACTATCGACACCACAACATTGTGCCAACTGCCAACCACTGCCACGTCACAGTCGAAACCATGCTTAAACGATACAAGCCGTTTACCACTTATACTAATTCCCGTTAGTCCCCTTCAAAGAATTTTATGTTGTTTTATCTACCTTTCTAATTGACGCTTCTAACTACCTTGAATTTGATAAGAAGCCTTTTAAACTTCTAAATTTGTTTAGTTAGTAGAATATGATATGCTATTTAATTAAATACCCTTAATTTTAATTTGGGTGCTGATAACTTAAATTTAAGTCGTCATGTGCACGCAAACCTTGTGTCATGTTTGTTATTTAACTATCAAGTTTAGAAGCAGCAAGAAAATTATCTGTGTACATTTGATGGCAAAAATTAAGCTTTTAAAAGTAAAAAACAATTATGCATACATGACCTAGGCTAAAGGAGAAGAAGCACAATTCAATGTAATTTTATTTTTTGAGAAATAATTCCCTTCAGGTATATTTTTCTAAAACCAAACAAATTTCATATTTAACGCCATGTGATAAATTTTAAGGGAAAATTGTATTTACGTCCTGGACAAGAGAAAATATGACAAAATAGTTCATTAAAATTTTAAAATTACATTTAAGTCCCGTATAACTTTTTTGCAATAAATTCCAATTATCAAATGATTATGAACTTGTCAATGGACGTCCATGGATTTATCATTGTATCGCCTATGGACTTGTCAGTGGACACTGCTCAACTTATTAGTGGAATTAGAATTTATTGCATAAAAGCTCACAAGACTTAAATGTAATTTTAAGATTTAAAAGGACCATTTTAATGTATTTTTTCTTATTCTACCTAAATACTCCCTCTGGTCCTATATTTAGGATAGGGGGTATTCCAATTTTTCCTAAATTTAACGTCATGAATTTATAGAGCCGATCTGCCAGCTAATTTTTTCACCCTTGGAAACTTCCTTCGTCAACTTTATGACTCATTGGCTACCAAATATTAGGGTTAGATGGGATGTGAAGAATCCCTTGCTTTCAAATCAGTAAAGTTCTTATATCTAATCCCGTTTGGTTTTTCTTCTTTGGCTTTTTTCTTACATGTCCTAACTCCTAATATAAGAACTAGTTTTTTTTTTTTTTGAAAATTTAAGGAAGCTAAATAAAATACTTTAAAATATTTATATTTATCATTTTTTTTCAAATTAATCTATCTAACTTATAAATTGATATATATTTTAATCATACATAACATACGATATGATTAAGTAACTTATTTAATTTCTTTAATCTCTCCAAAAAAAGATTACCTATGTCTTATATTTAAAACCGAAAATAATACTTCTAGAGTCTCGAGTCTTTGTAAACATCGTTACTACAAATCCTAAAGTACTCATAACAACAATGTTTCAACCAATAATAATAAGAGACACTTGAGACATAAGTCTTGTCCTATTTCAACCAAATGGAAATCAAAACGAGTATGACTTTGCATCCTCTCCATTTATGAATTTAAAAAACCACATCTCAAAATTAAGTATGGGGTGAGACCCATTTCTCTACTTTTAAAATGCAGTATCTATATTCATTTTTGTGGATTTAAAAAACATCTGAAACAACAGTTGTCAGTCAATCTTGTATTTAATTGATTAAATGACCACTAGTTTTGAAAGTAACGCTTCAACAAGTCTGATCTATCCAACTCCCTAAACATCTACCAGTAAAAAACTACCTGAACAAGTTTTCAAACATTAAATAACAAAGTTTGAGGACTACAAGTTATTGACCAAAAATATAAAAAGCCAATTCTCATAGCTTCCAAGTTTAACCATTCTGTGGTTTCTAAATAAATATTGTTCGGTAAATAACAATCTAGTTTTATGAAATATGAAATAAGAAACATATTTGCCCAGGAACTCCATCCCCATTCAGATCCAACTGTTAAAAAGCTCTGCACTCAAAATAAGAGCAAAAGAGACGGACACAAACAAGATGAGAGCATGGCAAAATATTTATGAATACATGAGCCTCTGAGGATACATGATATGATATTTCTCACCCTCCATTGGAATCAACTCTATATTCATTCCTAAACTACTGATCCGTTTCAAACAGGTTGAATGGAAAATGGAAAATAAATAAATATGCACTGCCTGTTGTTTCGCTACGCGGCTACATGGAGGATGAGGGGGAAAGGAAAACGAAAATGGGGTTGAGGGAGAAATATTTGAAACCTATCAATCAATTAATAGAGATACAACCACCTGATGATACCTGAATTATGTATTCAGCAAGGCTTAATTTCACCCATGCTTAAGAGAGTTCGAGCCGACTCGATTGCTTTCTCACCCCCAAGGTCAGAGGCGTCTTCAGTTAATTCTTCTTCAGAGTCCACCGACCACTGAGCAGAATTTTCTTGGTTTCGCTGTGAATCAGTAATTTTGAGTTGCAAATTGTTTGAGGAGGCAGGGGCGGTAGCAGCCACAGGAGGAGCACTTGGTGGGCCATGTCGTTTCTTGGGCACGGGCTTGTCATGGTTGTGTGCTCCTTTATATGTAATGATGACAGCACTAGGATCATCGACTGCAGTCTCAATTTGCTTACGGACAGGACATCCAGCAGATGTGCATCGGTAGTAATTTCTGAAAATTTAAGAAGTTAAATAAAAGAAAGAGGATTAGAAGCCCAATATAAGAGAAAAAGAATGAAACATGGTGGGGATTTTGAAAGGCAATGAAGCAAATAACAAAATAAGAGCATTTTTTGCTTGAAGAAAACATCAGTTTAGATCATTGTTGCTTCATCACTTAGTCTATTCCTTCCATCATAACAACTAGGTAGCAGCTCCACTCAGAAAAGCAGAAAGTAATGGACTACCCCATCAACAATACAACTTTGACTCCAGAAGATAAAAAAATCCTGTATCTCCGTGTTAAAAGGTGGGTAATGTAACCGCAGAAATGTTTATCAAAATAATTGATACTTGGCAGCAGAAAAGTTTATCAAAATAATTGATACTTAGCAGCAGAGAAGTTTATCAAAATAATTGATACTTAGAAGCCAGGTTGCTTTGCTTAATATAAGGCCATATATGTGCCACACTCCAAACTTCTTATACTTGCTAATACCTAACAAAGTGTCGTAGTGAAAATGCATCTACAAGCCACAAGGATGATGCTATCATCAACACATATGGGCTTATTTGGCACACAGAAAGTTAGAGAAGGAAGTGAAAAGGGAATAGAAAATGGATAAAAAATGATACTTGTGCCTTTACAGTCACTTTTGATAATTGATATTAGGACTTAGGAGTATGATAGACATTAACTGTTTAGGTTTTATATATTGAAGAGGAAACATATTCCCTCAGAATACCAGACGGGCCCATACGCCTGAAATTCCAAAGACTGTTGTAATCAGTGTTGTCAATGCCTCAATCGCAGTCATCATGGCATCACTGCGTCCTCTTTTTGCTTTAGTGTAGCAGCCACCATGATGATATATAGAAATTGAACGCAGAAGGTAAGTTTTTCCTTTAAAAAAAAGCCATTGGGCTTCCCAAGATTGAGGGTATTGCTTGCATTATTTTCAGTGTGATTGTTTAAACTTAGATTATAACATTGTTTGCTTGGAAAAATTCCTAGTGTGATAATTTTATTAGTTCTTTTTTTATGACCGCCATTAATTGTATTGACATGATATTTTCAAGAACTTTTTTTTAAGGCTGCCGAGCATGCACATGTAGTTGCCATGCCATGGCAGCATGGCGACTTCTAGGCTTGCACTATTCCTTGCCATACAATTCACAACACTGGTTGCAAATGACATTGGTTCTTTCTTTGGTCTCCTTGTTAAATAACTGATTCTACAAGAAGAGCATCCTAGCTTTCAACCCAAAAAAAAGTGTGGACTTGGTTTCTCCAAGAATGTTTGGCAGTGTATTGGTGAATTATGTAGGCTTATTAGACAGGCATTAGAATGTTGAAAGGGTATTTTATTCAAATTATTGTTTAATAACAAATAATAGCAAAGGATGTTTTTCAGCTATGATATGGAGCTTCTGCTTCAGGCATAATAAGAAAGCAAAAATGAAAATATTTGCATTTTCATAATAAATTTGACACTCAAGGTGTGTCTGTATCCTCAATTGATGAATATAACTATGAAGCTGTCATCAAAGACATGGGATATTCGTTAATGAGGCTTAGCAGTCAAGAACTTAGAATCTGGCTCACTAGTCAAAAGGCTGCTACAAGAAAAACTAATACTGGTTCTTTTAGCTTTAAAGTTCTGCCTTAAGGTTCCAAACTCACCTCCCCCCAAAACATACACCAAAAGGAAAAAAAATTACCAAAAAAAACATTACGAATAAATACATTATATTAAAAGCAAGGCAAAGAGATAGGCCATTGGTTTGACATTCACAAAGATACTTGTAAGTATCTTTGCCTTTCTTAAAACTATTTAAAATCGCATAAATGCATCTTGCAACTGTTTGTCTAACTTTATATTTCATATAAACAGTTATTTTAAGCACCCAAGATGACAAAATAGAAAAGAAATGCACAAAAATGTCAGCATGTACCTGGGATGGGAATTTCCCCTGACCATTTTCTGTCCATACTTGCGCCATCGGTAACCATCACTTGATATTCCAACATCCCCTGCTGCATGCAAAACATACTTAGAATTCTTTCCAGGTTCTACATGTGAGTCCAAGTTTGTTAAGTCACCATTCTTCACTCTGGAAATCAAATTAAAAAAAACATTAAATCAAAACTAGCAAACCTTTCAAACTAGGATTTGAAAAAGAGCTTATTATCTAAATTTTTACTTCTAAATAAAATTATTTGATGTGCAAACTTGCCTTGTTTTCAGCTCTGGTTCATCAACATGCTCCACCTTCAAAATAAATTTACCATTCTCACTAAGACCGGATGAATTTTGTCGTTTCTTATCAGCACTGCACGGTAAATCTTGTAGAGGTTCTTTTGTAGAAGAGGTTGGATCTGCATCCTTGGGCACTCCAATGGGCTGTTCTGGAAGATTGGCTTCAGCAGTAGGTTCATTAGATGGCAGGAACTTAATTTCCCCAGTGGTGTTAGGGTTAGTCTTCCGTAGTGGCTCATGGCTGTGTTGACCTTTATAAATAATCTCTATCATATGCCCTGAATGATCGCAAAATTCAATCTTCTTTGCACTACACCCTGAATGAGTACACCTGTAATAGCTTCGAAAACCAGTTGGACTCTTCACTTGCTTCTGACCATACTTGCGCCAGTTGTATCCATCAGATGTGGATGCCCTCGCAACATTGACAGCAGAAAAACCTTTACCGCCAGAAAAATTTTTCTTGCCTGCTCCCAGCACGTGTCCATTACTAACGTTCTGAGGAGATAGTCTCTGTTCTGGTAGAGTTGAACTAGGAATAGATGATAAAGGTTGTGCAGCAGAAGATGGTGACACTGCAGATAACGGAGTTGGGCATATAGACAGCGCAAGTCGATCTTCTGTCTGATTCTTAGCTTCCTGGACTGTTTCTCTTACACTAGTTTCCATGTTTGAAGGTCCATTTGGCTCCTGAGAGAGGATGTTAATTCATAAACCGGTCTATTTTAGAGCTCAAGAAACTAGATATAAGTAATTATATGGAAATGCCGTATAATGATGCAAAATGACTATAGATGCTTCCTTCGATTAGGTTAGGCACGGATCATCAAGAAAGCAGCCAAATGACTAATTGCTCATACACTAGGGCTTCCCAACTTTGAGAATACAATGACTATAAGAAAGTTACTTTCAGTGATACCAATTTTAATTGACCATTGGATGTGTAAACCAATTCAACACACCATGATCATCCACAGACAGATAAGGTGACCAGTATGTCAGATTTAGATGACAATTTTAAAGGTCAAGATAGTGGAGTGTAGCTAGTAAACCACAGGAAGGAGAAGTGTAGACAACAAATCCAAAAATAAATTATCACCAAAGAAAGTGCTCTAACCTTACTTTCATCTCTGCCATCAATCCGCGTAGCAGAGCTGGCCGGTAAATCTGTCCACAAACCACACATTTCATTTCACTACCTTCAAGAAGACATTAAAACGCGAAAAAGGAAAAAAATTTAAGGCGCTCGTTAAAAATGAAGCTTACCAGCACTCTTACTAGCCATCGCCGATTCAACCGAAGCGGACATAACTAGGGTTTCTGAAGTAGATTCTTGCGGCTCTGCCTCCTCAACCGGAGGTTTACAATTCCGTAACTCGCTAGACGGTTCTTTACAGACTCGTTTCCGGTTCTTCTTCTCATCGTCGTCATCATCATCATCGTCATCATATTGTCCTTCACTTTTATCACGACCTTGTCGTTTATCCCCTCGTTCAACAGGACGATCGAGGGTTCGAATCGGCGGAGGCCGGAGAGCGTGACGGTGCTCGGGCATGGCGGCATAGGGGATGGTTCGGAAGAGAGAGGAAAGCCTTTTTATAGGGTCCGATGTGTGACTGTGAAGCGGCATGGTTGGAAGCAACGAGAGAGACTAAGGTTGGTCTCGGTATGGGGGATGTGACTCTCTTTCTCTAAGTGTCTTTGACTGCCATTGACCCTCCCAGGGAGCTTAGCTTTGAATAGTTAAATGCAATCACAGATAACGGTCGTCGTCAAATTCGACGTTACGTTGGACGGCGAGGGTATTTTGGTTTGGTGGATTGTGGATGGAGGGGGGTTGACGGAGGTTTGACTCAGGGCACAGTTGGACTTGGACCAATTCATTAAAGTCGTTGGGGATGGAATGAGAAGGATTTTGTTTTTTTTTTTGCTCAAACGAGAAGGATTTTGTTCATTTGGGCCAAAGTAGACAACTTTCGTAACAAGGGTTTTTGGTGAGCGCATTCATTATCATTGCGTTCCCTCCCTCATGCGGAGTTTTCTAGAGGGACCTCTCAAAATCCCTATCCTCACTATTCTTTAATATCTATGTATTTTGACCGTCTAAAAATTGATTTAAGCGTCCAAAAAGAGACACCTTATCTAACTTTTTAAATTTTTATCTTTACCGCGTGTGGTAGTTTTTACCGTATGCGGTAATTTGAAATAAATGATGTGTCTTTCTCTCGACGCTTATAACAATTTTTGAACGATCAGGATGCGAGGATACAGAGAGATACTAAGGGGAGGGATTCTGAGAGGATTCGGATCCGTTTGATACCTGTTATCCTAAATATAAAATTTAAATTTGTAGTTATTAATATTTAGATGTGGTTTTTTATTTTTATTTTTATCTCTTTTAAAATCTTATTAATAGGAGTACAATTGAAACTTTCCAGAAAATTTGTTGTGAAAGTCTATGTGTCATTTACTTCATTTTTTTTAAAATTAGATTTAAAACTTTTGTGACAAATTTGCATCTTAGTAAAAATGACGTGGATGATATGTGAATTGTTAGGTCATCATATTTGGTTAACCAACGATTAAAATTAACTGCAATAATGGTCAAAGTAAAATTGCTATTGTTTGAACATTTTCAATGCAAAAATTCCCCTTAGTAATAACTTTTAAGATAAAATTATTCCTTAACCCTAAAATAAAATATCGAAGACCCTTGTTAATTGTATAGAGAGTATAATAGGTGCCTGAATTATCACAAAAGATAAATTAATTAAAATATTTAAAATTTTGGAATCATTTCATTTAAATTCGTGCCAAATAAAATAGTAATAACAACAACAACAATAAATACACAGATATTTAAAAAATAAAATACATAAATGAGTCAACCAATACTCAAAACAATGCTTCTGGTCCATTCAACTACTGTGCCAGGTGGGCCCAGCCCAGCTCCCTCATTTTTCCTTTTAGAGGCATTTTTAAAATCTCAACCCTAAAGTCAGGTGCGCGACGCGGGTCGGATGCGGATTAGTCAAAGCGAAGCCCCGGTAAACCGGGTGGACAACCAAAAAAAAATCTCGACCCCCATATTTTTAATGAAAAAATTCTAAAAAATACCTTCAAACTTTTAAAACCCTAAATCAGTAATTTCCTAATAAAATGAATTGTGAATTTCTTATCAAGTGTAGTCAAATCTCATATCAATTATAGAAAACAAACCTTATTTCAAATTTTGAAATCAGAGATCTTTTTATAGGATTTTTCCAATTTTCAATGGATTAATTAATTAACCTTAACCTATTTTGTCAATTCTAGAAAAGGCCAACGTTCATAGCATGCAATCCATGAGATAACTAGCTTTTCTTTTTTCCTTTTTAAATTGTTTTTTTTTCCTTGGCCTTAATTATCCTTAACTTCTCTGGTAGTGCTTGTTCGAGACTTCTAAAAGTGCTAACTTATATAAATTGATATAAAACTCATTTTACATACTTACTTCGTATATTGTAAATTACAATTAAAAAGTTGTTTTTAAAGGCTCCAATCACTATTTCAAACAAATGATAGAAGCTTTTGCTTAGAGAGGATTGATTGGTTGTGTAATTAATAATTGTGCTATAAATTCTTTGCTTACACAACACTTGTTGTATGGGTTAAGGAGCAATTTTACACATGAGCTTTTCCCCCAGGAGCGCCCAGCACCACGTGCTTTTTTCTGGAGCAAAAGTACACACGTGGTTACGTTTTGGGAGCGCCCAGTACCACAGCAGTTAGTTGACCGTTAGTCAACCGTTAACTTGGATGGAACGCTGACGTGGCGCTTATTTGGACTGACACGCTGACATGGACGCTGACGTGGATGCTGACGTGGACGCTGATGGTAGGAAAAAAAAAAGAAAATTACCATTTTGCCCCTTAGTTTTAAATGAAAATTACCTTTTTGCCCTTGGTTTTAAATGAAAATTACCCTTTTAATAATAAAACTAAAAATACCCTTCCACCACCGGCTCCACCACCGCCGGCCGACCACCACCACCGGCCGGCGGCGGCGGCCGGCAGTGGTCGGCCGCCGGTGGTGGGGTGGCGGTGGTGGGGCCCACCAAGGAGGGGTATTTTTTTTTTTTTTTTTAAAAAAACTTAGGGCAAAAGGGTAATTTTTATTTAAAACTAATGGCATAAGTGTAATTTTACCCGAGTTCTTGTTCATTTCCATCCAACTTAACGGTTGACTAACGGTCAACTAATCTGCTGCATGGTCTTTGGCGCTCCCAAAACATAACCACGTGTGTACTTTTGCTCCAGAAAAAAGCACGTGGTGCTGGGCGCTCCTGGGGGAAAAGCTCATGTGTAAAATTGCTCCTTAACCCCTTGTTGTCTTGATGGTCGCATAATAGCCACTCTTCATGTTGCTTTTAGGGTTATGTTTCCCATTTCGTTATTGTTTCTTTCCATAGACCACACAAATTAAACGTTGAAAATTGATGTAATATGAGAGAAAGTCACAATATGACTCGTGTGACTTAAAATATCACACTTTACAAACATTTAACCTCCACATATTATTTCATCTAATTGGTACGAATAAAATTTTATGAGACAAAAGACTTGTTCAAGGTGACCCAAATTCAATGATGAAATGTCATTTTTTTTTATGGAAATTGGCTAGAAAATAGATTATACAAAAATCGAGTCTAAGATGATGCAAATGTTGCCTCAAATATAAATTTGGGTATCAGGCAAGATTGTATTTATGGGTTAAGATGTAAAAATACACATGTGGTTTTTTTAAGGTGCGCCCAACACTAAATGTATTTTTAAGGGATAAAAGTAACTATGAGCTTGTAAAACAAGTGCAAATGTACTAATTAATTGTTAGTTTGATTTTTTTTTTTACTGCTAAAGCTGACATGGATGATGACGTGACTATTAAACTAAAAATATGATGTGGCTATTAAAACAAAAATATGAAAAAAAAAACCATGCCGGTTGGGAATCAATTAAAACAAAACATAGGTTCCCTTTCCTCAATATGAGAAATTGAGAGTGAGGGCACAATAAGGAATGAGATTCTCTCATCATCTATTTTCTTATAAGCCTATATGGGTTATTGATTGAGAAGATGAGAGAAAAATCTAAAAAGTATAACTTGATGATGTGACCTTTCAGATTGATTGAACGGACATGATTTAAAGATTATGATGGATGATGAGAGAAACCGACCCAGCACAACAAGTATCCCCAACCCCACGCCATCGCCAAAGCACTGGAAGCATGCCCCTCATCAAGCTCACCAACACCTTCGCCAATTATATCGTCACTCGCCATCACCATCAGCTCCCGAATCTTCTTGGTAATCCTAATAGAATCATTAATTTTATCTTGTTTCAAAGATCGATCAAAATTTCTCTTTATCTATCCTATAAGATGATTTGATCGCAACTCTTGATTTCTAGGTCGTCGGGTAATATTTTATGAGAAAATTCATTTCAAGTCCCAAACGACCATGAAAATATCAAAAAAGTTCTAAGGGAAATTTAGGTGTCAGAAAAATCCCGTTAACAATTCCTTCTATGGGATTAACAACTCCATCTGTGGGATTAACAACTCTTTGGGGCTTTTCTGACATCTAAATTTCCTTTGAGATTTTTTTTTTTGGATATTTTCTTGGACCTGGAAGAAATTTTCCTACATTTTATTCTTTTGGTTTTGATTGGTTTATGCTTTTAGTCAAGATGTCTAGCAACCTTAAGGAGCAAGCAATATAGAACATGAAACAAGGTATGCAGGAAGGCGAGGAAGGCGATGGGGAGGTATATATCGATTACCCAAAAATTCACCGAATATCTTCAGCGGGTTGAAGAGATTCGAGTTGTTCTTGATGATGGAGGGCCTGGCCGGCGTGCAATGAGGATTATATTGCTATATTATATATATATTTTTTTTTTTAAAAAGCATTTTAGAATATGTTAAATTAACCTCTGCCAAATCATATTTGTTTTTCCTTGCCCAGTCAACACTTTTTTTCAGATTGTTACTTTAACGGCCACATCATCGACCATGTCAGTCTTAATAGTAAGAAAAATTCAAACTAACTGTCAATGAATATTTTTGCACATGTTTTAGAAGCTCCTAGTCACTTTTGTCCCTCAAAAGAGTATTTGGTGTTCAGAGGCAGAGCCAGGAATTGCAATTAGAGGGACAAAAATTATAGAATAGAACTCAAGTGTTCATGAAATTATATTGAAGTAAACATTTTAATGTTTTCATTTTAGTCCCTCCACAAAACTTTCAGTAGAGACTAAAGTGAAAATATAAAACTTTTTATAAGGCTAAAATATAATTTTATAAACATTTGGGTTTTTTATGTAATTTTAGGGGGTGGGGCCACCCCTAGCCCTCCCCTAGCTCCGCCCCTGCTGATGTTTGGGAAAAAAAATCACATGAATATTTTTACACCTTATCCATTGTATTTATTGGTGAGAATGAGATAATGCTACCTTGTAAGATGGTTAATGTATGACACAATTGTGGAATCGATCTTGGTCTTGAAAGTAAAATCTATCTGTCAATTTTGTCAAATTTTCCTAATTTGCCCCTATTAATGATCACTCAACAATAATCAAGTAAAACAGAGATAAAATGGATTAAGGAAGATTATTAGAAATTCTTAAAAAAAATATGTCATATTAAATAATTTTATATATTTAATCAAATTACATAAATAAACTTTATATTAAGTACGAGAGGGAGTATTTGAAAACCTCATTGGTTTTCCTTCTATTAATGCTCAGTGCTCACCTGCAGTTATTTGAACATCAATTGGCCATAATTTTGTGCGTCCTTAGAGCTTTTGAATTTGAAAAATATTTTTTATCCATTTATTTTTATTCCTGTGTTTTAACCATCAAAGCTTTATAAGGTTCAGCGTTGTTTAAAAAGCATTTTTATCACCAAAAAAAAAAATTTAACATATTTATTGTCAGATTCAATTTGTTCAATATTCTTTTAAGCAAATCTTCTATGTGTTAATTCTATGATGAGTTGATTCGCGCATAACCATGTAAAGATTCTAATTTATAGACATTTATTTATATAGCAGTCCGTAGTAGTTCCTCATCGTTATCCCATTTTGGGATAGGATATTGTCACTATCATTTTTTTGTCACTACCACTTTTTCATCGTTAGATCAGAATCTCAATAGGAGAAAGAAATGATAAAGATAGATAAGATTTTGATCTAACGGTGAAAAAGTGGTAGTGACTTGGTAGTGACAAATATCCTATCTCATCTTATAATAATAAAAGATAAGTGAAAAATTATCGTAATACTCTGTGGGATTTTTAATATAACAAATATTTATTTAATTTGACTAAATTAGTTAAATTAATTAATATGACATACATTATTTAAAACATCGTAATCATCTTCCTTAATTTTCTCATTCCTTTTGTTGAGATAGTATCAATGAAAGTAAATTATAAAAATATAAATATATATATAATAAATATGTCTTATATTTATAATCAAAATCAATTTTCTAAATATCTCATATATTAAAATCAGGAGGGAGTATTACCATGAGAGAAAAGGACAGAAAAATAGTGTAAAAACTAGTAGAAAAAAAATATATATATTGAATTTTAATAAATGATGGAGGTCTTGTTTTTCAAGATCATGAGTACCCATCCGTATTTTTTCATAGACGATCAGTATTCTAAAATATTTTTTTAGTAACCCACAATACCTTGAAATATTAAGAAAAAAAGGAGGCACTTGTTTTGCGCCAAAAAGACATACTTTAAAGGAAAAGGAGGGAAGCGGATGGGAAGGTCAGCAAAGAGAAGCCGGATCCATGTCCCACTCGTTCATTATTTTAAGATCTTGAAAAAATATTTTAAGGTACGGACTGATATTGAAAAGATGCTTTAGGATACCAACTGATGCTAAAAAATACTTCATGATCTTGAAAAATTATTTTACAATCTTGAAAAAATACTTCAAGATCCCAAAATAATTTTTCAAGATCATGAAGTAATTTTTCAGTAACAGTTAGTATCCTCCGTCGGTATCCTGAAGTATGTTTTCAGTACCAGTCACTTTTAAGATTCTAAAATAATTTTTCAAGATTATGAAGTATTTCTTCAATACCGTTCAATATTTTTAAGTATATTTTTAGTACATGTGAAATGTTTATTAAAAAAAGGAAAAAAAAAAAAAAAAAAAAAGGCACTTGTTCTATGCCAAAACGATGCAGTTTAAAGGAATAGGAGGGTAGCAAATGGGGAGGACAGCGGAGACCAGCCGGATCCTGGGACACATCGACATGTCTGTCTTGATATCTGATGTGGGGCCTAAATTATTTATAGTGGTTGATATTTTATTTAGTCAAGATAGTGGTTGATATATATAGTTTATAAAATATCGTTCCCGAGCCGTCACTGACCTCCTCCACGCTGCCCCCACCAGGCCACCACTATCCTCGTTAATAACCCCCGAAATGCTGTAACAATCAGCTCGACATATATTATATAATTTCACATCTGAATTCAAAAAAAAGAATGATACCCGTATGCGTCAACTTGACGACAAGGTGATGTTTCTTACTGCGAATTGAAAACCCCTGTTTCCTTTATGGCCGTCGTCATTCAGCAACCTTTACTGGAATCAGGTATCTTCTCTATACTACGTTTTGTAATTACTTGAATCATTTCTAGCTTTAGGCTTTCCTTGCTTTTAGGAGGGGCAAAAATTCCCTGTTTGTACATTTTGATTGTGCTTCCTAATTTTGATATATGAAATTGGATGAAGAGTGTTGCAGACTTAGGATATTGTTGTGTTGTTTGGAAGAAGTTTCTGTCTGCATTTCAGCCGGATAAAATAATGATAATTCACCGCGAATTTGTGGCTTTTATGCCTTTGGATCCATTGGAAATGATTCCATGGTGGATTTTGTATACTGGCATGCCTGGATTATTTATGGGTTAAGGTTTGAGACCACTTATTTGTTGTCTCACTGTGTAAGCGAGGGTCCAATGGAAAGAATATGTAGATGCAGTATTTATTGGGTTGTCTTAATCCTTCTAAACGATCTTGCCGTGTTCGATTGATCCTTTTGGATATATATGTATTTCATTTTGTAAAATTATATGGGTATTTTGAGCAAAAAGGGAGGATGAAAATAGAGACCGCGAAACTGGCAATTTATGCTTTTACTGTGTCTGTGGGGGTTCAAAATTTGCTTTTCTTCTGTCATAAATAAGTGATGTTAAATTTTATCATTTTGAGCCGGTTTCTCTATCAATTAGGTTTGAGAATCAAATATGTTTGAATCCTCCTGTAAGGCACAGTCCTGGGAGGTAGTCTGAAAATTTTGATTTAAAAATTTACTTAGTCAAGTTTTGGTTCTGACATCAGCATAGCTAAATTAATGGTGGCTGAATGTGGTTATATATTTCAGGTTTTCTTTTTGTTTTCTGTGGCTGAATCTGTAGCTGTCTTTATTGACTTCTTATTCAATAAAATAATTGCTTTTGTTCAGAGTATAACAGCCGTGCTCATTTCTTTATAATGGTGTCCTAACTCCTGAACATCGTTTACTTTGTTGTTCCTGATGCTCTTTGATCCTATCAGCTGAATCTATGGAGGACGGACCAGCCATTCCTCCAACTTCTCTATGGAGCCAAATTTGCTTGTTCAAAATCCAGACTGTGGAAGCATACAAGAAAAAGCCAATCACCTACTGGATTCTTCTTGCTCTCAGCATCCTAGCAATGCTCATAGCATTTCCCGCGTCCAGCCTTCTATCTCGTGTTTATTACTCCAATGGTGGTAAGAGTAAGTGGATCATTTCTTGGGTTGCTGTTGCAGGATGGCCATTAACAGCTTTAATGTTATTCCCTACATACTTTGCTCTCAAAACCTTCCCTACTCCTCTGAACTTCAAACTCACTCTTTCTTACGCTTTGCTGGGATTCTTAAGCGCTGCTGATAACCTCATGTATGCTTATGCCTACGCGTACCTCCCTGCATCTACGGCTTCGCTTGTTGCATCATCGTCCCTTGTGTTTTCTGCCCTTTTTGGATATTTTCTTGTGAAGAACAAGCTCAATGCCTCGATCATAAATGCCATTGTTGTCATAACCGCTGGAATGACCATCATAGCCTTGGATTCAAGTTCAGACCAATATGGGGATATCACCAAAAGCCAATACATCATGGGATTCGTCTGGGACATTCTGGGATCTGCTCTTCATGGGCTCATTTTTGCACTCTCAGAACTGGTCTTTATCAAGTTACTACAGAGAAGATCCTTCCATGTTGTGCTGGAGCAACAAGTCATGGTTTCTCTGTTTGCCTTTGTGTTTACCACTATTGGGGTCATAGTGAGTGGTGGTTTTCAAGAGATGGCAACAGAAGCAAGATCTTTTAAAGGCGGTAGAAGCGCGTATTATCTCGTCCTCATTTGGAGCGCGATCACTTTTCAGTTGGGAGTGCTGGGTGGTACAGCCGTGCTTTTCTTAGCGTCCACCGTGCTAGCCGGTGTGCTTAATGCAGTAAGAACACCAATCACAAGCATTGCTGCTGTTATACTGTTGCATGATACAATGAGTGGTTTCAAGATCCTCTCTTTGGTTATCACCTTCTGGGGATTCGGCTCATATATATATGGCAGTTCTATGTCTGAGAAATCATCATGACATGATCCTGGATTTTACTTTCTTCAATCCTCTTGAGTCTCTCATATAAATTCATATCATAAAAAATCTATAGAACAAATCATGAATGTAAGAGGTATGACATGCAAGCTAGCTAAATGTAAATTTAATCTGTTCAATAGTTCTTCATGTCTCTCTGTATTGATGCTGTCGATGTAACACAAGACAAGACTTTATTCATATGTATGTCTTTTATTGAATATATTATTATCTCTCATCTAAGGGCAATGGAGAACAGAGTTTTCCCAGGATTGAAGGTGGCCAGTTTTAATATAAAAAAAGGGTCCACTCTTAGAAGAATATTGAATATATTATTATCTCTCATCTAAGTTGAATATTTTATATATATTTGCTTGTCCTTTCTGTCTTTGTATGAATTTAATAAAAAAATGGTCCACTTTTAGAAGAGTCAATGTCTTGATTCAAATTCATGGTTTGATCTTGACACTTTCTGGAGGATGATATTTATTGTGATTCTCCCCATATTAGAGATGAAATTATTCTAGATATTTCAAATAAAAATGGGTACAATATAACTAATGGGAGAATTTCAATCCTGGCTATACTTATTGTGAAGCCCAGAAAATATAGCAATTAAGATTTTTTTCCCTATTCATAAAAATAAATGTAGATAAAGCATTTTGAAAGTGTTAAACCAAAAAAAAAAAAAAAAATTGAGCTTAATTATGAGATAAACACCTGTTTCTATTGGCATACTAATTGAAGATCTAAATAGAGTGACCAATAAAAAATTAAACATGTTACTATCTCAGTAAAAATTTAAGATTATTTAACTTCTGTATGCGCTTTTAGAATCAGAGTTTGAGAATGTTGCTTCAAAATATATTAATTCACATTCAACCAATCATTGAAGAAAATTAATCATCTCCAATTATCTTCAATGCTCTCTCTCTCTCTCTATATATATATATATATATATATATATTGGAGATTATTAATGGTAAATTGGATTTCATTCAAAATATATTAATTAATATTCCACCAATGCTTCATCAGGCAATTCAAAAGTGGAATAGAAATTTCCACATCATACATATTACTCCTCCGATCCTTAATATAAGACATATTTACCTAATTTGATTATATTAAGAGAATTAGTTAAGTTATTTAATATAACATATATTTTATATAACATCCCAATTATCTTTCTTAATTCCCTTTTTCAATTTCCTCCTTGATTATAGTTGAGGAATCATCAATAGGGTAAATTAGGAAAATATTGATAAATATAAAAATTATGTCTTATATTTATGATCAAGATCAACTCCCCAAGTATGTCTCATATTAAGAATGAGAGGAGTACTATTTTAGTAACTTAAGAAAGAAAAACAAATGCTGTAAGGTCATAAATTGTCCTTAGTTATCTTATTAGTCCTCTCTCTCTCTCACTCATGAATTTTCCAGTCAAATAGTGACATTATAATTCCAGCTTGAAGCTTTCAATCATCATGTTTCACATGTTAAAAATTATATATATCATTTGTGTGTGTGTGTGAGAGAGAGAGAGAGAGATTCACACTCCATTGCAGCACCATCATGATTCATGAACACGCCTCTTCTTTTATCTTCAGAAGAAAATTTTGCTAGTCATGTTCTAAAATTATATAGTTTCAATAAGAAGCAAGATTTGATCATTTTACTATTTACTAAAGGGTTAAGGTGCAAAAATAGACATGTACTTTTTTCCGAGGAGCGCCCAGTAGCAAATGCTTTTTTCAGGTGCAAAAGTAACTATGTGGTTACAAATTAGGTGCAAAAAAAGTCAAACTTAACGGTCAAAAGTCAAATTTAACGGTCAAACGCTATTTTTACACCTAATTTGTAACCACATAGTTACTTTTGCACCTGAAAAAAGTATTTGCTACTGGACGCTCCTCGGAGAAAAGCTCATATCTATTTTTGCACCTTAACCCTTTACTAAAATACTGGTAATATCCAGAGACATCCCCAATCAATGACAGATGAACATGTAGTTGTGTGAAAAAATGGGCCTCATTGAATTTCCTTTATTATAATTAAATGGTCCAGAAATAGTGGGCCATGCATGTTTTCGCTTTCTTCTTCTAGACTCTGCAAGTGGTCACTGTAATTAAAGAGAGAGAAAATGAATGGAAATGATGCTTCCCTGAATTTGTTTCTATTCCGGAAATGAAACAAGTTGGAAGATGTTTTCAAGTGTCAACAAAAGTCTCAACACATGGAGAAGAAATTTGTTTATTTGTAGAGCCCATAACGATATGAGGTAATGCTGAGTTGTTAGATGGATCACATGTTATGTTTCTTAAAGAAAAATTTGATTACAAGCCATAAATTTCAAATAAATTGTGTCTTCAATCATATATCCATAAGGCCAAATTCAACTTAGTTTTGGTTCAAATCAGTTCTCTCATGTGCAAGTTTCATGAGTTTAGTCAATCCAGGATTATTTGTCATAATTTGATTACAAGTGGGTAAAAAATGATAATAAATATTGTTAACGATGCATAAGGTTTCCATGACAATTACTACGGGCTTGTTTAAGTTGGCGTTGAAAAAAACATATTTACGCAAGTTAAGACAAAACTTCTCCCACAAACTTACCTCTAATACCGTAAATCACGTTGGAAAAATAACTTCCATCGCTAATCCCAACAAGCAAATATATTGATGGGTTAAGATTTTTGAAGCGACATGATAAACCTTACTCCTTCCAGTACTTAATATGATATCTAATTAGTTAATTTAGATAGATTATGAACAATTGGTTAATTGTTCAAAATGTGTGTAGGATTCCCTAAAATACCATCTCAAGTCATTTGGATTGAAACTACCCATGACTCAAACTCCCTTAAAATATGCAATTAATAGGGATAGTTTTTTTTTTTGGGGGGGGGGGGAGATAAATGTGAGGAATAAGGTGTTTTTTTTTTTTTTTGTCGAATAAAGTGGATTGATGTCTTATATTTATGATCAAATTTGACCGCCCAACTAGCTCTTATAGTAAGTATATAATGAAGAAAACAAGTAGTAAAAGATTTAAAGATCAAACTATATATTCCTCAAAGCTTTCTTCCCCAACTAAGCATTGGAAGCCAAAAAAAGAAAAGAAAGAAAGAAAAGAACATTTGAAACAACCCCATGGTAGCAAATTCAAAGGGAATGAAGATCAAAAGAAACAGAATAAAATTGTTTATGACTTTTCCCCAGCAGCAGGAGGCTCAATATCTTTCAAAAGTCCCACTATCTGCTGCATGCTGGGTCGCTTAGAGGGAAGATCAGCAGTACAAAGATAACCAATCTTAAGTGCTTCTTCAATTAGATCATCAATTCCATTATCACTAATTTTTGGATCAATAGCTCTTGAAGCTAGGTTCTTTCTTACCAATGCTCTCACCCAACTAACCAAAGTCCCTTCTTTCTCTTCAGGATAATCATCCCCAACTGGCTTTTTTCCTGTTATTAGTTCAAAGAGCACAACCCCATAACAGTACACATCAGATTTTGGCGTTGGGATGTCACATTCTGGTTGACAAAACTCGGGTGGAACATAGCTGGGTGAGCTTCGAGCAATCTCCTCATCCAAGCTGCTTCCAAAAATCTTGGCCAGCCCAAAATCTGATAACCTTGGCTCCAAGTTATAGTCCAAGTACACACTGCTAGCTTTAACATCTCTGTGGATGATTGGAGGCGAGCAGCCATGGTGAATAAATGCCAATGCACGAGCAGTTCCAAGGGCGATTTTGTGTCTAAATCGCCAAGATGAGAGTGATAATAATCCTTCAGAGCTAGCATTTTGAATTCCATTCATGTCATCTCCTTCTTCCCATGTGTCTGTGCTCCAATCATCTGTCCTCTGTACCCCAAGTGGCAAGTCATGAAGAAAGTTTTGCAAGTTCCCATTCTCCATGTAATCATAAATGGCAATTCTTTGATCACCAGCAAAGCAATATCCAGTTAAAGGAACAAGATTCGGGTGCTTGATTCGACCAAGATACTCGAGCTCTTTAGCAGCTTCTCGATCTGTCACTGTAGACCCAACAACCAAAACTTTAACTGCCACTTGAATGCCACTAGGCAGAAAACCTCGGTAAACAGGCCCGAATTTGCCTTCAGCTAAGAGGGTACCTCTATCAAAATTCGAAGTTGAGTACAAGAGATCTGCAAATGTAATGTTGAGCAATGGCTTCTCAAAGATTACTACTGGGACCGAGTTTGCTTGCTTGACATCAGCAACCCAGGTAGTTGAATCAGTCTGGAACGAGAAGGGACCCGAAATGTTCTGCTCTTCTTTGTAGGAAGTTTGCTTCATTGCCCATGATTTTGTTTTCCTTCTGCAACCAAATGCTAGAAATAAAAGGCCAGAAAGTAAGCAGACCATTGAGAGGGTCAATGCCAGAGCTAGCTCCATCCCCTTGCGTTCTTTGGTTCTTTTGAAAAGCTTCGGATTCGCAGCAATTGGGCAATTGTCTGATGATCCATAGAATGCTGTTTGCAGGATGTTGGGGTTGATTCCCAAAGAACAGAGGGTTAAGTTATTATAAGAGAAGTTATATTTCTCCATTGATGGGAGTTTCTCCAACACAGTTTGAGGGATTTCTCCACTCAAATTGTTGTATGAAAGGTCAAGAATTTGGAGGTTTTCACTTCTTAGAAATGGAATTTTCCCAAAAAGATTATTCAGAGAAATATCAAGTGAACTCAAATTACTCAGCTTTGATATTTCAGCAGGAATGTGGCCATGCAGATTAGCTTTGGACAAGTTCAGATATTCCAATCTTGAGAGGCTTTCAATTTGCGGAAATTTCTGACTTGCAAACCTATTGTGTGCCAGATTAAGGTGTTTAATATTCTGGGCCGCATTCAGATACCGGAAAATTTCCCCGCTAAGCCTATTCTCAGATAAATCCAGATAAACCAAATGAGACAAACTGTAGTTGAGATTTACCTGAGAAATCTGACCCTCAAACTGGTTCCTGCCAAGGTCAATTACCTCCAACTGTTCGTTAAACATACCCAAAAAAGAACCCTGAAAGGAATTTGAAGATATGTTAACACTAGTAATGGATTTCAATCCTGAAAAATCTGAATCATGACCATGAAGATTATTCCCAGCAAGGTTCAAGCTTTCAAGTTTTGGAAAAGCAGCTCCAAAACCTTGAGGAAGAGTGCCATTAAGCTGATTTAGTGAAAGATCAATAGAAACTAGAGACTGACACTGTAGAATCCCAGAAGGTATGTTGTGCTCAAACTTGTTTTTGTCAAGTTTGAGGATCTTTAAACTAACAAGGGAGCTAATAGTTTCAGGAATTTCCCCAGAAAAACGGTTGCTGGACAAGTCAAAGGCTTCAAGGAGACCAAAGTTGCCAAAGTTGCTGGCAAGTGAACCTGAAATCTGGTTGGAGGAGAGGTTAAGAACCTTCAAAGAGCCTAAGCTCCAGAAATCAGAAGGCAAAGCAGTGATTGTGTTGTTACTAAGATCCAAGATTTGTAGCTTGTTTAGCTTGCCAATGGTGTTATCAGGAATAGGCCCAGAAAGTCCCATACCAGAAACTATCAACTCAACGACTTCTTTATTTGCATCACAGGAAACACCTGGCCATGAACAAACAGAAGCAGAGAGATTGAAGGCTTGTGAGGAAGATGATGATGATGCTGAACTCATGTTCTTCAAGAACTCTGACACAAAGGAATCATCAGTATTTGGTTGCTGGCAAGCCAAATGCTCAAATAAAAATGTCAGAACTATAATGGAACCAAATGCCCCAAATCCCATTTGGAGGTAATAATTTCTGAAACTGAGAAATATGAAGAAAAGTAATCCCAAAACCTTTCAATATAACACACTAACACACCTTTCAGAAGGTCAAGAACAGTAGAGAATAAGCATATCTTGGAGAATGGATAGTTTCAAAAACTACACAAAGGCCAAAAAATTTTACTGCATTAAATTATGAATCTCCATGAACCCAGAAAGTAGAAGAGCCTCGCTGGGCTAAAAGTTACAGAGATAAGGAGAGAGAGAGAGAGAGAGAAGAATATAAAGAAGAAGAATAGAAGCAGAAGGAGACAAATATAAGTAATACTTTTTATCTGGAAAAGAAATCGATTCTGAAGAACAATAAAAGCTGTGGGCTTTTGTCGAGTTTACCGAGAGAAATGTGACTACATGCACATATCTCTGAAAACTCAAGGGAAGAAAGAAACAAGCTTTGTCTGATTGAGTGGTTTTGCCTAGATAGTGAAAAGCTAAAGAAAAGAGAAACTTTTTCTTAAGAGGAACGAAGCTAAGTACAAGTTTTCCTGAGGAGAAAAAGAGTACTCAGATTGAAGGAAACAGAAGAGAGCTTTATAAATTAAAAGGGAACTGAATTGGAGTCTCACTGAGAAATGAGCCGGAGCTCAGTGAATATTATCGAAGCTTTTGGGGAATTCAATGATGATATTTTATTATTCTTCCCTGAAGAGAAGTGCCTATTACCTTTTCTTTTTCGTTTTCTTACTTTTCCTTTTGAATGAAAGTTGTTTTCTTTTCACACTTCATTTTTCCTTTTTAATAAAAAGAAGAAGTCTTCTTTTCACACTTTACTTTCCTTTTTAATGTTTTATTTTATTTCTTTAAGTTCATTTTCCACCATTGGTCAGAAAGAAAGGTTAATTTTCCACTTGAAAGATCGATAATTTATTTTGTATGTATTTAAGATGTCTTTAGATTAGTTACCTTATTTAGGGAGAACATAAGAGCTAAAGGTCATAATGCATGATCCACGCACCTATCATGTTTTTGTTATAAAGTTTTAATGATAAATATATATAAAAAATATATCTATATTTTACACACCACTTGTCTTAAATATTGAAGTTAAATTAAGACACTTATTTTAGTATGGTCTTAATTTATTTTGTCTCTCAAATTCTAATTTTTTTTTCCAAGCTATTGGTTGCTTATATAAAATGGGGTTTTCGATAATAAAGATATTAGTTAAATGATGTATTTTAGAAAAATGAACACATATTTATTATAAATAGTTTATTTAATTAATTTTTTAATATATATATATATATGGGTTTATCGTTTGTCATGTCACTTGATATAAGATTATGTCAAGTGAGCCCAAAACTACGTCGTTTTGGGAGTTAAGGAAATTAATGAAGGGTGTTTTTGTATTTTTATTTTAGAATTTATTATATGAGTTTTACTAAAAGATCCTTACCCAAAACTACGTCGTTTTGAGAGTTCATTAATTCCTCTAATCTCAAAACGACGTAGTTTTGGAGTGACTTGACATAACCTTATGTCAAGTGACATGACAAACGATAACCCCTATATATATATATATATAAAAGTTATTTAACACCTTTGTTTAGGATGGAACAGAGTGGTATTTCTGTCCTACTATAAAAATCCTAAAAACAATTATTAAAATTTCAATGGGTTAGATAGGAGTTTGGTAGAAAACTGTATATTGTTGACTTGTAAACTGTCCTAATTTTCATGCTTTTGCTTTTTTTGATATGTTTCATAATTCTGGATTTCTGGCTCCACAATCCACCGTGCGGGCCCATCCCTTCTTTTCCTGTTTTTTTTTTTTAAATTTATTTATTAAATACTCATACCAAGCATTGTAAAATCACTATTGTTTAGCAAAAAGAGCAAACGAAGATTTTAAAAATTATAATTTTTTTTAAAAAAATTATATTAATATTTTTAAAATTATTATCTAATTTTAAGTTATTAATTGTGGATTTTTTCAAGAAAAATTATTATCAAGTTTTAAAATTTATAAAATACATGTTCTACTTTATCTACATATTATGAGTTTAATGTTTCTGCATTTACTGCAGAAACTTTTTTTCTGCCGCACTCACATAAAAGTGGGTGGATCCTACTAATATTTTTTCTCTCATATCTTTACAACAGGACCCATTAACTTTTATGTGAGTGCTGCAGAAAAAAAGTTTATGCAGTAAATGCAGAAACATTAAACCCATAAATATATAAATATATGATGTAATTCATGTTTTTTTTTAAATAAAAAAAAAATCTTGTATGCTGCCTTCTTCGTTTATTTACTTTAATTTTTTGTTTATTTTAAATTCCCATCTTATGTATGCTAAAGCGATCATATGTGCTCATCATTAAATTTGGATACGCATAATTGCATCCAGATGCTATAACCCATAATTGTGTGTGTGTATGGCCAGTTAATTTTATATTTTGGGTGATTCTGCAAGCTATTGTTTATAAATATAAGAAATATATTTATGTATGAAATTGAGGAAAAAATATAAGCAACATTTTTCAATCAAGTCACATATTGAAATGTAAATTTTACAGCTATTCGTTATAAAAATATGAAAATAATAATAATATGTGAATTTCTATAGTATATCTCAATTTTGAATTAAATTCATGTAATTTAGACTAGAACCTCTCCGTTGTGTAACCTCTCCACTGCGCCTCTATTTAGATAAAATGCCGTTTGTTTTTTTAAAAATCAGTTGAAAACACACCCATATTAATGGGCCTGATTGGGTTGGCGGTAGAAGCGGTAACTTAAATGCTATCTGACTTTAAAAAAAGCTCGGTAGAAAAAAAGTCAGGTAATAGATAATGATTTGTGTTTGTATTGATGTTGGTAGAAGTGGCGGGGTCCACGTCAAAAAGCTTAGAGCATTATGGAAAAAACTGGATTCTGGAGCTTTTTCCTTAACTGACTTTTTGAACTTTTTTCATTTAAAGTTCAGCTAACCCAATAGGTAATCCAAACAGAAAAAATTGGGCATTTTTCTCACTGCGTCGTTGACTTAAAAGCCCCTGAAATTTTTACACACCAACGCTATAAAATAAACCACTCCAATTAGGCCCAATGAAAACCATAGAACGGCCGAATGAAAGAAGGTTAAATAGAAAATTCGTTCTGAAAGTACACGTTTAGAAATAATGTTGTGGTAGAAGTTTTTTCAGGTTTAATGTTACTCCAGAAGTTTTAAAATGTAGCAATATTGTCAATTACCGCTAAAAAACTCACGTTAACCGTTAAAAAATTGAAGTTGACTATTAATTTTTTAACAGAAAAGAACAATATTACTACGTTTTAAAACTTTAAGGCAATATTATTCCTAGATGTATACTTCCGAAACGAACTTATTCCTTAACCCAATGAAAGGTGCAAGTGGTGAGGGTGAATCAAGTCTCTTCTCTCCAACTACTCATCAATGACCAAGATTATGCTACAAAACCAATGGTTGAGATTTCGCTTTAATTCAAAACAACACGGTTTTGTTTAAATAAAGGCACAATGGAGAGGTTCCATGTGGGAAAAGACTGTGCATCCATTAACCTCCATCTTTACTTCCTCTCCACTTAATTTCTCTACTGTTAGTTGGCTTTTAATAGTTGGATTTGTTCTGTAAAAATATTATTATCATTTAATATTTAATATTACAATGATATTTTTTATATAGTATAAAATATCCACCATTAAAAGTCAATCCAATGATGAAGAAACTAAGGGCCCGTTTGGTTCAATGAACATTTAAGAAGAGAAATGAACTTAGAGGAGGGAAAGGAACATAAAGGGAGGGAAATGAAGATTTGAAATATGAGGGAAGAAAATGAATGGGTGGTAGTTGGTAAAGAATTAGGAAATGTCTATTTTACTCTCAAAAGCAATTAATTCAAAATATAAAATAAAAATATTTTTTTTTTGCTAAAATACATTTAAAAAAAATATGTTGTTGTTCAGTTTGAACTTGTGTAAAAAAAATTTCACCAAATTTGAACTTTCCGCCAAGTTCGAATTTTAGGGGCAAATCTATCAAAAAAATGTGAATAGTGACGTGGGAACTTAAGATCCCACCAAAATTGGTGGAATCTCAAGTTCCCACAAATGAGGGAAGAGTGGTGGGCCCGGAAACTTGGGTTCCTGGGCACTTGGCGCACCAAACACGTTTTCGGCCGGGAACTCTATTAAGTTCTCATTCCCTCTCCCAAGTTCTGTGAACCAAACGAGCCCTAAGTGAAGAAGAAGTGAAGAGAGTTGGTGGAGACACTTCCACGTTGATAATTTGATTTTTATAAGCATGGATCAACAGGATATTAAGTATACAAACCGTTAATTTTAATTTATAAAATTCCATGAATTTTATATAATTTCATTCATTCATTTCATTTCACACGGTTTTAATTAATACCCCTACATTTATATAAATAAAATTTCATAAAATCTATAAATTAAAATTAACAGATCAAACAATAAAAACTCAATTCAAACAAACTAAACTACATAAATATCATTTAAAATTGAGGTACACTATGAGGCCCCAGTTTGGATCGCGGAAAATTGGGGGAAGGAAGAGGAAAATGAACGTTTTCCGGCGGCTACGGTTGTTTGGTTCGCATTTTCTCAGGAAAATGTTTTCCGGCGGCGGCGTATTTTCCCTTAAATAGGGGAAAATCAGTTCCCACCAAAAATGGTGGTAAGCCATTTTCCGACGCCGCTGAAAATGGACTAAAGTCCAATTTGCCCTCATCACATGGTAGAGAGAGAAGATGAGGAAAGGATGAGAGACAAGAGAGTGAGATCGGAAAATGGAAGGAGGAAGAAGAAGGCACCAACAGCAACAGTGACCAAAACGCCTACCATAAATTTTTCCGGTCGAGGATGAGATTTTTCGAAGGAGAAAGAAGAAGACTGGAGGGAGTACTTATAAGATAAATTGAAGTGTATAGCCCCTTTTGCAGAAACTTTACGAACAGAGAGTGACGAGTGACGACGGAGAGGAAGAGAGAGAAGAAAGTGATGTTGAGGAGAGGAGGAGCTGTGCCGCCAGGAGAGGAAGGGAGTGATGTCGGAAAATATTGTGGAAGGAGGAAAAATAAACAAAAAATGAAGGAGGAAGAGAGGGAGGAGGAAGAGAAGGCGGAAGAGAGGGAGGAGGAAGAGAAGGCATCGTGCACTCTGGAGTGTGCATCATGCACACTCCAAGTGTGCACGCTGCACAGAGTTGACAGGCGAGGCGAATGTGTGCGTGCGTGGCACTATTTAAAATAATATTTTTTATAAGGGTAAAATGGTATTTTGCCTCATTTTCCTACCTCATTTTCTTTCAACCAAACAAAAATTTTCCTATCAACTCATTTTCTTTTCTAGTGCGAACCAAACGTATGGAGGAAAAATATTTTCCATTCTATTCCATTCTTTTCATTTCCATTCCTTTCTATTCCAACATTTTCTTTGATCGAAACGGGGCCTGAAGATTTACTGACCAATTCTTCCTAAAAATTTTATAACACCAAACAAAGGTTTCATTGGAATAAGAATTATCTGGAAAAATAAGTAGGGGGAACCAGAAAACCCTCCATTTTGGATTGAAGAAAAAAAAAAATTAAATTTATTGTAATAATGATGATTGAGTTGATTGTGTCTTAGAATGCAATATTTTATTTTTCTAAATAAAAAAAAAAATAGTAGTATGGTATTAATTAAAAGACATAAATGCGTGGTTCAGGATGTTGTGTGTTTTTATTGGGATGTTTTATAAGTTAAGTTTGAGTGTTGTTCAATACAAAATGATGATAAAAAGGATGTCCACAACATGAAACATTATTATATAATATTATCCTTAATAAATAATGTTGTTTACATATGTGTGTGCTTTCGTGTTTATAATACACACAACATTTACTAAAGTACAATTTTAGCCACTTGATAATTTGCACATGGCAACTTGACATTTTCATCAAACTTATAATTTATAATTAATGATTTTGTATATGTGAATACAAAAACTAAGTGATAAAATCTCAACCATTCAAATCTTATTTAGATGTTGAAATTAAACGTGAAGATTAGAATGCATGTAGATGAAATTTTATACTTATTGAATAGCTTTTTTTTTTAATCCATAATATTCATTAAATACCTTTAATTCACATTTGGAATAAAAAAAAATATTCTCAAATATAGGAGCTTAATAATTAATTTATATTTATTAAGAAAATTATTTTAATTATTTGTAATAAATGTGTTAGTTTTACGAAAATGCCCCATTTAATAATTATCCCCTTTGATAAAAATTTCATTTAATGTAGACCGTCGATATGTATAATTTGGGGAGTAAAATTAATTGAGGTCTTATCATTAGGATTAAAGAAAACATCCCCATTAGAGAATCTCATCGAAAAAAATTAAGATTAATTCATTTACTATGACTGAGGCCAACCATTTACTGAGAGGCAGATTTTAAAAATAATTGTAATTGAGCAAAAGAATTTAATTAGTTAAATTTCCTTTAATTCATTTTTTTAATATTTGTAAAATAGGCATGGAGACTTATATTACACATTGATATATGGGTAAAGGATTTCTCCAGTCACTAGAGATAAATTATCTCCAATGACCCCCAAAACTACGCCGTTTTGAATTAATGAAAAGTGTTTCGTAATTTTGTTTATTTTTTATCATATAAATTTTACCGAAACACCCTTAATTAATTCACCTAAAATTACAAACACACCATTTATTAATTCAAAATGACATAGTTTTAGGGTTTACTTGAGATAATTTATCTCTAGTGACTGGAGAAATACTTTTTCCTTTATATATATATATATATATAGAGAGAGAGAGATGAAGATGTGTGAGAGTCTAATGATTTGGATTGCATTAAGAGTAGGATTCATGAGTGAGTTGGACATAATTATATTGATGATCATGACAGCCACTCTCACTCACCACTAGATAATGCTTGTTTCTATTCCCCCCCCCCCCCTTAATTTCAAATATTGTGTCTTGTATATATGGTGTGAATATGACTTTTCTTAATCATAGTAGCATACTCACACTTCAAAACCAAGTTAAATTAATTACCACTTTAGTCTCCACTTTGATCAAAAAATTCGGTCTTATTTATAAGTCCATTTTGATCAAATAAATGAGATTGTGACAATTTTGCCCATATTAATGAGGATGAGAGAGATTGGCTAACCATGTTGAAAAGAGAAAAATATAAGAGAGATTTGACAATAAATTTTAAAAGGTATCCATTCATAAATGAGGGTAAAGTTAGAAATTTACTCTATAATCATTGAGATACCTAACTCTCCTTGGTATGTGAGATTTGGTTAAACTGGAGTTATAAATAGGATAAGAGTGATATTAATTATTGATATTAGAGCTTCTGAATCTAGGGACCATTCTATTATTCTACTCCTAAATCCTTTTTTTTTTTTTTGATCTTGATCTATTGCGACTTTTTTCCATGAACATTTGATATATTGAATCTATCTCTTTTTAATTCAAAAGATTTATCAAGATTTAAATTAATCCAGATCGAGTCGGATAGGGCCACAAGGGCAGAAAACTTTACCATTAAACAATGCTACATTCTTAGAACTCAAACTCGAAATCTCCAATTAAGTTGAAACAACCCTGCCAGTTGATCCAGATTTGATCAAACATTTAAATCACCCTTTTTTTCCATCAGCACATACTCGTATGAATTAAATTGTAATAAAAATGTATGAACATTTTATTATTATTAAAGGAGTCAATTATTTTGCCGTGATTAATGACCTACCTGGCTTGTCTTGTCTGTTTCGGGTTGAAAGCCGTGACAGGGTTTAGGTTCATATTCAAATATATATATTTTTCAGCACTCACGGCTATTGCATCCTGTGATCCTACTAATAGGTTATGAAGTCACATTGTCTACTCACGTTCATAAGAACCCAACATTCAACTAGCCTTGATTTTTCGAGCAAAAAAAAAAAAAAAACTAGCCTTGATTTTTTTTTAAAAAACTTCATGAGAGTTGTCCATATATTTACCGAGTTTTTTTATTTATTTTTATCCTCATTAATTATATATGTTATATTAATTGTAAGGTTGATGATACTTATATTTATTTTATTTCTCTCTCTTACTTGCTCTTTATAAATAAGGGTGTATTTGAAAAATAAATTTTATTCCGGATATATTATTTTTAATTAATTTTAACCCCTTCTTTAAATCTCGTACTTCGATTATTAAGCTCTTATAAATAATGTGGGTGTGTTTTAATGTCAAAACTATGTAAATATTTTTTTTAGAAAAAAACAATATCTACTTGGAAATGATTGGGCTTACTTTGAGGAAATGGGCTAGGAATCAATGGGGTGGCCCAAGCAGGGGGTCTAGGCCTTATAAAGACAAGAGAAACATATGCTTCCCACATTTTCTTGAATCAATAGTCAAAAAACTTACCCCTCGTCCTTGGGTTCAACTGGTAAAGGGGTCGGACTTCCTCACCTCAAGGAGGGGGTTCGATCCCTGCGCTGGTCAAGGCGCTGGGGGAGGCATCCTAGGGGTCTAGGAAGCACCTTGGACTGTGGGTGAGCCCAACCCCTTTCCTAAAATTTTTATATCAAAAAAAAAAAAAGTCAAAAAACTTCCTATCAAAAAAATAGTCAAAAAACTTTGATGCTTCATTAATAACATGAATTACAAAAGAAGTAACCAATCATCATTCACCACCCACTTATAAAAAGGTGGAGAATGATCAAACTTCAAAGGGTATACAAATAGGCTTTTCTTATTCAATAAGTACATGTTTATATAACTTAACTTAGAGTTCAGACGGAGAGAACAAAGAGATAGGTTCATGAACCCTATTTGACACGTGAGATTCACCAATATTCTTCTATATATATTTTTTCTCCGTTTGTATTATCTTACACTTAGATTGAATCTTCATTCAATTTAAGCTCTGCTTATCTGAAAAAAGTGGGTAAGAATCGAGTAATTCCTTCTCCCACTACTCCTTCCTCTGTGCTTCTTTTCTCCCTATGATCTTTTGCCTTCTTAGCACTACCTCTTTTAAACATGTCTTGTTCTATTTCTAAAGCATTTTCTTTTGAGAAAATTGCATTTATAATCCGGGCAAGAGAAAATACGACAAAATGATCCTTAAAATCTCAAAATTGCATTAAAGTCCCGTTGAACTTTTTTATAGTAAATTCCAATTGTCAAATGGCCATGGAAGGGAGTCCATGGATTTGTCGGTGGAATTGAAATTTATTGCAAAAAAGTCCAACAAGACTTAAATGCAGTTTTGATATTTCAAGAGATCATTTTGTTGTACTATCTCTTATCCGGGACCTAAATGCTATTTTTCCTTTTGTTTTTGATAAAAAGAAACATACGTAATTAATAACCTCCTCAAGATGATAAGGTTGTAGAGTCAGAACCAAGCAAAAAAATTAAATCACTGCCTTAAATGGCAAGGAACTGAGTAAAATTATGTGATTACTGCCATTTGATGATTTCCATAAACAGAGACGCACAAGAATGTCTCTAAACCATTCATGAAAATTCACGTTACAAATGATGATCATCCAAGATCTCACGAACTAAGTCTTCTCATAAACATTAGGTCATTCTCACGATAAGTTTAGGATGTTCTGAATCTATAATATTAACATGCATAATACAATAAATAATCTTCTTGTCCAAGAAACTTAATTGTAGCAATTTTATTTTAAGATTCTTTGGTAGATTTGTTAAATTACTGAGCTAATGATCATCTTACGAATCTCATTGTTGTCAAACTCATGAGTTAACTCTCCGAGTTTACCGTTTTTATGTTTCTAACTTATCAAATCAAGTCGAGTCACTACTAAACTTGTGGCTATTATAAATTTGGTTAAACTCACAAGTTTATACACTAAGTTTGTCATTTTTACGTTTCTAACTTACAAAATCATATTAACTCACTTTTAAATTCTTGTTTTTTTGATTTGATAATGTTCAACAACTTTATATATGAGTTTTCTAGAAATTTATTTGTTAAATATGGTAAAATTTGAATGTTGATGCATTTAATTTCAACTATTTAGATTTAAAATATATTTAAATCAAATTGTTGTAATTTGTATATATCTTAATTATTACTCCCTCCGGTCCTAATTATAGAAGCTATTTAACCGATTTTGGAGGGATTAAAGAGAGGAGTTAAATTAGTTAATTTTACTCATTTTCCTAAAATGCCCTTATATAAATTTCAAATGACATAAGTAAAAGTGAATTACAACCCCACCACGTACTCTCCGACCAATTTTCTTTTTCACACGCTTTCTAATTGAAATAATGGTCTTACTATATAAACATATATGTGTGTATATATATATACACACACCCATATATCTACACACACCCATATATCTACACACATGCGTGCGCGCACACACACACAGATATATATATATATATGTGTGTGTGCGCGCGCGCGCGTATATATATATAAATGCTCTTAATAATAAGTATAGATAGGGGTATTATAGGAAAAAAGTGACAAAAGTTAAAACTTGCTCTTATAATTAGGACAAAAATCAACTCCAAAATGTGTTCCTATAATTAGGACCTTAGGGAGTATTATATATATTTAATAGTGAAAATAAACTTTTACGAATTTACGATTTGAGTTCATAATATGAGTTTACGTCATTATCACGAGTTTACTTAAACTCATGAATTTCACGATCTTACTTATGATAACATCAATCTCAAATACCAGTAGAGGCATTAGTCTCTTTGTAGATGATGACATCAACCAATTGCGCAATTAATTTCTTTCTAGATATGACATGATATTGGATGTGAAATATTTGTTCACACCAACCCAAAAAAAGCAACATTCTTATTTGATTCCTATATCTTTCCTTTGAGTTTAAGAATAGCTTAAAAATAAACTTAATATTTCATTCTAAATCTCCTACAATTAATACACACAATTCCTCATGAATGATCATTCAACTCATATCAACCAACATAAAGGTAAAAATAGAAAGATATTTCTTAAAATTACAAAATATCCTACATCTAGGAAAGATTCTTCTTCACTATAAACCAGTATACGAAAAATAACTAAAAATTATAAGACATCATATTATAAATAATATGAAGTTTGCCTTTATTTTGGTTTGCCCTCAATTTCAAATTAAAGGTTTTTGCTCTTCAAGTTTCATTTTGTTTCAAATATTGGTCTCATAATTAAATAGAGATATGAATCATTTTGCCTTTTGAGGAATCAAATCTCATAGTTTAAAATTAGAGGGACCAAAACTAAAATGGAAGTAAATTTGATAGACTAAATACTATATGTTACACCATCAATATCTTATAAATAACTGTTCACTGAAACCAACCACAAAAATGGGGATCCGGTTTCTCTCACATGCCCTTCTCTCATTATCCCTCCTCATCCTAATCCTAACCATGCGGTGTGAACCAAAATTTTTTTGGGCCGTTGGATCCAGATTTGGACGGCCGAGATTGGACTGTGAGGGATGGGGAGAGAGTACGCCAATGAGAGAATCCCCTTCCCAAAGATGGCTAACCATCGGCTCCTCTCAGTCTCCCATATACTGTTCACTAGCCGGATCCAATTAAAATATAATAATGTATTCCATCTTGGGCTGCGGATAAGCCACTCCACATGTGAAGTTTGAAATTTTGTTATGTTTCTGTTGCAAAGCTTCATGATCTATAGCAAGACACTGACTGCCCATTTGATGCTATTGTTCCTACTCCTCCGGTCTTAATTATAGGATAATATTTGAGAGTTAATTTTGATCCTAATTATAGGATAAAGTTCTAAACTTTGTCAATTTCTTCCTAAAATATCTCTATTGATACTTTCTCAATAATAATTTAATAATGCATTTAAATATTCTATAAAGTAAGTAATGCTTGCAACTCATTAATATCTCATACAACTCAATTCTACTATTTTTTCTTGTTTTTTTAATAAAATTAAAATAGGACTGGAATGAGAAAAAAAGTAAATTTAGAAATGATTTTTTATCTATTAAACCCAAAAGAATTATGGTGGAATGATGATGATCAAAGCTAATCTCTTGAACTCGACCATCGCGTATTGCACAAGGGTTGCAGGTTTGCTGGGAACTTTCTCCTTTGTTTCCACTTCCTTCAACTTGTAAAACCAAAAAGCTTAGTTAAACAAGGGCATTTTAGGAAAATAAATATAATTAACTAATTTAAATACTATCTTTAATCCTTCAAAATCTGATAAATGTGTCCTATAATTAGGACTGGAGGGAGTATAATTTTTTTCCTTTCTTCATGGAATTTCTTGTGAGATCATAAATGCAATGATTAGTATCAATACCTTCAACGTTCCTTATCTCATTGGCCCACATAGATAGATGGAAGGTAAGCATGTAAGGATAGAAACACTAAAAAGTCATTCGCGACCTTCTTTTCTAGGACTGGCATGTGGAGATTCGCCATGCACCAAGGGATAACATTTCCTGTGCTAATTATATGGCCAAGCAAGGCCAGGATGCCACTGATGTCGCGGACGTTGTTCTTATCCCTGAAATTCCTACTGGATGTTTCCATATGGTTTTGAAAGATCAATTGACTTGTAATTGCTAGCTTCTTTGGTTTGTTTTTAGGACTAGACTCCCATGGTCTAGTTTCCTTCCCCCTTGTATCAAGCTTCGGCTTGCCTTTCTTAATAAAAAAAAAAAACACTAAAAAGTCATTTGTGATAGTTGCATTCTGTTAAATGAGAATATACGCATTGTGAATTTCAGTTAACTCTAAAAATAATGAATCTTATAGAAGGTATGAATATGAAGTCCTGTATTTTATTACACATTGTGTATCCTTGACACATTATTACAAGTAGAATATTGCTGCCTCCTATAACTCATTCTGTCTGTTTATTTTTTTGTTAGTAATATAACTGTTATTTAAGAGAGGAGTTTTAAGTTGTCAGATCATTAGTTTCCTGGAATTGAAAGGAGTGTAAAAGTTAAATTGGATGTAGCATGATCATATTTATAGGTCTGTGCAGTAAGAAAAGTAATATGGGATTATAAAGGAGTGTGAAGTAGTATTATCATGTTTTCACAAACATGTGCTCAGAAAAAGAACCCCAGGCATCTACCCAATAAATATGGACACAAAAGCATTGTAAAAAAAATGGTTCAAAAGACATCTTCTAACTATTATCATATGCTTGGAGTTTTGTCAGATGAGTACATTGAATAAAGTGAAAAAGAGCCTTCCACTTGACACATCTTTGAAGATTTATGTATTTGCTTCAGTTAACATTAGTCATAAAACCCAAGTGATCCTACCTTTGACTTTTGCTCCCAACTGCCTCTTACATGACACCTTAACCTCTTCAAGAAAGTTTCAAAAAAAAACACTCTTCCAGCATTAGTGGCATTCAGGATTGCTTTGGTTGACATGTGAACTTTATGTTTTTTGTGAGATACACATAAATGTCATCCATTTACGATCTCCATTCTTCATATCATTTTAGATTCTTATAAAGGTTCTTAATCATGCTCCATTTTCCTTTTGTTTTCTGTTATGTCCAAACTTTTGTTGCTTCATTATGTTCTATGAAAAAACAAAATTTACATATGTAAGAATGTTGTTCAGTATTCTTTTTTTTCTGCTCTTTTTTTTGCCTCTTGCTGTTACTGTTGATTATTAAAATGAATTAAGCTATGAGAATTATGTCCGTAAGGCTCTTATTGGTGCAAGAAAGAAGTAACTTTCAGCAAAAAGAAGCTCAATTGCATCTTGAAGTTAATAAAACTTGTGGGAACGTCTTGAAATCATACATTTAATGTCAATTATTTTGTCTTGCGTAGACGCACATTACTACTCATACTTTGTGTTAATTTGTTCAGTCATATAAGCAACAAATTAGCTATGATTTATGATGACTTGCTCGAATGTGTTATAATCAATGATGATATACATTATAATCAAACATAGTATGATATCTTATAATTAACTATGATTTATTGCAATAACCGTTGCAATTCATAAATACATATGGGACATATATTTGATTATCTTTTCAATCTACTCCCCAAAACAATTAGACAATATGATGCATAACTCTGCATTTACAAGATTTCTAGGAATCACAAGCTGTTGAGTTCTATCGATTTCAAATATTTTAAAGAATAATTTGTCATTTTTTTTGAACAACAGAATAATTTGTCATTGCTGATTACATTAATATTGAAGTTGTAGTTATTAATGATTCAAATAAGAATTTATTATATGTACAAAATAATATCACTATCAAAGAATCAAGTGAAGAAAAAAATAATATACAAAACTCCTGTGGGAAAGTATAAGCTTGTTTGATTTATTACTTTACTATAAGAAAAATTAAATTTTGATAAATTAAACATAATTTTTATGGGTTAACTAGCGAATCTGCCTCGAAAATATAGACTCAGGAACAATGTTGCCCAATAAGTTTTTATTGTCTCAATGTTGGTTCGTAAGTTTCAGAACATAGCAATGTTGTTCTATTCCGTTAAAAAACTAACGTTGACGGTTAACTTTATAACAGAAGTGGGCAACATTACGATGTTTTGAAACTTTTGGGAACAACATTACTACATTTTGAAACTTTCAAAACAATATTAAGACAAGAAAAACTTTTAAGGTATCATTACTCCCCCAACAAAATCTTCCTAGACAAATTTAATAGTTAGTCCAATTTGTATGCATTCAATTTTAGTGGACATGATCCATGCCATGGTTACTGTTGGCTCCGGTTTCAATTATAAGAATACTTTTATAGTATAAATTACACTATAAAAATATTCCTATAACATCGGAACAGTACTTACGTGCTAGTAATGGAAATGTCAACTATATTTCTCGCAACTGGCAACCGACGCGGAAGAGACAAAATCCGACATATTTTGAATCGCAACCCTTTCGATATCGATCCCTTTGATTCCACTGTCCTAAATCCCACATATTAAAAATCCTACCCCTCTCCTTCGATTCGAATCTCACGTATTTCTCCAATTCCTTCAGTATTTGCGGGCTTTTATTCTTAGAGTTGAACTTGTAATTTATCCGATCAAATCTATAGCTTTCTTCCACTTTCCGGTGAGTATCGCCTTCAAAACTTCCTGCTCTGTGCTTGTTTATACTATTCCATCTGGTCATTTTTACCCCCATTAAGTTTCTAGCTACTGAACTTCATCTGGGGTTTTCAAATTTTTCTTCTTCTTTAAAGAAATTTGATCATGGGGATTCAGAAAGACAGGGTAAGATTCAATGTTGGAGGAAGAATCTTCGAAACGACGGCCACAACCCTAGCCAATGCCGGCCGAAATTCAATGTTTGGGGCATTGTTCGACGAGAGCTGGAATTTTGTCGCCGATAATTCCACTGAGCGCTTCATCGATCGAAATCCCGATTGCTTCGCCGTTCTTCTCGACCTCCTCCGATCCGGCGAGCTCTACATTCCTGTGAACATCCCGGAGAAGCTTCTGTACAGGGAGGCTCTATACTACGGCCTTCTCGACCACGTCCGTACTGCAAAATGGGGTCCATTTGATGGCAATAGATTGACCCTTTCTCGCTCCATAACGGGCCAATCCCCCGGCGACGGAACTGCCATTCGCGGCGGCCCCGACGGTGGTTGCTGCGTCGCTCATGGAAGCATGGTTCATGTCTACGATTGGATGCTCGACGAACATCCCCCGTTAAACCTCGATTATCAAAGGGTCAACGATGTAGGGTGGGCCGACGCCGATCATGTTGTCATCGGCGTCAGCCAGCGGCTAGGCCGTGGCGACGGCGGATTAGGCCTCTTCAGTTCGTCAACGGGGGAGCTCAGGTAAACACAAAAGGGCTATATTCGTTTTCTGTAACTGAGTTTTGACTTGATCAGTCTTCTACTTCCAATTTAAAGACTAGATTCTGTTCTATCTTCAATTGCCATAAAAACATTTTTCTTATATCTTTGATTATTATATATATATTGTTCAAGGAGTTCTAGCTAAGTTAGAAGTTTATTCAATGTTACAAACTTGCTGGCCATTGTTTTGCTTATCTTTATGAGAAATTTTGATTTCTCTTTTGTTAGCTGGATTCTTATTCTGCACCAATTGATACTCCTCCAGTCCTTAACGTAGGACTAATTGTTTATCTTTTCATATTTTACCCAACAATAATCAAACAATAATCAAATACGAGAGAGATTGATGGAATTAAGGAAGATAATTAGGATGTATTTGAGAAAACTTTCATACTAATCAATTTAACTAACTTCCTCAATCTAATCAAATTAGGTACATAGGTCTTATATTAAGGACTAAAGGGAGTATTTGAACTAAATTTATTCTTACGTGATCAGGCATAAGTTCCAAGTTAGCCATGAGAACCAAGTGAAGAGTTTCACAGCAGGAGCATTAAGCTTCAGTTCAGATTACAAGATATTCTCTAGCTGCAAAGGAAGAAGCAATGAGTATGGGATTGGTGTTTGGGATCAGATCACTGGGAAGCAAATCGATTTCTTCTACGAGCCTGTCGGGTGGTCACTTGGCGAAGCAGACAAGCTTCAATGGCTAGAAGGGAGAAACTGCTTGCTGGTTTCAACTCTGTTTCCCAGAAAAGATAACTGTTACATAAGCTTGTTGGATTTCAGAGACAAAAAAAATATGGTTTGGTGTTGGTCTGATCTGGGAGGCCCGGTTCTAGCCGGAGAAGACGAGAAAAGGGTTAGGGATGCGATAGCAATGGAGGACAACAACTCAATATGTGTGGTGAATGAGTATGAAGATTTAGGGTTTATGGATCTGAGAAATTATTCTGGGGTGGTTTCTGGTATAAGGTGGAGTTCAAGAAGTAGGTTAATGAAAGGGAAGATGCCAGAAGAACCTTGTTATCCAAAACTGGCTCTTCATAATGGTCAGCTTTTCTCTTCCATGAATGATTGTATTTCTGTGTTCTGTGGATTTGATTGGGTTTTAACGTCTAGGCTTAGAAGAAGCTATGGAGGTTCTATATGTGATTTTTCCATTGGTGGTGATAGGCTTTTTGCTCTTCATAGTGAAGAGAATGTGTTTGATATATGGGAAACCCCAAGGCCTCCAATAATTTGATTCAAACTTAAGTTTGAAATACAAGAGCTTGCTTGTTCTTTTTCTCATTCTTTTTGTTTGTTTTGACCTGTTTTTCTTCTTCTGAGATAGTGCCAAGGCTTTCACTTGTATATAATGAGTTTTTTCTGTTGGGTTGTAACTAAATGGGTTATCTACTTATTTTGTATTGTATGAAATTTATAGTATTAGTTTTGTAAATAGTATTCTATATATTGATTGATATTTGAACAAGAGATATGATCCTTGTGTACTTCTTTTACTTTTGTATTATTTTGTACTTCTAATCTTTAGTCACTTATAAAGTGAAGAGATATGCCCTGTTAGATGTAATATTTGGCCATCTTGGGTATGCTGATGCTATTAATTCAACTAAATAGGATTTTATGGATTCATGTTGTGTTCTTTTGTGAGAGTAGATTTGGATTCTCATAGAATCTGAATTGCAAATATCATCAATAATAGTTCTCCTTCGGTTCTTAACATACTTGTGGACTTGATCTTGGTCCTAAGTATAAGATATAGTTTTCATATTTATATATATTTTTTTAATTTACCCTTATTGATGCTCCCTCAACAATAATCAAGAAGGAGAGGGAATGAATGAATTAAAAAAGATGGTTAGGCTGTTTTAGAAAATATATATAATATTAAGTAACTCAACTAACTTTTTTAATCTAATCAAATTAGATAAATATGTCTTATATAAAGGATCAGAAGGAGTAATTATTGGAGCATTACTTCTACTAATTCTGTGATAGAACCATCTGGCTCCTAAATATATGATCAGATTCCCTATTGTCTCTCGACCCTCATATTAATTATTTATTCCTCTCAATTAATACGCCCATCCACTCTGTGCCTTAAATTCTAATTATTAAATAGTAAAAATGTCACAAGATTTTTACATATTAATTACCAATAACCATCTTAACTATTTTTAACTATACGAATTACTACTAGTTAAAAGAAGCTTGTAGTATGTAAGATTATAACTGGGAATCAGGACTGACCCGTAAAGGGCCAGGGCCTAATAGGGCTGACCCTCCAGGGTCCGAGATAAAAAAGTCTATTTTTCAAAGCCCGATTCGAGAGCACCAGGATCAGGGCTGGCCCACCAAGGCCCAAAAGTTACTATTTCAAATTTTAACTATTTTTTCTCTATTTTTTTTTCCCAAAGAAATATGATTAGTAAATTACAACAATTAAAGTTCTAATTTATCAAATAAATGTTGTCAACATTAATATCAAAACAACACGAATCATCCAACAAATAAATACAGTCACTAATTCATAATCAAAAGCAAACTATGTTTACAAATAACTCACATAAAGCATAAGAATCATACCACTAAACGACATTAGTACGATGACTATTATTGTCGTCATCTTCACCATTATCATCAATTTCAACGACATTTGATTGTGCTTCGCTTTGAGTAGGCTTTGGTTCTTAAGTAAGAATATTATGAATTTATTCTCCCGCATCATGAACACATTCATAATCTTTACCTGCAATAAATAATAAACCAAATTATAAAATTAAAGTATAGTTATTATGTATTTGTGTATTTGTACTTTAATGGATAAATAACTCTATACAAAATATAAAATACATATAAATTAGTAAATTACCATCATATATGAATCCATGCATCAAAATAATAATAATAATAAATTAAAAGGGCCTGCAGGGCTGGCCCAATGCCCTTCAGGGCCGGCCCTTTTAAACCCAAGCCCCTACAGGGCCAACCCTGCAGGGCTTATTTCATTAAGCTCCTCTAATTTTCAAACTCGGCCCTTGAAGGTGTTGGTTTTGATTAGTTTTGATGATGTCGTATGTAGATGTCATTATTAAGAGCAAAAAGTTTGAATGATATATTTATCCTCTACATTGACTAACTATTATATTTAATGTACATGTAATGTTGATATGAAGAAGATGGAAGTTGGAATGGCTAAATTCGGAGTTAAAATAAGGAAATTCAAGCTTTCCGATGAATAGAAGTTGCTACAATTTAATTGCTACATCCTGTGCATGAATAGCACTTCCTTGCGTTTGAATCTCATTAATACTCGAGTATCATGCTTCAATTCTTTCGTATGACACCACTCTGATCAGCTCTGTTTCACGTCCAGCACTGGCGACCTATGGTAATTCGATCATATCTTCCTAACCAGAGATCGGATTGAGGTGAAACCAATTTTGTTGGAAACTAGACTTCCAAACGGTCCTAGTCGCACAAGATTCAAGTCTAAAGGAGGTCATATGAGAGAGATATGAATTGTTGAAGATGACAGTGACATCACCGTCACACTACTGACCAAGCCTCAATGTTTTGAGTATATCTCACAAAATAGAAATCCAATGAAGCTGAAACCGGTGCCATTTGAAAGTAGACTCAAAGGGATTTCCAACAAGACTTGAACCAATCAAATCGGAGTTCATACCAGGAAGTTATGATCTTCAAAAGTGGACACTCGAAATACTGGAAGTAACAGAGTTCAAATCAAAACGTGTAAACTCATATGAAGCAGAAAAGGAAAACGCGTAAACTCATATGAAGCAGAAAAGGAAAACGCGTAAACTCATATGAAGCAGAAAAGGAAAACGCGTAAACACATATGAAGCAGAAAAGGAAAACGCGTAAACTCATATAAAGCATAAAAGGAAAACGCGTAAACACATATGAAGCAGAAAAGGAAAACGCGTAAACTCATATGAAGCAGAAAAGGAAAACGCGTAAACACATATGAAGCAGAAAAGGAAAATGCGTAAACACGTATGAAGCAGAAAAGGAAAACGCGAAAACACACATAAAGCAACGAAGAGATATTCCTTCGATCTAGCACTGAATCATGGACTGAGAATCAGACAACCATTACAAAGGAATGATTTCAAATGAATGAGGATTAATGCAGCGAAGGAGCAAAATGGAATGTTTTTGCATTTAATTTTATCACAACTCATCACAACTAGTATAAATAGAGGAAGGGTCAGCAGCTAAAGGTACCCAAGTACACAGCAAAGAAATCGCTCAAAACAGAATTACACTTTCAAGAGATTAGTTCCGCTAAGCTCTTGTGAGATACTTTCGAATACTTCATGCCAATACTTTCGAATACTTCCTACTGAGACTGTGTCATATCTTTGTTCTTCATTGCTTCTGTTTATCTGCTCTTAGAGAGAGTTATTCATCTATTATTATTTCTTGTAAGGAACTCAAAGTATTGGGACTTTGAGACTGGGTCATTTGATTGCAACTTGTAAGGGGAGTGTTATTCAAAAGAGAGGAATTGCTCCAAGAGTTACAGAGTGTGTAATCAAGCGGGTGTATCAATTACAACTTGTATATAAATCAGTTTGCATATTCTCTTCCCTTATCTTTTATATTTCCAGTATATGCTTATTTGAATATCTAACTGTCGATTTAGAAATTTCGAAAAGATTTTCAAAGTACCTAAAGTTTTATCCAACACCCAATTCACCCCCCTATTGGGTGATTGCCAGGTCTTTCATTTGGTATCAGAGCCAGGCTCTTGTTTAAAGGACTTAACCGTCTCAAGAGTTTCAATGGCTAATTTTGGGTGTTGCTTGCTTTCCGAAGGTTTCGATTATACTGTTCCACCGTTTTTCAAAAATATTGATTTTTGGTTTTGGAAAGCTAGAATGACATCGTTTATAAAATGTTTTCATTTTGATATGTGGAATGTTTTTATAAATATCTATGATTTCAAACCAAGAAAGGATTGGACTGAAAAGGAAAAGAAAATGTTTTCGTTGAACATTAGAGCAATGAAAATTTTGTATAATGCATTGACAGAAAATGATTTCGAGAAAATAAAATTTTGCTCTTGTGCTAAAGATATTTGGGATACTCTTGATTCTATTTATACTTCTGACAATTGTGTTGAAGTTGAAAGTGTTAACAGTTCATCTGAAACTATAAGCTGCGTATCCACATTTGATGAATAATTGGAAGTGGAGAATGAAGAAGGAGAAATCTTAGAACACTTCCATGATCTAGTCAATACAGAAGAACAAGAGACAGAGGATCCCAAGAAGAGCTCATTATGCACGACTGTGATCAATCACTATCTGGAGCTCAAGATGCACATGTGGTAAACAATTCCAATTCTACTCTTGCAGTTAAGAAAAATGATTTTGAACATTTGCATCAATTTGTCTTTCAACCGATTATTGATTTTAAAAGCAAGAATGCCTTCGAAAATAATGCTGGAAAATTTCTTGGGAAGAAAGAATGTTCAAATGAAGTTTACTTGAATTTTTACTTTCATGACCGACACAATGCTTGCACAAAATCTCATGATGTATACCATTCTATAATTTGCAATTATTGTGGAAAGACTGGCCATATTTCTCATACATGCTATATTAGGAGAAATTTTAATGTGAGACATAAATATGTTTGGGTTCCTAAAGGACAAGTAAGGTCCATTACTAACATCAAGGACCCAAGTATAAGTGGGTACCAAAATGTCCATCTAGTGCTTCATGCGTACAGGATGATTTGAAGATCAATGGACATAAGGGTACAGAGAAGATGAACAAGAAGCCAAGAGTTTCTCATGCACCAATGAAGAAGATCATAACATCTAGCAAGAGAACTCTCGGGGCACCCATTGCTGGAATTACAGAATCAAATCATAAGGAGCAATGGACACTCTTAAGAGGAATACATTCGCCTCAAGAATGGATTATCATGAAATACCATTCAACTATCTTGAGGAGAACAAGAAAAGGAGAATCTCTCAAATATCAAATAGAAGACTATTGAAGTCTATATCCCGTGAGAGATCTTTGCGAGACACCCATGCAAAAACGTGTAAAGAATCAATGTGACAAAAAGAGGCAGTGGGTGAGTAAATGCAATCCTCCAAGTACCTAAGGTAAAGGTATACAATGGTAAAAACCTTCTATGCTATTATCTAAAATATTCATTGAGGTTTTATATTTTGTAGCCTTAGGAATGAGCATTGCAAACTATTTTAAAATTGATTTTTCACATCCCTTAAAAATCTACTTAATAAGTTTATAAAGGGATTGCAATGTTCAATAGTTTAATCTTTATGCATACACAATGATTTGAAAAGAAAGTATCTCTTTTATGTACAAAGTCATGTTTAATTCATGTGCTCAATTGTTTGAATTGATTATATGCTTAAGAGCATGTAAATTTCATTCCTTCAAGTTAACAATGATCGGATCCAAGTAAGGTTGGATACCATGGGAGAAAAAGACTTTTATGGCTTTGTAGGATCAAATAAAGCTTCTCAAGAGAGCAACTACATAGAGAAATAATTCTACTCTTGAAGAAGTGAAGAAGCTATGCTTTGCTTGTTGATGGTGAACAAGGAGACATCTACATCAATCCATCATAACCAAGCAAGCTGCTACAAGGACAAGAGGAATTATGATGATATCTAACCCTACTCTATACTGTGCTTATATGAAATTCATGTTTGGGTAATGAATACTTGTCCATTATCACTTTCCATTAGCAATCAATCGTTTATGTCTTTCAAAATGTTTCCAATCTGCTAAGTGGACAGTAAATGAATTTGTGCATAACTTTCTGAGTCTATATTTTTTAATGCACAATTCTAAATTTTTTTTGAATTTCAATTCAATCTATTTTATGAAAATTCATACAAAAACTTTGAAAAATACTCATATTCTGTTGCATTCGAATTAATGGTTCAAAATTGGAAGTTAATGTTGTATATTGAATATGCTTCGTTTGGTAGAATCTTCCCTATCACTCTTGTTAGCTCCTACTTGTGTTTTGATGATGATCTAAGTTGAACATTGTATTTAATCAAGTTTTGAAAGCAAAATAATTTTATGGAAGTCAGATACGTAATACATCAGAAGAATTGATTTTACTGTCACATTAACTCGAGCATAGTATTTTCAAAAGTTTGTTTTCAAAGGCCTGACTCGAGCCAGCGATGAACTTACCTCGAGTCTCCTAACTCGAGCCGGTGATAAAATTGTCTCGAGTTAATAATCTCTCTGATTTGAAAAATATTCAATTTCAATATGATATATCGGAGATTCTTCTGTGATTGTTCATATTAACTATCAATCATTTACTCATCTGCTTTTGACCAATTTTTGCATATGAGATTTTAGACAATCAAGATTGCTTCTATTTGAAAAATATCCAACTTGGATCTGATTTTTGCTCTTCATATTTGACTATGCATTTCTGTTCATCAATGTATAGCTATTTGAAGTCAGACTCTCATTATATATTAGAGCTTTACATTGAATCAATTTCGTGGGTCCTGTCGCTTTAATTAATGCTTCAATTGTCTTGAAAAACAATTGCTGCAACATATATAAATTGTACCACCTATTTCAAAGCATTGGTTCCTTATCTTTTGTGACAACAAAGATAAATGGGTCGTGACATCATTTATTCAAAAGCTTCGTGTGCATCATTCATTTACGGTCAAAGCATCATTTCAAAAGTGGTTCATTCAATGCTTTCTTTTTCGTGTGCATCATTAAATCAAGAAGGATTCTATTTTGCTTTCCATGTTTAACCATACATTTTTATCAATGGCATTCTTTCTACATGAAATCTATTTACGAATTGTCATTGAAAAATAGCATTCTTGACATTATTCAATTATTACCCTTTTGATTCATTGATTTAAACTTATCTGATTGGGTAAAATTATGTGAGAAGGAGCAGTTCATATTTTGAATAGTTGATCATTCCTTGTATAAATTTCTGCTACCTTCTTTATATTTGCTTTTGAAACTCTACTGCTAATCTGTATCTAATGATAATCTCAAAGATTGCAATTCCTAAGCTTAAACTCAAATATATCTATAGATTTGTGCCTAATCATGTGTGGACTCAAGAAACATTGGGTACCAAAGACTATATATTTGTTTTGAAGGATCCTTCGTTCTTGCACTAGAAAAATAACAACAAACATAGGAAGATAAGCTTGTGCTCTCCTGTGGACAACAAGTAAAGGTTGCAGAATCAATCAAGCTATCTGGAAAAGGAACTTCAACAATCCTACACTGAGCTTACAACACAAATATTGAAGTTCGACATTCTTGTGAATAAAAGGGTTATGCAACTCTGTGAATCTCATCCTTATGCATCAAATCGGAAGATCCTCAGTATTGATCACATCATCCGATAATGGCTAGCCAGAGATGCATTTATGGATTACAAATTATTGATTATGACTTGAGTAATTACGATATTACTTAAGTGAGGTATTGTATTCTGAGATAATGTGCATATGTCATGCTTGGCTAACTTGATTTCATTCATCTCATTTTATTTCATGAAGTCTTGCCCAAGCACATTCATTTTTAAAATGACCTCATAATAGTATTGCATATTTATTGTTAATACATGAGTAGTGGGACAACACTCAAAGTAGTCAAGTGGAATACTCAAAGTACGTGGGGTTGCCTCTTTGATTTAATGCAGCATTTGACAAAGCTGTGCGTCATTTTATATTTATTAAATGGAAAACCATATGTTTGAAAAGCATTATATATGAATTGGCGTCAGGCCTCTTTAGATGTGTTGTAGCATTTATTCAATGTTTTATCCAAAGATTTCTTAAATGCAACAGCATCAAAAAGCCATAAGTATCTATTCATTTTGCCTAATCATCTCTGATCTATATCTATTCTTTTTGCAAAAGCACCAAATTGGCGTCTGGACTTGAATGAAAAAAAGGGGATCATTTTTATATACTACTCTTTATCTTCACTTGATCAAGAGTTTGAAAACGTCATAACTATGTGCATCAACTGTGCCTTATACTCAATTCATTTAACATTGGTATAACATCATTATTTGGTATTATTAGAGAGAATGCATTCATTAAAGGGGGAGCTTCACGTTCACATGTGCTTTATTCACTATGTTATGTTGTATTAGTTTTGATGATGAATTAATATCATATTTTCCTTTCATTACCTTAACTTGAAAATATCATATAGAAAGGAATATTTTGATATCATGCTGCACTAACAAATCTCTTTGGCAAAGAAAGTATTAATTTGTAGCAGGAGATTATGTGATGTTCTAGGACTTTCCTTAATACACTACAAGGAGAAACCATTAAGTTGAGGAAAAGATGCATTGGTGATCAATCATTGAAGCGAGATATGCTCTACATATCTCGCGCTCTGTGAAGAAAAGGCAAAAGATGACCATGTTCATTCATATGAGATATGCTTCAAGAAGGCAGTATGTTTGTTCCACTCGCATCATACAAGGCATTCATGATCCTTCAGTTGAACACAATTCGAGGAATTTCATACGGCAAGCAAATGGACTCCACCAATCATTCATCAATTTGCGAGAACCTACATGAGCATTTCTGAACCTTATCTTGTTATATTCAGTAAATTTTGCACATGTTTGGTATTTATATGCTTTAATTGTAAAAGATGTTTTTGAAAAACCTCTCTAAATTCTCTCAAATTTGTTTTCATAAAAACATTCCAAATTGCATCATATTAAGAATGAAAACAATTTCAAATCGGGGAGAGAAAATCAATTCTAATTTGCTTTAATATTCGACTCTCTACAAGCATCTCTTCTTTAAACTCAACTTTTTGCTAATGACAAATAAGGGGGAGAGAATGGCAAGAAAAATATGCTGGGTTTATTAGTTTTTTTAATATTCATACATATTTTTTGTAATACCCTAAAATTTGACCTAGGGTAAATATCATAAATTAGGAAATAATACCTAATGAAAATAGGTGAATATGTGGTTTCAAAGAATATGTTAAATCTATTTTATTTTCTAAGGAAAAATCTCTGAGAAGTTAGAGAATTTAGGGGCCAAAGTGCCAAAAATGACAAAAATGCCCTATGGGACATAAAGAACTTAGGAAAATTGTGAAAGATCCTAAAAGGCAGTAAAATGATTATTAAAATTGAGAGAGTATATTATCTCTAATTTTGGTAATTTAATAAATTATGAACTTGGAGAGATTGAATAAGAATGCTCAAAAAGTATTTAAATGACTAAAATACCCTTGTAAATTCTAATATAATAAAGGAGACATGAAAACACAAATGTCAATGCAAATGTTATGAAGTAATGAGGCATTCTAATTAAGAAAATTATCAACAAGTGATAATAAATTAATTAGGTAATTATTTGCTAATTACTTAAGCATAAGCAAAGGAAATTCATGAATAATTATATAAAATCCTAAAATTAGTGGTTTATGGTTCAAAATTAGTAAAAACATGTTTACTAATTAATTGGAAATTTTGGAGAAAAATAGTTGAGTTTAGGTATTTTTAAGCCTAAATACAAGAATTGACCAATAGGGAAATTTTGTAAAAAAGTTATATAAAATAATTATTAAATAATTATTTTATATATTCTTAATTAATTAAATAAATAATTAAAACGAAAATTAAAATAAAAGGACCAGATTTGACCAAAATTTGGCCAAGAAAAAGAAATAAGGACAAGAGTTGGTAAAAATATCATGGTGCCTTACCTTGCAAGTTAAAGTGTAATGTTGTATAAAAGTACGGTGAATAGTGATCGGACTTATAGGAAACGGATCCTACCTAGAGTACCGGGAATAGGCTTTCCAATGTCGAGTAAAATATTGATCGGTGAATTTTTATCTTCGATTAGCCTTTTCAGGAAGTTGATTCCGAGGTAGGTAGAGCATTTTCCTAATGAGACGGAATAGGGAGAAATGCGAGATAGTCACATTTTAAAGATCGAAGAAAATAAATTCTAACTCAACATTTGGAAATGAGTTTGAATTTATCTGGACATATTTGGAATCGGTGAATTTTTGTCCAGAGATTGATGATTCCAGAAAGTTCTTCCGAAACTGGCACGCTTTCCCGTAAACTTCGGACTGACTTTTGGAGCCCTGGATGGAATCAAAAATTAGTTTAGATTAGACATTTCTAATGAGAAGGAAAGGGGCTTCAAAATGGTAATTCCGGATTTTTGAGACTTTTCCGAGATTACGCGATTCGGACACCGATCGGGAACTTTATCGGTACAAGTTCATAAAGCAAAAGCATCACATCACATTAATTGATGTGACAATTCACCAACCAAGGGGGGAGGGCTGGTTTTGGGTAGGTGTAGGGCCAAGATGGAGCCTTTCAAGAAAAATGCGATCCAACGGTCCAGAATTCGCCAGACAAGATGTGAATAGTGCTCCCAATTTTCCCTATAAATAGGAGGCTCTCCTTTGCATTCTTCACACCAAAATCTTTAGTTGAGCTTTCCTAGAGAGAAGTTAGAGAGAGGTGCTGCGGAGGAGGAAGGAGCAGGGAATTTTGCGTGAAGCTCTGGGTAATTTTTCTGGTCTTTAGTCTTTAATGCTTTCAGTAGTTTTAGTAGTAATGCTAGATAGATCTTTAGTTCTATTTTAAGTATTAAATTCTAAAATCATGGTGGGGTCGGAGTTCTGGCAAAATTTTGGAAAGTCGGAGCCAAAGTAACGAAGTGCTGGCGAAATTCCGCCGATTAGGGGTATAGGGGCAAAATGGTAATTTTTACCTAAAATGCCCGTTATAATGTCAAATATTGATAATGGTGATATTATCATTATAGGATATCAGAAACCTTGATCTGCTGTCGTTACGCTGTCCGTCGTGCCGCTGTCAGCCCGCTGTTTTTCCGTCAACGTGCAGTTTCCGTCAAAACGTACCAGAATTTCCGTATATCGTCAACGGAGGTACGGACGCGTACTGTAACACTAATCTTATGCTGCTTAAATACATATATGTCAAAGATACGTTCATAGACCGTTATACAGACAGTTTTATACGGGTTATGTCATAATAATGCCGTTATGTTTTCCTAGCGCTGAGGACACGAGTGGTATCGTGGCACTGGTGAATAGTGCAGGCTGTTGTTGTTGTTGTTACCCTATGGGGCCTTACATATTGCTATGTGCTTATGTTCTGTCGTCATAATGATCATGCATCTATTGTATGCAAATGATATACTGTTGTATTAGCTCTTGAATATCTGTTGTCCAGTATCTTGTATTGTTTGAGCATGAGGTTAACAGTTACACGAGATTCAATGCGATAAATTGAATCTCAGCTGTAGCTTCAGGGTCTGGAGGACCGAGAATTGGAGATCAGGGGAAGCAGCACGGGTAGATCGCCAGCCGGGAAATTTGTATTTCCGCTTTTGTACTTTCTTTTGAAACAGTAGGATAACTGTATTATCCATACAATGTTACACTATGATTCTTATTTGAATATGTATCAGTTACTCATTTGCTCCACCGCTCTACTCTGAATGATTGAAAAAAAAAATTTGCTTTAGAAAACGGGATGTTACATTTTTCTTAAAGTATTTGCCATCATCAAAAAGGGGGAGAATGTTGGTTTTGATTAGTTTTGATGATGTCGTATGTAGATGTCATTATTAAGAGCAAAAAGTTTGAATGATATATTTATCCTCTACATTGACTAACTATTATATTTAATGTACATGTAATGTTGATATGAAGAAGATGGAAGTTGAAATGGCTAAATTCGGAGTTAAAATAAGAAAATTCAAGCTTTCCGATGAATAGAAGTTGCTACAATTTAATTGCTAAAGTCCTGTGCATGAATAGCACTTCCTTGCGTTTGAATCTCATCAATACTCGAGTATCATGCTTCAATTCTTACGTATGACACCACTCGATCAGCTCTGTTTCACGTCCAAAGACTGGCGACCTATGGTAATTCGATCATATCTTCCTAACCAGAGATCGGATTGAGGTGAAACCAATTTTGTTGGAAACTAGACTTCCAAACGGTCCTAGTCGCACAAGATTCAAGTCTAAAGGAGGTCATATGAGAGAGATATGAATTGTTGAAGATGACAGTGACATCACCGTTGCACTGCTGACCAAGCCTCAATGTTTTGAGTATATCTCACAAAATAGAAGTCCAATGAAGCTTAAACCGGTGCCATTTGAAAGTATACTCAAAGGGATTTCCAACAAGACTTGAACCAATCAAATCGGAGTTCATACCAGGAAGTTATGATCTTCAAAAGTGGAAACTTGAAATACTGGAAGTAACAGAGTTCAAATCAAAACGCGTAAACTCATATGAAGCAGAAAAGGAAAACGCGTAAACTCATGTGAAGCAGAAAAGGAAAACGCGTAAACACATATGAAGCGAGAAAAGGAAAACGCGTAAACTCATATAAAGCGAAAAGGAAAACGCGTAAACACATATGAAGCGAAAAGGAAAACGCGTAAACTCATATGAAGCGAGAAAAGGAAAACGCGTAAACACATATGAAGCGAAAAGGAAAACGCGTAAACACATATGAAGCGAAAAGGAAAACGCGTAAACACATATGAAGCGAAAAGGAAAACGCGTAAACACACATAAAGCAACGAAGAGATATTCCTTCGATCTAGTCTTGAATCATGGATGAGAATCGACAACCATTACAAAGGAATGATTTCAAATGAATGAGGATTAATGCGGCGAAGAAGCAAAATGGAATGTTTTTGCATTTGAATTTTATCACAACTCATCACAACTAGTATAAATAGAGGAAGGGTCAGCAGCTAAAGGTACCCAAGTACACAAAGAAAGAAATCGCTCAAAAGAATTACACTTTCAAGAGATTAGTTCCGCTAAGCCCTTGTGAGATACTTTCGAATACTTCATGCCAATACTTTCGAATACTTCCTACTGAGACTGTGTCATATCTTTGTTCTTGATGCTTGTTTATCTGCTCTTAGAGAGAGTCATTCATCTATTATTATTTCTTGTAAGGAACTCAAAGTATTGGGACTTTGAGGCCGGGTCATTTGATTGCAACTTGTAAGGGGGAGTGTTATTCAAAAGAGAGGAATTGCTCCAAGAGTTACAGAGTGTGTAATCAAGCGGGTGTATCAATTACAACTTGTAAGGGGGAGTGGAGTCTGAGAGTAAGAGGACCATCATTCGTTTACAAAGTGTGTAATTGTTCTTGAAAGATAGTGGAATCCTGTGTGTTCTGGGGACCGGACGTAGGTCGGCGATTTTGGACCGAACCAGTATAAATCGGTTGCATATTCTCTTCCCTTATCTTTTATATTTCCAGTATATGCTTATTTGAATATCTAACTGTCGATTTAGAAATTTCGAAAAGATTTTCAAAGTACCTAAAGTTTTATCCAACACCCAATTCACCCCCCCTCTTGGGTGATTGCCAGGTCTTTCAGAAGGACAAGGGCTTAAAAGGGCCAGCCCGATGGGCTCAGCTCGATTTCCTGGCTCCAGATCAGAGGGAGTAGTTAAGTCAATTATGAGCCAAATATGGTTAACTATAAATCCAACTAAAAATTGATAGTAGGAAAAGTGACAGAAAATATCACTTGAACTTTAAAGTCCTGCTGACAACAACATTATTGAGATTAATAAGAACAGTAAAGTAAATGATAATTCATTTTGTTGGAAAATCATCTATTTAGGATTTTGAAATTCAAGTGGTATTTTCTTGAGATTTTTCCTTAAGAATAGTACATCTTCATTTACTACTTTTTGTGTGGAGAAAATATAAAATGGAGACGAAACCCAAGGTCTTGAGTAATTAAATACCACTACTATGTTAAAACCCTGAATATAATGTAGGAAAGGTTGTTTTTAATGTTCAGAATTTTCTTTAGTAAAATAACCTCTTTTGGCCAAAAAAAAAAAGTTCAGAATATTTTAAATTTGCACTTTGAAGTTTGCAAACAGTTAAGATTAGATCGCGCATAGATAACTCTGCAATTAAGAAAACATTGTCAGTATTAGTAATAAGATACTATTAACAGCTTAACGCCTGTTGTCTCTTTTTGAGAATAATACCAAGAGGCCAAAATCCTTTTTTGATAAAAGAAAATAAAATTATGGGCTGAAATCCCTTTTTTTTTTAACTAGCAGAAGTTGGCTTAAGTGGAAAAGGCTTTGGTCGCTTAAGCAGAGATCTTGGTTTCGAGCCCTTGTGAATACAAAAAACTTCTCTGGAAGAGGTCTCTGCTTCGGTGCCCGACAGAACCTCGGGAGTGGTTGCACATTTTGCTACCATTTTACCAACATACCTTGGGAGCAAGTGGTAAGGGGTTTGCTCTCCCACCACCATGTCTTTGATTCGAGGCGTGAGAATGGAAAAAGTAATATTGGGAGTTCTTCCTCCACGACTATGGGCCCAACGCGGAGCGAAATCCGGATTAGTCGGAACCGAAAGTTCCGGTGAACTGGATGGGATACAAAAAAAAAGTGAGTTTTATTATATGGAAAAAAAACTCAGTTTATGCAATCTCAAATTTCATTTTAAGATTCCTGCATCATCTGAAATCTAATATCCAAAAGCTCTGTTAAAAATCATGAATAATAAAATTCTTATGTTTATAATTGAACTTTTAATATAATTTCAATCCGCTGAGTTTCATAGATTATATTTTTGAAGCAGACAAGGACTTTGATTCCTCAATATAATTTATAAAATTTGAAGATTTGTCAAGTGTCATTATGTGCCTTTAAGCTGTGATGGTGATGTAGTTTGATGAAGTGTCGCAGTCAATTTAAATCATGCAAGAGGTATATGAGGGGCACCATGATGTGTTAGCAACAACAGAATATGCCACACACGAACTCATATAAGAGTTTTATTTATTTCATTAGATATTTCCCTCTTCGATACTTAATGATGTAAAGGGTCTTTGTTTCTCATAATAAATGTAATTTTCAAAATTCGAATTTTGTTTTTCTCGTTAGAAGGTAGCTAGAAGGTTGATAGCACTTGTTATATCAACCAATAAGTTACCAATCATATGAGAGTTTTGAGTATAAAGGTATTTATTTTTAACTAGTGGATAGGTTTTCACTGAGAGGAGTAATACAGGTCTTAAATTTGGAGCAATGTTTGGTTTTGTGCTAGTTTGGAACAAATTGTGATTAAAAGCCACTCTCAAACTACCTCTCCTGTTTGGCATAAGTAGCTTTTTTCTATTGGGCTTTTCTAGATAGGTTTTTTTTTTTTTTACTTTCTAAAAAGTCAGATTGTAAATGTGATTTGTGTTTGAGAGAGTGGTGGCAGAAGTGATTTTTGTCCAGATGAGATCTTGTTTAGCATAAGTTTGAAAAACCAGTTGAGATGAAAAATGACTGAAAGGGGCATGAATCTTATTGAATACTATATATATATATGTGTGTGTGTGTGTGTCGTGTATTAATCCCTCCAGTCCTAACTATATGAACACTTTTGTAGTGCAAATTGCATTATAAAAGTGTTCATATAATTAGGACCGGAGCTAGATGTGATAATTTAAGATAAAAAGATAAATTTAAGTGTAAATTTTCCAAAAAAACAGTAAAATGTATACAAGCAGATTGGAAAAGTATGAAAAGCAAAAATACTTTTGAAAAAAAAAGTAAAAAAATAATTTTATCACATAATTTTTTAATAACAACATATATTATTTTAGAAAGTTGAACAAGTTATTTATGTAACAGAGAAATATAAAAAGAATATATATTAGTTTGTGCCAGTGGTATAGTATTTATTAAAAAAAATTCAGTGAGGGCATTTATGGAATTTTAGAAGAGTAATGAAGCCAACAAAAAGCTAGAAGCTATCCAAAAGCTCAAACAAGTGGCTTCACCCCAAAAGACACTTTTTGCAAAGAAACTCATCATCATAAGGAGCCATGCCAACAAACTAAAAACTAAAAACCAAGCCTTTGACCACTAAGCACCTAGATCAATTGGTTGAGGTTGTTCTAATTAATCAGAGGTTTCAAATTCAAGCTCTCAGAACGTAGAAGTGTTTGATAGTAGAATTTTTTGTCCTTGTGGTCCAACTCAACTTGATCTGGATTAGTCTACACCTGATAAATCCTTCAAATTAAAAGGAGGTAGGTCCAGGATATCAGATATTTATGGGAAAAAAAACCAAGCCTTTGAAACAAAAATCACTTATAAACTATTTATAAGCTGAAAATAAGCCTTCCTAAAAACGCACATCTCTTTCGCCTCACATAAATGAAGTGAAGTGAAGAAGTATTTGTTGAAGAGTCAAATAGATATTTTGGGACCACTTTGAGAGTAGTTGTTTATACGATGGAGACGGGACATCATAAAAAGTACTCTCTTCTATAATTGGGATCAATATATATTTGGATTAAACTTCATTCAATTCAGTCTAAAAAATTTAAAAATATAGTCAAAGAATTGAAATTCATTGAGAAAGTTTAGATTTGGCCACACACACTATTATTTTGCAAAATCTGGAAAGATAAAAATCCAAGGTTGATAATATAATGATGAAAGACAAAAACTTGGATATGAGTTTTGTGTGCTAAAAAGATGGTACGTATTTACTAGAAATATGCATAAATCACTATCTAAATGGTACATTAATTGCATATTGGATTTGCCATTAGTCCCTCTTTTCCCCTCGGAGTAGATCCTCTTATCACCTCATTTTTCTTATTGTTTCTTATGAGTTTATCTAAACCACTGATTGGGAAAATGAACCCATTTTAACTGTTGATTGTAAAGAAAAGAGAAAAGTCGAAAGAAAGATAACTTAATGATATGACTTATTTTTTACCTTTAAAATTGATTAAACGGATATAACATAAAGATTATGAGATATATGAAAAAATGGATGATAAGAGAAATCAGAGCCTCTTTCCCCTCCACTTGGTTTCTTTTCTAAACTTTTGGAGCTAGTACAGTGTATCTTTTTTTTTTTTTAGCTCAAATAGTACAGTGTATCACAGAGTGTACAGATAGTGGCCACATTAAAGGCTGATAACAATAGTGGTGGTGACGTTGAAGATGATGGACGCGAGTGGTGGTAACAGTGATGGCTAGTGACAATGGTGGTTGGTTACTCATTACCGTGGTCCTTATAGTTGGATCCATTTTTTGTTTTGTTCTATAATTTCAAAGGGTCAATGTGTAAAAATAGGCATGTGATTTTTTCGGAGGAGCGTTTAGTAGTAAATATTTTTTTTCAGGCGCAAAAGTAACTATGTGGTTACAAAAGTGGAGCAAAATTAGCATTGACCGTTAGTTGATTTTTTCTGAACTGAAAATGATGACGTGGACGATGACGTGGATGTTAATGTTTTATAAATTACAGTTCGATCCGGATACATTTAAAAAATTTCAGTTCGAGTCCCTCTATAAAGTTTTAAAATTTTCATTTAAGTCCCTGGTCAAAACTTGCATTTTGACCGGGGACCTTCTTCTTCTTCCTCAAGAGCGAGAGGCCACGCCATGTTCGCCAAGCAATAATTCTCCAGCAGTACAAACATCCAACCCCCATGAATAAACTTGCAACAACTTATATATGCCAAGAAACCCTTTACTTCAAAGTCCTAATTGAAACAAAAAGAAAAAACAACACTCAACCCCCCTTTTTTTTCCTTGCTCTGGACAAACAACGACAGGGGGAAAAATCCAATTGAAAAAAAATAATAATAATAAGGCTTACATTCACAACCCCACCGGACAAGCACGAATGAATAGCAATATGAAAGGGTAATTGAATATTCATGAATCCCCTCAGCCTACACCAATTGCCGGAGGAAAAAAAAAAATCAGCGGCCGAACCCCCTTTTTCCCTGTTGAAAAAAAACCCTTGAAGTCCCTCATTTCCATCTAAATAACCTCCAAACTATCTACTTTCTTTAACCCACTAGAAGCAAAACGAGATCATTCTTCGGGGTTTCGGTCTCGAACTCCCATCCCTATTGTCGACCACCTATAGTACGATCCCACCAGCGGCGGCGCTCTATTCCATTCGACGGATTTACAGACCTTCAAGGAAGAGGGAAGAGGGAAGATGAAGAAAAAGAGGGAAGAGGGAAGAGGGAAGAAGACGAAGAAAAAGAGGGAAGAGGGAAGAGGAAAAGGGTCAGAAAGGGAGAGGGATAGGTGGCAGGTGAAGAGAGAGAAGGAGTAACACATGGCACAAGAGAAGTCAGATCCCACTGCCACGTCAGCATCAGGTAACGGTCAACTAACGGTCAATGCTAATTTTACTCCAATTTTGTAACCACATAGTTACTTTTGTGCCTGAAAAAAGTATTTGCTACTGGACGCTCCTCCGAAAAAAGCACATGCCTATTTTTGCACCTTGACCCAATTTCAAATCATGATTTTTCAATCCTATTGTTTCTTCCGTGCAAAATAGTAATCCCTATAGTTTTTTTTTTTTTTTTTTTTGCGTTATGCATCTGGCGTTTTAGAGCAGAACATCTTTCAGGCACATCAACAGCCGTAAACTAATCCGGACCGAGACCGGGTTGGCCCCTTTCGGGGGGAAGCCTTTACCACCCATGCACACTGCATTCTCACATCTCAAACTCAAGACTCGTGATTAAGCTAGGATAGCCCTTTACCAGCTGACCTAAGCGTTTAATGATGTAATCCCTATAGCTTTATAAATACGTTTATATAACTTATGAGTTTAACGTTTTTTATCCTTTATCTTAAATTTAAGTTACTTTTTTTATTGGGTAAATGAGCAAAAATACACATGTGCTTTACCCCCAGGAGCGCCCAGCACCATATGCTTTTTTTGGGAGCAAAAATACACACTAGTTACCATTTTGGAGCAAAAGTCGCATCCCACTGTTATGTTATTGTTCACTTCAACTCTTTCCCTCTCATCACGGTGAACAGTAACATAACGGTGGGATGCGACTTTTGCTCTAAAATGATAACCACGTGTGTATTTTCGCTCCCAAAAAATGTATATGGTGCTGGGTGCTCCCAAAAATAAAACACATGTGTATTTTTACTCCTTTGCCCTTTTTTATTTATACTTTGAACTTTTATTATTATTTTGTTCTAATCCCTATAATTTTAACAAGTTTTAATTTTGGTCAAATGCTTTTAATGGTTCTTATACTTAATGATTGTAACAAAGCTAATATGAAACTATAGAAACTGATATTTTTTATGAAAGAAACTATAAACACAAAAAGCCGTAATTTAAAATTATAGTGTGGAGTGCTTTTGTTTTCCCCTTTTTCGAGCTCTGCTAGGGCTTGCTGCTACCGTCGTCGGGACTGTGTGCTCCGTCGCCCACTGCGGCGGAGGAAATGAGTGGCCTCTCTGCTCGCGATCTGCGAGGAGGGGAACGTGAGGATAAGATGGAGGAGGATCGAGAGGAATGGCTGAGACGAAAACGCAAGGTGCGATTTGATGATGCGAAATTCACTGGAGGAGAGACTCGGATTCCTTGCGAAGAGGCGTGGATGCGGACAGAGGAGAAACCTCCTTCCCCTAAGTCATACAGAGAATCGTTGCTGAAGAATGTGAATCCGAGTGTTTGTTGGTGGGAATGGTCGAACAGGGACGAGGAGGAAGGCGTAGAGGACTTCGGTGCCGGTACGGATTTCGGTAAAGTTCTTAATCCAAATGACGACATCTGTGTAGATGCTACTAATCCGTTGTGTCCGAAATTCATTTTTGAAGAGAAGGAAAAAGAGCGATTGATGAAACCGTTTGGCAGAACACTAGTGGTCAAATTGCTTGGGCGGCAGCCGTCGTATGGCTTTATGGTGAAGAAGCTGAGGCAAATCTGGGCAAGGAAAGGTAACATCGACATCTTTGACCTGGCTAATGATTTCTACTTGGTTAATTTCCAACATGCTGATGACTATATGGAGGCATTAACGGGGGGGCCTTGGGTGATTAATGACGCTTATTTGAATGTGGCAAGATGGAGACCTGAGTTTAATCCGAAGAGTGCCCAAATTGAATCTGTGGTTGCTTGGGTTCGCTTCCCGGACCTTCCAGCACCGCTATTCGATAAGAAATTTCTGCTTAATTTAGGCAATGTTATTGGAAAGGCAATTAAATTGGATATTCACACTGCCCAGCGAGCTAGGGGTAAGTTTGCAAGGATGTGTGTTGAACTGGATCTAACAAAACCATTAGTACCGGAGTTTGAGATAGAAGGCCAGATTCTAAGTATAGTATATGAGAGCTTGGGAATGCTATGTAATAAGTGTGGAAGGTTTGGCCACTTTAAGGAGTTTTGTGAGGATTTTCATAAGAGGAATATGGATGTTCAGACTGATGTTGAGGATAAAGGTGGGCCGAGGGAATTATGGAAGACAATGCAGCGACCTAGGCGTCCAAGACGTAACCCGTTACCAGCTCAACCTCAGCAAAGTGGGTCGAGATTCACTGTGTTAGAAGGGGAGCTGGAGGAGGAAGGAGGAATGGAAAGGAGTGAAGGAGCTCACGAGGGACTTAGGGCTGCCGACAGGCAGGGTAATGTGCAGGGGGAGTTTGTCTTTGCAGAGAAAAAAATGCAGGGTCGGTCTGTGAGCAAAAGTGAGGGTAAAAAAGGGGATGGAGTACAGAAACCAAGAAAGATGGGAAGTTCAGGGGCTGCGGACAGATCTGTGAAGGAGGGAAATGGACGATCTGGTCTGGTGAGAAGCGAGGTTCGTAATGTGCATGTGGTTTTGAGTGGATCTCAAAATAGGATGAACAGTGGCGAGCTTGTGCCAGAAAGTAATATGGAGTTACCTAGAAACAAAGGTGTGTCTCTCATTGAAAAGGAAAATTTGAACCCAGGAGAACAAGGCCTGAAGAGGTGGGAGATGGGTGATATGTATATGGGTGACGGGGTTGTCAGGGATAAGGATCCGATTGAGCCTAGTAGTATGAGCATAGAACCTGTCTATGCCACTCCTGTGCTTGCAAATCCGAGATAGTTTCATGTGCTACCTACTACTAATCTTTGTTATGATGAAGATTTTAGTTTGGAATTGCAGGGGTGCAGCTAGCAAGGGTGTTGCGGCTGTTATTAGGGACATGAAGAGACGACACAAACCTGAGCTGGTGGTCATTCTGGAGCCTAGAATCAGTGGCGGTCAGGCCACTAAGGTTATCAAGAGTTGGGGTTTTAATTTCTCCAAGAGAGTGGAAGCGGAAGGGTTCTCCGGTGGTATTTGGCTTCTTTGGGAGGTAGAAGGGCTAACGGTAGACATTTTGAGATGGGAAGATCAGTTTATTCACTGTAAGGTGAGGTTGGGAAGTGACACAATGTTCTTTACAGCAGTTTACGCAAGCCCAAGTGAGCAAAAACGAGGCAGGATTTGGAGTGGTTTGCAGAATATAGCTAACGAGATGGTGGAGCCATGGATGATAGCTGGAGATTTCAATGAAATCAAGTCCCCATTGGAGAAAAAAGGGGGTGGAAGAGTGAATGAAACGCGCTGTGCTCGGTTTAATGACTGGATTCAAAGCTGCAACTTAATAGACATTGAGTCCAGTGGGCCTTTCTTTACTTGGAAAGGGCCTAAATGGGAGGGGTTGGATAGAGTTTACAAGAGACTGGATAGGTGTCTATGTAATGCTCAATGGCAAGGGCGTTTTCACAATGCGGAAGTGAGAGTTATACCAAGGATCAGTTCGGACCACCACCCGTTATTGATTAACCTATGTACAGAGGTTAGAGGGAGTATGGTGCGTAATTTCAGATTCGAAGCTATGTGGCTGATGCATGATAGCTTTGAGGCGCTGGTTCAAAATCACTGGAAGGGAGGCGAGGATGCCCATGTCAAGCTGTCTCTCTTTCAACAGGATTTAATTAGGTGGAATAAGGAGGTATTTGGAAGAGTAGAGGCCCGAAAAAGAAGGTTGTTGAATAGACTCAATGGTGTGCAACGTAGCATTGATCGTAGAAGTAATCCTTTTCTGTTTCAGCTTGAGAAGGAGCTTGAAGAGGAGCTGTTGTGTACACTGCGGCAAGAGGAAGTCCTCTGGTTTCAGAAATCAAGGGGGAGATGGCTAGAGGAGGGTGACCGAAATACTCACTATTACCACACGAAAACTTTAATTCGAAGGCGACGGAATAAAATTTCTATGATCAAGAATGACATGGGTGAATGGATAGATGACGTGGAGGTAATTGGGGACTTGTTCCAGGACTTTTATGGGACTTTATTTAGTGAGGAGAATTATGACAGAAGCTGGTTCCTTACTGAACAAAGATGGGGGGCTGTATGTCAAGAGAAACTGAATAGTGTGGGCCGAGAGGTTAGTATGGCTGAGGTACGGCGTGCTTTCTTTCAAATGGGGCCGTTTAAGGCTCCAGGAAGTGATGGGTTCCCTGCAATATTTTTCCAGAAAAACTGGTATGTGGTTGGTGCATCGGTGACTGCCTTGATGAAGGATTTATGGAGGAACCCGGATCGCATTTCAGAAATTAATGATACTATTGTTGTCCTAATTCCAAAGGTGGAGCACCCGGAGAAGGTTAGTCATTTTCGGCCTATTTCATTGTGCAACGTTTTATATAAAGGATTGACAAAACTGATTGTTAACCGCCTTAAGCCCCTTATGAATGGTTTGGTGTCTCCGTTTCAAACGAGTTTTGTCCCAAAACGAAGTATACATGATAATATAATTGTGGCAAAGGAGATTGTGCACTCCTTAAATAGATTACAAGGGAGGAAGGGATTTATGGTCATAAAAATTGATCTTGAGAAGGCGTACGATAGGATGAGTTGGAGGTTTATCGGCAGTGTATTGGAAGAAATTGGGCTGGATGAACGTTTAAGACGGGTGATTAGGAGCTGTATGAACTCAACCTCAATGTCGTTAATGTGGAATGGGGTTAAGAGAGGGCGTTTCAGTCCCTCAAGGGGTTTGAGGCAAGGGGACCCCCTTTCTCCGTATCTTTTTGTGTTGGGTATGGAGAAATTAACCCATCTCATTATGGATTGTGTTAGTAAAAAGTTGTGGAAACCATTGACACTAGGCAGAAACGGTCCAGCTATCTCACACCTTCTTTTTGCTGATGATTTGCTTCTGGTGTGTGAGGCAGATCTGGATCAAATGAGTATGGTATTAAAGGTTTTGGAGGACTTTGGTGAATGCTCTGGGCAGAAAATAAATGCTCAGAAAACTAGTCTGTTTTTCTCAAGAAACGTAGACAGAGGTACTCAAAGGGAAATCTGTGAGCTTTCGGGGTTTAAAAAAGTGGAGGATCTAGGGAGGTACTTAGGGGCTTACATGCTGAAGGGAGGTGGAAGTCAGAGAAGGTTTCAGCATATAATTGATAAGATGCAATGTAAACTGAGCAGCTGGAAGAAACAGTCCTTGTCATTAGCAGGACGACTTACGTTAGTTCAATCGGTTACGAACCAGATGGCTGTGTATAGTATGCAGCATTCCCGCATTCCTGTGAGTGTAAGGCAGCGAATGGAGAAATTGCAACGTGATTTCATCTGGAAGAATGATGAGGGGAAGCGGAAAATACATGCGGTGAGCTGGGGGCTGCTGTGCAAGGAAAAAATAAATGGTGGTTACGGTCTAAGAGATTTGGATGTAATGAACGATGCACTATTGGGGAAGGTTGTGTGGAACACTATAGCTAAACCTGAGAGTTTGTGCTCAATGGTTCTTTGTGGTAAATATGGGAGGCATATGGACCTAAAACGGGTTGTGGTGTGGAAGAAATCAGACTCGGCCTTGTGGAAGAACTTGGCCATAATATGGCCTCATGTGACAAGTAAAGTAGGTTGGGAGGTGGGAAATGTAGAGGGGTAAAGTTCTGGTCAGATGTTTGGCTGGACGATGGAAAGACGCTGATCGGGAAGAGTGTTAGACCGCTGGAGAATGAGGAAGAAAGCTTAATGGTAAGCGATTTGGCTCACACGGATGGTCAGTGGGATATAGCTCGGATTGAGAAGCTGGTCAATGCAGACGGCATTGGACTTATTATGGCCGTGCAACCACCAAACATTTTAAATGGTGAGGATGCCATCAAATGGGGATCTGGGCTGCATAGTCACTACGTTGCTGCTGATCTATATCGTGCCATGAGAGCTGAGCAAGGGGGGAAGCAAGTGTGTGGAACAAGGTTTGGAAGTGGAGGGGGCCGAGGAGAATGCAGGTGTTTATGTGGCTTGCTATGCATGAAAGGCTTCTTACGGGGGTAAGGAGATGCCGAATTATGGGAGGAAACAGCAGTTGCCATCGATGCATAGATCAGGCAGAGACTACAATGCATGTCCTAAGAGATTGTAGTGTGGCAAGGGATTTGTGGTTAAAGCTGAGACATGAGGGACCTGATTCTGAATTTTTCCTGTTACAGGGGAGATGCTGGTTTACCTGGAATTTAAGTAGCTCTGAAAATGATTGGGCGCTGATCTTTGGTGTTGCCTGCTGGCTCTTGTGGGGTTGGAGGAATAGGAGCCTCTTTGAGGAGGGCTTTTCTTTGCCAGAAAATCTGGTATTTACGGTTTTGAAGTATGTGGCCAATATCCATGCTGCAAGGGTTGAGTTTGGGAGAGTTACTGGAACTAAACAAGAACAATATATCAGTTGGCTAGCTCCTCCTGTGGGATGGGTAAAGATCAACGTTGATGGGGCCTCTAAAGGAGCGAAGCAAACAGCTAGGTGTGGGGGGCTGATCCGAGGGAGCTGTGGAGAATGGTTAGGAGGGTTCTCCAGGAAATTGGGTTGTTGCTCGGCCATTAAAGCTGAGCTGTGGGTTGTCCTTTCTGGCTTGGAGTTAGCTTGTAGTCTTAATTTTCAGAATATTATTGTTGAATGTGACTCATTATCTGTGGTGTCCATGCTGGCTGATATGCAGGTGGCCGAGGATACAGGTTCCTGGCTGATGTCGGTTATATGCAGATTTCTAAGGAAATTTGTAAAGTTTAGAATCATTCATGTGTATAGGGAAGGTAACATGTGTGCAGATGCTTTAGCAAACTTTAGCTATTGTCTGGAGGAGGTTAGAATGAATTTTAATACCCCTCCTGATGCTGTTCGTAGTTTTTTGTTTCAAGATGAAGTGGGGGTTGCTTACCCACGTTCAGTTGTAATGCAGGACTGATTCATTGGGCTTTGCCCCGTATTCATATAAAAAAAAAAATTATAGTGATAAAAAACAAAATTCAATCAAACTTAATGACTATCCTTTTAAATAATACAAATATTCAATTAGAATACACTCCTCTAGTTTTAAACTATACCCTCCCTGCATTTAGAACTGAGTAGGTGCCATGGCAAATGAATCACTCACAAAATTATGCTCACTTGTCCTGTTGTCCAATTTCTCTCCATTGTGTCTCAGTCTCTCTGATGCAATTTTTTGAATTGCAGAAATTATTTCCCATTTAAACCATCAACATTAATCTGAAATATCTTCTCTTTTTTTTTTGCTCGAAGGAATCTGAAATATCTTCTCAAACTTTCTGACAGCCCCGCTCCCACCTAATGTTTTTGTCTTGTGTTTTTTTTTTTTCCGGTGAAAATGTTGTTTGTTTATCTGTCGGTGATTCTCTCTCTGACAGCCTGATTCCGTCCCCCTCTCTTAAATCATTTTTTAAATTATATTTAAATATTATGCATTTGATTATTCAATTTGTTGGTGTTGGTGTTGTTTAGCTGCCGCAAGCAGGTGGACCTGATAACTGAGACCATATAACTATTTGGATGCTTTTATGGGAATGATGAATGAGGGAATCCGATTATAAAATCCTCAATAAATAAAGGCTTCTTCTTTAAACACCGTAATCATTCAGCAAACAAGCCCCAGATTTGTCCTTCGCTTTCTCCTTCGTATAAAACTGAAAGAGGAAGAAAAGCGAACCAGAACTGTTTCTTCCCATACGCTTCTCTGATTCTGTCTCTAACATACGCCCATTTCTTCTGCGGGAAGCTTCGTATGTCCATTATCCCATTCATCACCTTGGTCCCATTACAGTACTGATCATTATTAGAGTGAGAGAGAGAGAGAAGGAGAAAAGTATAATAGAGATGGATGTGGGGAGAAGAAGAGGTGGTGGTGGGGCTTCTAGAAGTAGTGTGGTGCCGGGCTCGGTGTGGGAGAGCAGGATGAAGAGTGACGAAGTAAAAGGTGGGATAAAGGTCTTTAATGGAGAAGAAAGTCCTGAAGAGGAAGGAGGAGGGGATGGTAGGACCAGATTAAGAAGAATCCCAAACGGGAAGAGGAAAACCTGGAAATCGGAGAGCTCTGGGGGTTTCGATAGGAACCTAATTCATGTAGCGCGACGAAGATCATCACTAGAGCCGCTCAAGAATTCCGATGAACTCAGCAACAAGGGGCTTAGTGTTTCTCTAGATGGAATTAAGAAGAACCCTATTCTTACCAGGAAAATTTCTTCATCCTCGGAGAGAAAGCTAAGATCCGAATCTGCTTTGGAAGCTGAAACGAATTCGAAGCTGCTCAACAAGTCGAAATCAGAATCTATTAATCAAAATGTTGATAATGTCGATGGGCCAGGAAACGGAAATGCGGAGAATTCAATTCAATCGAGGAAGGCGAAACTACTACCGGCCGAAGTTCTTGATGAATCTAGCAAGGATTTAGGTTTGTGCCAAGAAAATGTTATTTCAAGCCGTTCAGAAAATTTAGGTACGGTAAAAGACCCTCCTGATTTATCGGTGGAAGTTGGTGGCGATATATTTGTTGATTTTGACGACGAAGCAAATGAAAGAGTTGAAGTAGATAATGAGATTAAGATGGAGAAGGAGAATGTGAAGGAAATCAAAGTTTCAGAGCTTAAGGCTGTGAATGAACCACAACACAAGAAGGTTCCGATCCAAAGGCGATTTCAACATGATGAAAGGCCTGTGTCAATCCTTCGAACAGCAAGACAATCTTCCCCAATTAAAAGGCATTCAACAATTTACCACAATCTCAGAAAATCTCATTCAAGTATGTGTTCTTTCAGGCTTAGATACACTTTTGTTCTTTCAATCTGTGTTTGGTAGACTAATTCTTACCTTTCATTAGTTCCAAAGGCTGAGAAGTACCATAGCTTTCCACAAACCCAGAACAAATTGCAGAGTCTAGGTGATGATATATCTATCTACATTTTACAACCATGGAAGTGAAACTTCTTGTTAAAATTTCATTCAATTTCTGACAATTATTCTACAAATTTGTCACTCCTCAGTGGATTTAATCATGTGGAGAGAGGTCTCAAGATCAGCATTTGTGTTTGGGTTTGGAACTTTCATCATAGTCTCATCTTCTTATGCAATGGATATCAATGTGAGGTCAGAAACAGAAATTCACTACAATCAAAATCTATTTTAGTGTATCCTCTCATTATATTTATTCCCGTTGTCTCATAACTGAGCCCAGAACTGACATACTTCAATTTTTGACTCTGCAGCTCTATTTCTGTGATGTCCTATCTGGGCCTTGCTCATCTGGCTGTCATCTTCCTCTACAGATCCTTCATTTGGAGGTAATAACAACCCAAAGAGAAGAAATGATAGATGACAGAGATTTATGATTAAAATACCATCTAACTCTCTCTTTGCTGTGGTTCAACTTCATAATCAGGGGAGTTAGGAATTTTGATAGCGCAAACCATGTTTTGGGAGAGGAAGAAGCAATTTGGGTAATAAAACTGATTCTGCCTTACTTGAACGAGTTCCTGTTAATACTCAGAGCCCTCTTTTCTGGTGATCCTGGTACCACTATGATGGTAAGTTTACTACTACTAATTAAGACGTGCTAATCCTAATTTGTTAGACTTGCATTTGTGTAAATTATAATACAAAATCTATAATAAATATATTATTTATGAGTCATGAATGGTATAATTTATTTATTTTTAAAATTTTTTGTCAAAATTGAATTTATATGGTTTGAGTTAACTGAATTTATTTTATTAAAAAAAATATTTTGTTGTATTATACCTGACGTTTTATTTTATTGAGCTTAAATTTTGTGATTTAGAGTATTCTCCAAGAATTTTTTTTTTTCCTGGGAAAAAATAACAGTTAAAGACCTAATGTTACAAGTATTCCTATTGAAGGACTTTAAAATTTAAAATTATTTTAAAAGATCTGAGGGTAAAAAGTTTTAGTTTTAAATCATAATTCGTAAATTTATTGCCTAGTTTAATTTTTTCTGTTTTAAATCTGTTAGAATGATTTTGAAATTTAAAATCTTGTAATATAATACTTTGCGACCTATAGTCCTCAACCCAACTGAAACTTTTCTAATATTGTACAATGAATCGCAGATGGCAGTTTTGCTGTTTGTTTTAGCCAGATGGGGCAGCTCTATAACTATTTGGAAGATGGCCAAATTCGGTAAATTTCCATAAACTCACAAATTTCACTGGATAGACTTCATTAGTACTCTAACTCTACTTTATTTGACTTCATCTAGAAGCAAAAGGAAAGTGAATCTAACAAGCATTTCACTCGGCTACGCAAAGTTTTTTGCCATTTTCTTTTACCCATCACTTGCAAGGCCATATTGACATGCACTTATTATGTTTCCTTATTGCCTCAGGCTTCTTTGTTGCTTTCATGGCGCCAAAGCTTTACTCTCTCTATTCTGCGCAGTTAACTTCATACGGTAAGCCCCTGAATATAATTTACCTCTGATATCAAATTATTTAATGCAAGATATTGGTTTCTGATTCTAACGTTAAGCTGTAAAAAAGAAACAAGACATTGCTGTGACCATTGCTTCACTGTGCATAATGTAATGTCTGACTCTTCTGTGTACCAGTCCTTATTTCTTGGGCCCACAGTAAAGCCGTTTTGTCTCTATCTATATCTATCCGTGTCGGCAGTTATGAGTTTCTTTATTAATATTTTTTCTACCAAAAAAAAAAAGAGTCTTTATTGATTGAAGAAAGAATAGATGACATGCAACGATGTTTCTGAATAATGATGATTAGGGGTTATAGTTAAGAAGACAGTTTTGATGATGATGATGATGATGATGATGAATGTAAAAACCTAAATTGATGCAGCGAATGCTTGGGTGAAGCGAGTGAGGGAAGGTTGGGATTCATGTAGTCACAAGAAAGCAGTGTGTATTGGCATCTTTGGCCTTGTGTGGAATCTGTCATCGGTCATTGTTCGCATTTGGGCAGGTAAGAGCACAATAACTCCCTCTAATTTAACTTAAGCACTCTGAAATTCAAATGATGTTGAAGTGATAGAAAGACTTAAACACAAGTTAATAAGGGTATGTTTGGTTTGAGGGAAGGGGAGGGGAGAGAAAAAAAAGGAGGGGAGGGAATTTTTTTCTTTTCAAAATTGAATGTAGTGGGGTCCATAAGTTTTCCCCTCCCCTCAAACCAAACATACCCTAAAAAGTTCATGCTTGTGACTCGTTCGGTCTCTTAAATTTAGAGAAGGGAAAATCACTGTGAGATCCAAAGGAAGGAATGTAGTAACCTAAAAGTCTCACAAGTGAGTAACATGAACTTGTTGTTATATTCTACACTAAACTTGCCATTGCATATTCCTCTAGACCCCGCTATGATTTTTCCATTTAGAGATCCAAATCAGACTTTTTTTTTTTGCTCCAGTAAATCAGACTTCACACTACATTTCAAGCCGCTTTGAGTACAGGGGGAGTCAAATGAATGTGAGAACTTGACTTGTGACTTTAGTGGGTGCAATCATACTAGCACTAATACACCCATTATTGGACTTGTGGCCCCAGTGCATAACATTAAGTCTGCTTTATTTTGCTTTGGTCGTAGGAAATGGATCGATGGTTATAAGTAGATGATCTAGTCTCCTCTGCTTGTTGTGTCTATTAGCTTTGAGTGAATAATGGATGGATGTTGTGAATGTTGCAGTGTTTGTGCTAATAGCAGCATTAAGATACTATCAACAAAATCAAATGGCAAGAGGTGAATGTGGGGAAGAAGAAGAAGCAGAAGAAGTTGGAGTTGGAGGGCAGGGACGACAAGGGCGTGGACCCACTTTTCTTCAAACATCGAATAAACTGAAGAAAGCATTTTAAGGGCAATCTAATGATCCATGGTGCAGTTGGTTCCACATTTTGAATGTGGTGTTCCAATCTCAAGTGATTCATTCAACCGTGAAAGCAGAATCTGAATCTCTTGCCGCTTCTGATAATGATAACTCACAACAACTCAGCTTTTCTGTTTTCCCGCTGTAAATTTTTGTTAGGTAGAGGGTTATTTTAGGGAAGTAATAATGAGATATATTGTATCATTAATTTATTATTCTTTTACTATGACATAATAATAATAATTAAATACTGTATCAAATTTTTCTTCGTGATCAATGGGTGTAATTATAAGTTTATAACGAGAAATATATATGGGGTTTAAATTTTTCATGTTGCATGAGAAGAATAAGATTTCTACACACATATGAAATAGTGGGACCCATATATATATATATATATAATACTAATTATATATATATATGTGGGTCCCACCATTTCATGTATGTGTGACATGAGAAAACACTTCTCCTACAACATGAGAAGTGTTTTTCTCTATATATATGTGAAACATATTTTTTTTATGTTAACCCATCTTTAATAATTTATTAATTATTATTTCATAAATAAATAATATGGGATTTTGGTTGTCTGGGTTTGTCCATTACTCCACAGTCCACATGAAGCCTATGAAATATGACATCGGTATTTTTTTAATATGTAATTAATTAAGTCTAAGTATTCAGCCTTTCTTTCATTTTCATTTGATTTTTACTCGAGGGATTTGTTTTTTATGGCCAGCCCCAGGGACTTGTTGGTGTGAGTAATTTTTGAAATGAGGATAACTATCCATATTCATTTAAATTTTTAATTATTTAATTTGATTTGGGAAGTAATTTATTTAAATCATGAAGGTATATTGATTTAGTAGTATATATAAGATAAGATCCATATTTTATTGTTATACTCCCTTTAATTTTTATTATAAGGCATCAACTAGTAAATTTATTTGATCCTTTTTATAAGGCACTTGTGCTAGTTTATTTGGTCCTTTTTATAAGGCACTTGTTTGTTCCCAAGGAGCATTAATTATTTTTTCCATGTATGCCCCTAATAAATAAGAGTAGTGGGTGATAATAATAATTAATATGATATTAGAGTTTAGTACAATTAGTAGAGGTAATATTGGAAATTACTTAAATTATAGGCTAATTTTATTGACTTTAACTGTTTTTTTAGTTTGTGAGAATTATTACCAGCCTTATAATAAGAACTAGAGAGAGTACTCAATAATTTTGGAATTGTCTTCCAAAATTTTCTTATTATAGAGCATCCTTTAAAATAAATTCATCATACATAAAATATGTAAGTCATTTACGTCTGCTGCCCTCCTATACTTGCCGTTTTTTGAGCTGAAATGAGATCTCAGCTCTCCATGTATTTTTAATCCAAACCGTTGGTTCCGAGAGAGGTTTGCGCTTCGTTTTGCAGAAACCCATCGACCTAATGTGAGGGAACGAACTATGAACTCCACAGCGATTTCCTCTGCCGTCGATTGAAGAGGACGAAGATTTTTTCTGACATTGACGTCTCTCTACACCCCTAATTCTCCTGTCCCTGCCCGTCGTGCTCCTCTTTCCGTCACCTTCATTCACTGCTACTTCGTTCTCGGCCAGAAATGTCGTTACTTATTGAATCTTAAGTGTTCAACATTTTGACTCCCTCGTGTATATCTCGGCGAAGTCAATAAATTTGCAGGGAATCAGATTTCAATCTCCCTCTTCGTGTGGCTTCTTCCATTCTAGTAGGCTCCCCCCCACTCACTCTCTATTCTGGCTTTCTTCAGCTTCCATCTTCGTTTTTTTCATCTCAAATCAAAGTTTTCATCTTACCTGATCAGTGGGTCTGTGTTATGGTCTCTGGTAAATGCATATGGAATTGCCTCTTTGAATATGCTGATGACCTAAATAATAAACAAGTTTGCCTCCAATATAAGAACTCATGTTGTAACTCTATGCTGATTTCTAATTATAACTCTGATTTCTAACCTTGTAATTTTGATAATTTTGTTGTAACTCTGTTTGCTGATTGCTAATTATAACTCTTTTTGCCAATATAAGAATTTTGCCTCTCAATACTGAATGGTCGTTGGCTTAGGATTCTTGTTGCTTTAGAATGTGCAGACATGTATATTACGTTGCGAATAGGGTTTTAAATATTCAGCAATATACCTTTTATATGGAGCATAATAGTCACTGGAATTCTGAATTTCACTTGCTAATTTGGTTTATGGGGTCGGTGTGACTCAGATGAGTCTCGTGACAGATTCTCCAGTGAATTCATCCAGCAGCGATGACTTTATTGCATATCTGGATTCCGCGCTAGATGCAAGTTCACCAGATGCTACGCCATCAAGTAAAGAAGTTGAGAATCAAGATGAATCTGAGACTATCAGGTGCTGTTTACAAGCTGTTTCATTTTGTTATATACTAGAATGAGTTGATGTGTTAGGTTTTTTCAATTTTCGAGTACTGTGGTAATTTGGACCTTATTTCCAGATTTTTTATGTACTTGCTGTTTCATTTTGTTGTGTGATACTACTGGTAATCTATGTGCATGGTGGTGATTCTCTGTTTTTTTTTATTCTCCTGGCTTTTTGGCAGATAATTATATTAACGACAAAACTTAGTATGCTTAATAAAGTTTCTTGACTATATGCTATTAGGTTTTCTTTTCCAAGGAAAAAATCACATGCTATGGAACTTTATAAAAAGAGCAAATTATGCTATGTTGGGGTTTTGAAGATATATAACTGTTATGCTTTTATTAGATAACCTAATAACAAGCATCTGATATGGTTCCTCCTTAGTTTTTTCCTGGTATCAATTTTATTGTTTTTCTATTGTTTTATATTTTTGTTGAATTACATTGATTTCTGCTTCAATTAATAAATTTATAAATTGATGCAGAATTAAAAGACGTAGAGTTGAAGGCATAGAGGAGACTCAGGAGTCTACTTCACAAGGATTTGTGGAAGAGGGTTTAGGTGAGTTTGATGGTCTTATTTGTTGTGTTCATTTACTTTGCTGAGCCCAGAATCCTTCTCACTGTAAGCCTGATAAAGTCTGACCTCCTGGAGTTTTTTGTGCATCTAAAGCGCCCTCAAACTATTTTTCTGGTTTGGTGTGTAGGCATTTGGCTTGTGTCACAGTCAAATCATTATTCTTTGTACTTCATGGAGAAAATCAAATGAATATGTCAAGAAACCTTCTTGTTTTATTACAAAGATAAAAAAATGAGGTGTATATTCTAATGTAAAGCAGATTAACCATCGCTCAGTTTTAGTCTTTAGATTACAACTTGGTCACTTTAGCTCAGAAATCTTATGACTTGGAGGTTTTTTTTTTTCCCCTTTCTTTTTCTTGATTATTGTTGCAGAGGTGACACTGAAGGAAGATGTGTGTACACATCCTGGTTCGTTTGGTGATATGTGCATACGATGTGGACAAAAGTTAGATGGGGAATCTGGTGTGACATTTGGGTACATACATAAGGTATGGATAGTCTAAATTTTATTTTTGGGGTAAAATTTTGCTATCCCGAACAAATTGTTATTGTCGATCATGACAAAATTGTGATGTGAGAAAAATATGCTGGGCCAATCATTTACATGTATACAAGCAATAAACTTAGCCCAGCCAGATTGCCAAAGTTACTAGGTTGTTTGTTGATTTAGTCTCATCTTTTAGAAGGCATAGGTAAAAAACTCAAAATAGAGAACATTTACTTGATTGTTGGATTGTTTAGTTATCTATAATGGCCTCAGTCTGCAGCACAGCTAACAATTGAAGGGTTTATATGCTGCATTGTAGTTTGAAATATGAAGATTCTTTCATTTTATATTCATTATATTGTATTCCTTCAATCTCTAATGCAGAAATTCTTTTTTTTGAATTTCATGATTTGATTAGCTGGTGGTTATGGCTTGTGACAAGTGTTCAATGGCTAGTCAATCGAACTGGTCTTAGTGGAACTTTCATTCATTAATCATTATATACGATGGAAAATTTTTGAATTTACAGGGATTGAGACTTTACAATGAGGAAATTTCTAGATTGCGCAATACAGACATGAAGAAGCTATTACGACTTAAGAAGCTGTACTTGGTTCTTGATTTGGATCACACATTGCTGAACTCTACTCAACTTGTTGACTTGAATTCAGAAGAGGTGTATTTACTGAACCAGGCAGATTCTCTGGCAGGTTGTTATGTTAATTGTGTGCTTTTGCCTGACAATTATTGTTTATATTATGTATAGTGGTTTTATATTGTGTCCTTGTTAACTTAGGTGTTCAGTGCATTTTGAAAATTTCCAACAAAATCAATATGCTCATCCAGTCTTTGTACAAGCTTGATGGTTATATTCGCATGATATCCTGAATTTGTGGTTTGATAAAGTAGGACGTGTCAAACTTGTGAACATCTTACATGTGTGAATTTGTCTTTTGACACCCTTTGTTTTACTTTATTTCATCTTTAATGTCCCGGTATTAACATCGATTTTCATAGACATTGCCTTTCTGAATCTCTGCATGATGAAATGAATAGATGTGTCTAAAGGCAGCCTCTTCAAGTTGGATTATATGCATATGATGACCAAGTTGAGGCCTTTTGTCCGCACATTTCTAAAAGAAGCCAGTGAAATGTTTGAAATGTACATATATACCATGGGTGATCGGGCCTATGCATTAGAGATGGCTAAGCTGCTTGATCCAAAGGGAGAATATTTCCATTCTAAGGTGATTTCTCGAGACGATGGCACTCAAAGGCATCAGAAGGGTCTTGATATTGTCCTGGGGCAAGAAAGTGCTGTTCTCATTCTTGATGATACAGAAAATGTAAGTGCATTCCAATCCACCTACAATTTTGATCTGCTTAATTGGTACGTTCATATGAATGGATAGTTTTCCTTTGTGAAAGTGAGTAAGTGAGTTCCAGAGTTTTCTCTTTTTAAAAAGAAATATTTACATTATTTTCTGCTCTTGGTTACATCATAATTTAATATGAAAATTTTCGACTACTTGCAGGCATGGATGAAGCATAAAGACAATGTGATACTGATGGAAAGATATCATTTTTTCTCTTCAAGTTGCCGGCAATTTGGTTTCAATTGTCAATCTCTTACTGAGTCAAAGAGCGATGAATGCGAATCTGATGGAGCACTCTCAAGGATTCTTAACGTTCTCAAGCAAGCCCATCGTATATTCTTTGATGTATGTCACTTTCATTCTGTCAATCTTTGGTAATTTCTGATCTACGTTGAACTAAGTGTAGCTGGGATTCTTCTGTAGGAACTTAAAGATGATCTAGCCGACCGAGATGTGCGGCAGGTAGATTATGTTGTTCCTATTTAAATGTGCTGTGCCTTTTAGATTTTGATGATGTAATCTCTTTTAATTTATGAATTCTTTCAGGTGTTGAGAACTCTTAAAAGTGAAGTCTTGAAGGGATGTGTGCTCGTGTTCAGCCGGATTGCTCATAACATGTTACCGGCTCTTCGGAAGATGGCGGAGCAAATGGGGGCTACATTTTTGACAGAAGTTGAAGACTCAGTGACACACGTGGTTGCAACTGATGCGGGGACAGAGAAGGCACGCTGGGCAACGAAGGAGAAGAAGTTTGTGGTTCATCCTAGATGGATAGAGGCTGCAAATTATTTTTGGCAGAAGCAGCCTGAGGATAACTTCACCGTCAAGAAAAAGCAATAGTGGCCTTTTTCACTGTACTTAAACTGTTTTTTCTTCTTGTAGTTTTTGCTTAGATGTTATTATAGTAATTCAAGGTTTTGATCCCATATCTTGTCATGACTTAACAGCTAACTGCTAACAACTTAACATCCATCAATCCACTGAATACAATCACACATAGCTTATGGGGGTGTTAATTGAGTCAATGCGCAATATTTTCCTGCGGGAAGCTGTATGCTTATTAATCATTACTTTTTTTTTCGTGATAAAAAAATTTTAGAAGAGGGGTTGGGTTCACCAATAGTCCAATGGCAGAGCGTTTGAAACCTACTTCATAAGGAATTTAGGACTAAAAGTACATATGTCTCTACCTTAGTCTGGGTCACCATTGCTTCGTAGACCTCTAGGATGCCTCCCCCAGTGCCTTGACCAACTTCAGGATTGAACCCCTTCCCTTTTGGTGAGAGTGTCAAACCCTTCTACTATTTTTTTTTTTGATATAAAAATTTTAGGAAAGGGGTTGGGTTTACCCATGATCCAAAGGTAGGGCGAAATCTCCCTTCCTCCTAAGTTATATCAATGTTAGGCAGGGCGAGCCATCTATTACCCTCAGACGTTTACCTAGACACCTAGTAGTTAGGATGCCTCCCCCAGCGTCTTGACCAACTCCAAGATCGAACCCTCTCCCTTTGGTGAGAGTCTCTGACCCCTTTGTCAGTTTAGCCCAAGGACGAGGGGTGACCCCTTTACTAGTTGAACCCAAAGACGAGAGATATTACTTGTTTTTACAGATGAGGTTGAACAAAACTTCGTTCAGCCCAATTTATGTCTAGTAGGCCGTAAACATTGTGTGGACTGGATTGGGCTTGGTGACATAATAGGCCTGTGTTGGGTTGGTTTGATAGCTTAGCGTGGCTTGACTTAAATATGGTTGAGTATAAAGACATTCAACGTTCTTATCAAAAAAATAAAGACATTCAACGCATTAAGATTTTGATTGAGCTTTGAGGATGTTAAATACTACATATTGGGGAAGTTCAAACCAAACTTGAATCAAATGATGGTTGTTCTGAAAACAAAATCTGAGTTCTTAATTTAAAGAAATTTTTAAAAAAGTTGAAGTACCCTTTTTTTTGTTGTATAAAAAAGTTTAGGTGGGGGTAGACACCGGTATTCCACTAGGGTCAGGCAAGGTTTTGAAAACCAGACCGGTTGCTGAACCGGTGGAGGTACTGGGTTGAGGGTCCGTGGGTCAGACCAGAGTCAAACTGGTGTTAATTAAAAATATAATATAATTAAAATAAGTAAAAATATTTCATATTTTAATAATATAAAATATTTTATGGTGAAAAGATGACAAGATGTGATGTAATGATAGATAATATAGGAAGAATTGAAGAAGTGTAATATTATATTAATTTTTTTTTTTAAAAGAAGAAGAGAACCAGTTCGCTTTACATCTCTTATATTATTTTGAGAGGTAAAAAACAGATCTCTCATATCTCTCTCACATTGTTTAAGGTACATCAGATTTCTTATCTCTCTCTCACGCAAAAAGGGATTTGAAAATTCAAAATTCTGAAGCACCTAATCATAACAGAAAGCTTGCAGGAGCCAGGAGTTGAGTCACGGGTTCATTTCCCTTATCTCTCTCTCACTCGATTCATTAGGCAAAAAGCTCGTCGTCGGCCGATTATAGATGGACCCTCAATCGTTTCTCAGATCCTCTCAAAAGCCACCGATATACCCTCTGCAAACTTCATTTCAGATCTCTCCCTCTCATCCTCACCACTTTAGATCTCTCTCCTCCTTGGCTCCTTCTCGTTCTCCTTCCCTCCACAGATCGTTGCGCCGACATTGAGAAGCACGGAGGTATGAAACTCGCCGCTAGTCACCGCCGCTCTCCCTTCCTTCTTGTTCATCGAAATTTTCTCTTTTCAAAAAAAAAAAATCAATCTTTTTTTCTGACTTGGCCAACTCGGCCGGTTTAGGTCGAGTTGACCGAGTTGACTCCGAGTCGACTTGGGACTCCGGTTTTGCCTTAACTCCGACCGGTTTTCCAGCCGGTTCGACAGTTTCCGGTCTGAACCAGCCGGTCTGGTCCAGTTTTTAGAACCTTGGGGTCAGGGCATGCCTCCAAGCTCAAAGAGCGCTTATAGATGTACTTACAGATCGCCCACCAATGAGGTCCTCACATCGATCAGCAGGTATCGAACCTCTTCCCTTTTAGAGTGAAGACCAACCCCTTAACCAACTGTGTCAATCCTCATTGGCAAAAAGTTGAAGTACTTGTTTTTACCAATTGGTGAAATACGTTCTCCAAAAGGGAACTGACTTTCCTCCTATGCATCATCCATCCGCTGCGGTAAAACGGTGGCGTTTTGGCTCAAAAAGGCTGAACATGTGGCCTTTTTAAAAAAAAAAATTAAGGTACTGACTGGTATTAAAAATATACTTCAGGATATTGAACGGTATTTAAAAAATACTTGATGATCTTAAAAAATTATTTTAGAATCCTGAAAAAATATCCTGAAGTATATTTTTAGTACAAGTTAGTACCATAAAATACTAGGTAGTACTAGTCAGTACTCTGAAAAAATATCCTGAAATATCCTTTTAGTACCTTAAAATATTTTTTCAAGATCCTAAAATAATTTTTTAAGATTTTGAAGTATTTTTTCAGTACCAGTCAGTATCATAAAGTATCTTTTTAGTACTAGTTAGTACTTGAAATTTTTTTTAAGGGCACTGACTGGTACTACCTGGTATTTTATGGTACTAACTGGTACTAAAAATATACTTCAGGATATTTTTTCAAGATCCTAAAATAATTTTTAGGATCATGAAAAGGCCACATGTTTCAGTCCGTACCTTAATTTTTTTTTTTTTTTAAAAGGCCACATGTTCAGCCATTTTGAGCCAAAAAGCCACCGTTTTACCGCAGCAGATGGCAGCGGACAGATGATGCATAGGAGGAAAGCCGGTTCCCTCCAGAAGGGCCTAATTTGCCATTTCCTCTCAAATGATGCCAAACATCTTTAGATTTTCTTAAGGGAAAATCCTAATTAATTCTTTCTGAAATAGCAAACTCCAAATTCAGTCTATACTTTCAATAAATTCTTAATTAGGCCGTGAGTATATAAATTAAAATCAGTGATATTTCATAAGTTTACTAAGGCTTTTTTCCCAATGTGCCCCTAATTAAATAACTATTTACCAAAATACCCCTGTTTTGAAACTATTTCCCAATATACCCCTGTCAGAAAACTATTTCTCAATGTGCCCCTGTGTTAGTCGACTAAATCCATGGTTTAGTCGACTAAATCGCGGGGCCAAATTTTTTTTTGCAGCCCCCGACATCTAGTCGACTAAAACTTAGTTTTAGTCGACTAAACCCATTTAGTCGACTAAAAAACCCATTTAGTCGACTAAATCATTAAAAAAAAAAGTTCAAATTAAACTTCAGAAGGCCATAACTTCTGGCTCGGGAGTCTGAATCAAGCGATTCTTTTTTTGATTCCACCTAACTTTTTGAGATCTATGCACTGATATAAAAATTATCTTCAGATTTAATGAAGAAAGGAGGAAAAACAAGTGATTCTTTAATTATATATATATATATATATATATATATATATATATATATAGTTTTCTTTATTATTATTATATATAATTAATTAATCATTATTTCTAATATTATTATCTAATAATAATTAATTGATCTTATTTTAGATTTTAATATCTTTATTTTTCTACCATGTATTTGGTAGAAAATCAGCACACTCAACACAATAAACAATTAAAAATAAATAACTTAATCCTTCTTATCGTGGAATCAAGAACGCACGGAAATCGACATGAACCACGTAGAGAAAAAGTCAAGTTATTAACTTCAACAAAACTAACAATTCATTAAATATATATCATGGGCTTTTTCCCAATTTGCTATATTTAATGAATTGTTAGTATTGTTAGCATTTTAATTTGTTTTACCGAATCATTGGTTAGTGATATTAGTGATCCTAGATATTAGCTATGATCCTAGATTTTAGCTAGATTGACTACCGTGCTATCATAACATATGATCTCATGCATAATTTCCAAACACTGTTATTCCCTAAAATCAAGCCCCACAAATTTAGTGTCGATATTTTTCCTATTTGTCTTTTCTTTTAAAATCCATATTATTAATGGAGAGAAAATCTCAATTTTGAATATATTGTATTTTGAAAATCCAAGATTAATTGTTACGTTGAAATTCAAAGTTTACCAAATACATGGTAGAAAAATAAAGATATTAAAATCTAAAATAAGATCAATTAATTATTATTAGATAATAATATTAGAAATAATGATTAATTAATTTTACAATAAATATCTCTCCATTAAATATAATTAATTTCCTCACAAAACCCTAGGATTGGTACCATCATTTCCCTCTATCTTATCTTTATTGTACCGGATATATTATATGATCTACTAAAAAGAAAACATCAAATAAAAGAAAACTATATTTTATATATATATATATAAAGAATCACTTGATTATATTTAATGAATTGTTGGTATTTTCTGCGCAATAAAGAATCACTTTTTTTTTCCTTATTTCTTCTTTAAATCTGAAGATAATTTTTATATCAGTGCATATATCTAAAAAATTTAGGTGGAATCAAAAAAAGAATCGCTTGATTCAGACTCCCGAGCCAGAAGTTATGGCCTTCTGAAGTTTGAACTTTTTTTTTAATGATTTAGTCGACTAAATGGGTTTTTTAGTCGACTAAATGTCGGGGGCTGCAAAAAAAAATTTGGCCCCGCGATTTAGTCGACTAAACCATGGATTTAGTCGACTAACACAGGGGCACATTGGGAAATAGTTTTTCTGACAGGGGTATATTGAGAAATAGTTTCAAAACAAGGGCATTTTGGTAAATAGTTATTTAATTAGGGGCACATTGGGAAAAAAGCCAGTTTACTAAGATCAAACATTTAGTAAATAATTATGAGGTTCTCTCTTTTAATTATCTTTCAAAGACGAACCATTTTATGTTTATTAATGTTTAATTTGAATAATATTAAATGGAGAATATTCGCCATTGTTTTTTTATTTTCTTTTTATTTTAGTTGCATATGAAGTTTCACATACATACATACATTTATGAGGTTCTCTCTTTTACTTATCTTTCAAAGGCGAACCAATTTATGTTTATTAATGTTTGATTTGAATCAATTAAATGGAGAATATTAGCCATTGTTTTTTTAATTTCTTATTATTTTAATTACATGTGAAGTTTCACACACACATATATTTGTTTAGAACACTAACATTATTAGTTATTATTACCTATGAAGTTTCTTATGGATTTAATTATTTCGTTCATATCATATTTATTATTTTAAGGGAAAATGACCAAAAAATTTCACATGAAGTTCAAAATCTCAAATAAATGATTTCCGATTAAAATTAATAGTTAATGGCTATACTCTTGTGGTCAAAATCAATACTCTTATAAGTAATAAGAGTGATTTGAGATTTTCAAGTTTAAATAGAATTTTCTTGTCTTTTTCCCTTATTTTAGACTTTTTTTTTTCCTTGAAAAACTTCACTTGTTATCCCAGGGAGATTTTTATGAATATTAATTATATAGATGTCATTGACTCATATCCTAGTCAGCATCTACTTAGCTACTAGGGGTGTTCATGATGCTCATGGCCCTGTTCGCCTGCCCGCGCCCATTGAAAAATCGCCCAGCCCGGCTCAAGAAAAAGCAGTCCGAAAAAAATTGGGCACAACTGGGCTGGACATTTTTGCAAGCAGGGCTGGACATTTTTGCAAGCAGGGCTGGACATCAGGCAGGGTATGCCGCCCTGCCCATTTGGCTCTACCCAGCAGTATATATAGTATTATATTTTTTTTTCTTTTTTTATAAAATAGTTTTATGGGATAGGACATTGTTACTATCAATGTCAGTTGTTTCACCGTTGGTAGTAACACTAATTGTGCATCACAGCTTGTCTTGGTGGTCCTAGTGATTTTTTTTGTTGTTGTAAAATTAAATGAAATATGTGACAAAAAACTGAAAGTTGCTCATACGTTCGACCACTGTTGATTTAATATATACACACCTGAACACAAAAATTCTTGAACACAAAAATTCTTCGTGGTTGATCATTTGATATATACACACCTGAACATATATATTACTCCCTCCGGTCCTAATTTTAGGAATTATTTACCAGAATTTGGAGAGATTAAGAAGAGAAGTTAAATTAGTTAATTATAATTATTTTTCAAAAATATCCCTGCTTAAAATTAAAAATTACATCAAGACAAAATTAGCTGAATCGCTACACCGCAATTGGTACTCTTAACAGTCCGCGACTTTGATTACATGATATGACCGAGCTTTACCTTACTAAAATACCATGTCTTGCCCAATCCCAAAACTTGAAATATTCCTTCAGTCATATTCGAAGCCAATCGGATCCGTTGATAAAGGTTCTGCCAACAAATCCCAGTGTTTCATCATCTGTTAAAGCTTTAGACCACGACACCCTCCCACTTCTATTTGATCCAGGTCCCTCATTCATATACTCCCTTAAAAATGCATTACTGCAATATATATATATATATATATATATATAAACAAACATATTTTCTCATGTTAAAATAAAATATTAAATAAATAAAAGGGAATGATAAATAATTAGGATTAACTAAATAAGATGATTTTTGATATTATCATCTAGTATCTGGTTCAGATATATAGATAGACCAGCTTTGTATTCACATTAAGATGATGGGTACTCTCAGAGTCAAAACAACAAAAAATATTTTTAAAGGAATATTAAAATTATTTTATTTATAAATAAAAATAAAGTAGAATTTCTCACTTGATAAAATATAAGCATGTTGTTAAATTAATTATTGTTGATGAAGTATTAGTGGGGGTGATATAGGAAAAATATGATAAAAATTGCACAAAATTATTTTATAAAAAAAGGTATAATTGATGTGTATATGACATTAATGAGTTACAAACATTATTTACTTTATAGAATATCTAGGTGTATTATTAAATTATTATTGTCTTTAATTATTATTGAAAAAAATATAAATAGGGGTATTACAAGAAAAAATTGACAAAAGTTAAAATTTGGGCAGGGGAGGCCCGGCCTGCCCAACCCATTATTGCCCTGCCCAAACATTTTAGGGCTTGTATCGGGCAAGGCGGGACATTGGGCTACATTTTACTGCCCAATGATCTTTTGGGCAAGGGTCTCGTCCTGCCCAACCCTTCCCATGAACACCCCTATTAGCTACATTTAATACTTTCTTATCTTTATCTACTTCTTTCCCAAGCCAACAAGATCTTATCCTTTTCCTGCTTGTTATCCAAGTTTGCTTATACATTGATTTCTTACTAATGGTGACTGTTGGTGTAAGACTCTTGAAGATTTATAAATAGAGACCATGTACTAAGCATTGTGATGTATAAGAAACTGCATGAGAAGTATTCACCACTTTTTTTCTTAAATTTTCTCTTTTCTTATCTCTCGCTCTCTTATTCCAAATTTATCTTTTCATAACAAAGGTAATATATGATTATTTTTCCAAAGGTGAATCAATAGTTAGAGGCTGCAAATTATTTCTGGCGGAAGCAACTTGAGGATAACTTCACTCTTAAGAAAAAGCGGTAGATGCAATTACGGAAGCCCAAAGTTTTGATCCCATGTTTTATATATGACTTAACAATTATTACTTCCGATCCTAATTATAGGAACACTTTTGTAGTGTAAATTACACTACAAAAATATTCCTATAATTAGGACCGGAAGGAGTAATTGCTAACAACTTAACATTCATTAATCCCCTGGATACAATATCATTGGCTTGATAGGTTTGTGTGGCATAGAGTATTAAGCGAATTCTAACTGGCATGATATGACAAGGAATTTTTGTATAATTGATCAACCACAAATTCTCCATCTATATATTAGTCAAGAGGTTGCGATGGATGAAATGGAAGATGGTAAAATGTTGTACTTGTTTGTATAGTTGATGAAGAGTACAAATCCCTTTTTTACCCAAGATTTTATTTTTCAGCTTTGAGGATATTAAATAACATATTATGTTCTTTTTAAAAAGAAAATTTTAAAGTTCTGATTTTTAATCAATTTCAAAAAAATTGAAATACATATTTTAATGAAATTGGGTCTTTATTAAAAAAAGAGAGAGATATGAATTATCCATTACATCAAGCTATTCAATTATGTATGAACATACTTCTTGATTTTTTTATATGAATTTATAATGATATAATAATAATTAAAAAATAAGACAATAATTCATTTCTTATTTTTGCAGGTCTTTTTTTTGCTACAAAAATTTTAGGAAAATGGTTGGGCTCACCCACAATACAAGAGTAGAGCGAAGTCTCCCTTCCTCCTAGGTGATACCAATGTTGGGTAGGGCATATTTTTGCATGTTAAAGCAGGGATTTATTGCCTAAGGATGGTTTAGGCTGAGTGGGAGCTGGTAAGGAAATGAGTTTTATGTATAAAACCATTGATTGAATATGATTAGAATTAGAACATATCAGTGTGTTTGATAATAACTGTTTTTAATAATAAAATTATGAATTCCAGAAAAACAATAACATTATTACTTCTAAAGTTTCTTATTAGCTAATTGTAACTCAAATAACACTAATCACTTTTTTCTCAAACTTTCATAAATATAAGTTATGAGTTTGAAGTTTGAACTCTACCTAAAATATATAAGAGCAATATATATATAAAGGGAGTATATAAATAAAGGTAAAACTTAAATCAAGTTCCTGTTATATCTATTTACCAAGTTCATATGTGAATTTATAAGTATACATTTTAACAACTAACCATAGGGAATTAACAAGTGTCTATATTTCATATTTATAAAAGCACATACACATTTTAACAACTAATAATAGCAAAATAACACGTGTCCATTGAATAAAAAACACAAGTGTAAATGTGAAAATTTTCAATTCCTCATTTATATTATAAAAGCTTACCCAAAAAAGTTTCAAACAAACATGGGTGAATAATTTACAAGTGTAGATATACATTTTAATAACAAAAAAATAACAAGTGTGATTGGACTATTGGAGAATGGATAGAGCAACTTGTCCTAAGATTTTTCTTATCAATGTTACTCCATCTTATCCTTTTTATAATGAATAACTACCACAATCACGTTATTCAAACTGTTAATTAAAAGCAATAAATGTATAACTTATGTGCCCTTTCTAATTATACCTTTATTTAGAAGGAGTGCATAAAATATTATGGGTGGAAAATTACTGCAAAAAGATATTGACTGACATATATTTAATCAAGGTAAAAATGGAAAAACCAATTGAAATTTCAAATAAATAGAATTTGTTCCTTATATAAAGGATCACCCCTACGAGAGAGAATGTTTTTTATAAAAAGAATTAGAGGGAGTGACATATTATTAACATGGATGATATTTTATAAGTTTACCAAATAGATAAATATAAAATCAAACAATTAGTAAATTATTATGAATTTTCCTCTTTTAATTCTCATTCTAACCTTGTTTTAGGCTATAAGTTCTCTTTCTAACTTTAGCTCACACAAAATTGATAGCATAGACATATGTACATACTAAATAATCAAAGACCAACCAATTTAGGCATACTAATGTTTGATTTGTAACCATTCATATTAATGGATAATACTAGCTATTGTTTTTATTAACTCCTTATTATTTTCATTTCATAAGTAAGGAAGTTTATATGATTGAAAAATAGTAAATAAAAATTGGTTCAACTGAAATTGTGACAAGTGGTGCAGCATGGACCAGCTAGCAACTAATGATACAAAGAATGATATCTCACCACTCAAACTCCTCAACATCAAAGTCTTTATGTTTCAAAAATGTACTATTAACATCTCTTTAGTTCATTATTAATTGGGTTAAGTTGCAGATTTGCCGACTAACTATTATCTGAAGAGCGTCTGGCACAAATAACAATTGAGGGGACCAAAATTGTCAATCAACAATTAAAAAGTGAAAAAAAACACCAAATAACTATTAAAAAAACAACTACCATAATTAAGTTAAAATATGAGGCACTGGTATAGGACGGTGGCGGAAACGCTGGAGAAAAGAACGGTTAAGCCTTCTTGTTTTGAATAAGACAAACACCAACAGAGATGAGACCCATGAGAGCAGGCGTTGTGGCAGCGGCGGTTGCTGCTTGTGGCATCAGAGGGATGGAACTAGGGTGCAAGGTGCGTGCCGGTTGAAAGCTATGGACTGCTGGATGAGTTTAAGAGGGTGAGTGGAACAGCCAACAACAATGGAAGCTTTTGAGACTCCGACGTCGCCGACACTGTGACTGTCAATGGAAGACGGAGACACCAAGACAGTGACGGGGTAATAGTTCGTGGCGAATCTGCACCAAATTGTGTGTTTTTTTTTTCACATTTTAATTGTTGATTGGCAATTTTGGTCCCCTCAAATTGTTATTTGTGCCAGAGCTCCTCGGGTAATAGTTGGTTTGCAAATCTGCACCTTAACCCTTACTAATTAATCACCTTAATTTTAAGCAATCATGACTTTATTAATTCATACATTTTATTTATGACAAAATTGTGACGTGAGAAAAATGCCCTTGCGTAAGGGAAATGAAATGCAATGTTGATAGCTGATAAATAATTTAACAAGTGAAAATTTTCATACCCTCTTTAATTTGGTTATATATATATATATATATATATATATATATATATATATCAGCAGATGGGTAAGAATTTGTAGAATATCAATGGCCTTATTCAAATAAGTCCATCATATTCCGTAAATATTTTTTTATAACAATTTCTACTTTCATATTGCTCTTTTTTTTTTTTTTTTAATTAGATAGTTGAGCTCATGAATATTCTCTTTGGTCCTAAACATAGAAGTTAGTTAGATGGGGATTTACATTAGTCTTAAATATAAGACTTTAATCTATTTATTTCCTAAATTTATATTTTTTTTCTTCTACAGAATTTATTATGGAAAATTCCAATCACATAATTATACAGAGCATTTTATGGAAACCAACTCCCATAAATTAAAAATAACTAAGTTAATTAACTAATTTTTTAATATCTATAAATTAATTATCTTCATTGTCATTGTTTAAATTAATTATCTTACCCCAATAACATATATCGTTCATGATTTTGACACTGCTCAACATTTGTGCTATCTTGCCATATCCAATAGCAATCTCTAGGTTTATATACTCAAACGAATATTAGGTAATCATTGGAAGCTTATTTCTACAGGGAACCCAAAATTCGATGATTGCTTCATAGATGAAAACGAAGACTAGAAAACCCTAAAGACAAGGAACGTCCTCTAGCCTTAGAAGGCCATACAAGTGGCACCATTTTGGCATTTTGACCCTACAACTAAAAACTGTACGTGTCAACGTCCTTGTCCAATTAATGTCATTTTGCATATGATCTGAAAACCTTAAACAAGCTAGCCTTGCTCTCTGGTGGTAGATGGGAAGAAGATGATGACCTTATAGAACCTTTTAGATTCTTTTTGTCTTTGTTCAACTAATTAATTCGTCACAACCACACACGTAAGTGCACTACTACTTCCTTTGATTTTGACTGGCAAGTGAATGTGTATCATATGGTTACGCAGTGTCTCATAAATAATTATTAGAACAACAGTTTGATAATTATTGTGTGGCCCAAACTTGATTGCTTCTGTCTCAATTAACGTATATTTAATTTTGTATTATTTTTACGTATATTTGTCTCGTCTTCTGCATTAAATATCAATTTTAATGTTAATCAACGACCCATATCGCTGTTACTTGATGAAATTGGACTTCTTTTTATACACTGGAATTAAAAGCAATACAAAGTAGGAAACCAAGGGTTTAATCAGTGGCTAAAAATCCCATCAGCGATTATGGTAAAAATATTTGCAAAATTTAGAGCTTTTTTCGCATGGTAGTTTGCCATAAGACTATATATTTTCCCTCTCTGTAAAGTATAACCTAAGTCTCAACTTGCCAATTCCATTGGATCATTTTCTTAATCTCTGAAAGCACTGCTCAATCATGATACATTTTAGGAACCTTGTATGAATTTTATGTGGTCCATGTGTATGAATTTTATATGGTCCACATTCATTCTTCCTTTGAAATTGCCCACTATCTTATGTACGATTATAACCATATCTGAGATGGGCAAAGGTAATATTAAGGAGTGTATATATGTTTTTGGTCCTTTAAGTTTGCTTTCACGTTTAGATCTTTTACATCATCTACAGAGTAAGAGAGAAGACTTAAAAAGAATCATAAAACAGAGTTTTCTTATTCTGAGAACAAATCAAAATGACAAGAGGTATGATAGATCCTTTCATTCTAATTCCACATTGATCTAATTACTATTTGGTTGTATTAGATCATATATGTCCAACAAACCTCACTTATGAACTAAGTGTATTGCCTCAGCCATGTCCCTCCTCAAGATTATATTCTTTGCACCGCGATCACAAGCTCTTTTGAGTCCTATAGGCATCCCCATAGGTCAGCCATGACATGGACTCCATCCTCCAAACGAAGAAGAAAACCTTTGGTCAAGGAGTTATCTGATCTCCTGCCTTCAATTACTTGTCTTCCACTCATTTCTTCAGAATTCGATCTATTCAAGTGGGTCTGTTGTGAGTTAATCTGAACTCCACGGGATGGATACAATGCCAACAGATAATGAAGAAAATTATTTTCCAATCATATTCGAGTAATGCCCATTGTGTTCTTCATGTTTCGCTTTCGCCAATCCTCGAGGCAATCTTCAAAGAAGTTGCTTTGGAATTCCAATTTTGCGTTGGCCTCCCAAAAAAGTTTCATTTCTCGATAGTCTTTGAGCACATGGATTTCATCCTCCAATGCTTCCTTGCAGTATATCACAGGCCCCATTCCCCGCAGCCCTCTCTTCTTATGCGGTTTATTTTATTGATGACAAAAATTTCAATTATACTACTACTACTTTATATGTTATTATTTATCATATACCACTCCTTCCGTTTTTTTTTTTAATAAGAATCAACAGCTATATATATTTTGTTTCTATTTATAAGTAATATTTAGAGAATGTCTAAAATTATATCTGTAATTTTTCCATCTTGCTCATATTCAAATTACTCATTTTAATATCAATACATTCATTGCCACAACCTTCAAAGCATCAATCCTCTTATTTCCTAGCTATCTCTCCCTAAATAAAAGCATTTTTTTAAGAAATTACATTTCTACATATTTATTATCTTTAACCAACTTTTTTATTTGCGTTATTTAGTTAAGTGATTTTATGAAGAAAAAAAAAGTGGGAAGAGCATCATCTACCGATGCGATTGACATGAAAAGCCTTCTAGAGCTAACTGAAGTTGAAGTAGAAAATCTTGCCCACAATAATATTAACAGCTACATAGTAATGATCAAGCATTAAATTAAACCTAAACCGGGAGGACCAGATTTTTTGGTGTGTGTGACTTCTTAATTATATTTTTTGAGGTTGGTGATATTGAACATTTTATGCGACATGATTTGAAGTAGAGATATTGAGTGATAAAGAAATGTGGAAAACTATAACTCACAAGTGAAAAGAGACATATTGGGCAGATGGAATGTTCTTCAGACATCTCTGGCAAACCACAGTTTGTTCTGTTTTTCACATGTCCACAGCAATGCGCTATATATATATCTGTGTGTCTGTATCTACAATATCAGAATTATAATATACAAGCATAGAAGGGAATAAATATGAAAATTAAAAAAGCTAGAAAAGTTTGGTTGTACTATTCGAACTAATCTCTCATTTCTCTACAATATCAGAATGAATAGGAAAATTTTCTATGATGAGATTTATCATTGAGTAAAAACGACAACAATGTTTTTTTTTTAAAAAAAAAAAAAAATTATTTATTAATAGAATATTTAATTAGTTATTAAAATTATTATATGTGCCTCTAGAAAACTATCACTTTTGTTATTAAAATTTTGACTCGAGTTTTATATATAATATAAATATGTTTTAAATTTGATTCTGTTGACCTTGAATAAAAATAAATCTTGGAAATATTAAGAAGAACGTACTAAGTTATAAATTTAATACAATGTGTGATAGTTTAAAAGAAAAAATCAGTAACAATACTTTTAATAGTTAACACTTTAAAAGTTTAATTGCTGAAACTTTCATTGCGCTTTTACTTAATTAATTAGTTGGAATTTTCCCTTTACTAAGCTATTGAAGACAAAGAAAAGATTAAGGGAAAAAAAGAACAAAGAGATAGAATATCTGATCAATTAAAAAAAAACCCCAATAATTCAAAGAATATTTCTCATCACACACACAAATTGGTGTTTAATAATTAATAAGATCCTATAAAAAATTAAAAATCATAGCTATGTTCATTTGTATGTGAGTAATAACCACTTGCCAAAATAATGAAGAAGGCAAAGATCTTTTAATAAGTGGCTCTCATTCATCACTCCAATTTGTTCCCCTCATCATTACATTATTATAAGCAGGGCGGATTCAAAAAATTACTGAGGGGGTACCATTGGTTTAAGTACTGACCCCTTACCACTTTACGGTTTCAATACCAAACACGCTTTCACAGATTCTGCATATCACATCTATGACCCTGGTCCGGTCACTCAATAGTACTCCAAAGACAAATGTGAGTTCACTATATCAGTTCATCGTGATATTCGAATTGATCGGGAAGTGAACAAACTTTTATTAATGATCAAGTCGATACATCTCCAATCAATCAACCCGAAGTATAGATCTAGGGGCGAGTTGCAATAAACAAATCCGGAAACCCAATCCGTTCCTCTTCAGGACAATTCGAATTAGGGGAATTCGGTGTTGCAGCAAACAAACCCGGAGACCCGGATGATTGATGTAGAAGAGACCCTAATGATCATAAAAAGAAACAAACGAAGTTTCAAAACAAATTAACCCGGACTACATGTCTGGGGGCAATTCAATCAGAATACAAGTAAATCTGGGGCTCGTCGAAACTCAAACAGAAACTTTATCAAAATCAAACGAGTGGTAGCAACTCGGATACGATATCCGGATTCAACAACAGATCCACCACGGCAGCCCAGAGACCTGGACTACCAGGCTGGGGGCAATTACTATACAGTTGTCAACCGGGATCAAAGCAAACTAAAACGTTTAATGCAAACTCGGACAAGAATATAAACCGGATAATTAGCCCGGGAAATTAAAATTGCTACGAAAGCAAATTCGGATTCAGGGGTCTTGGAAAGCAGTCAATTAATCTCGGCAACTCAGAGACCTGAACTACCGAGCTTGGGGGCAACTGTTATGGACCTGTATAAGGCCCATATTCAATATATGGCCCAACAAAGGGCAATCCATGTGGCACAGATATGACGTCACATCACTTGGGCTTGGAGGCACAGAGGCCCACCAGTCCAAACCCTAACCCTAAGGTACCTTCTATAAATAGATGGTAAACCCTAAGGTACACACATCTCTACTCTCTGGATATTTACATACTGCCTACACAGAGCACACACCCCACCCCCTTTGGCTATACGCCTCCAGTATCATCGAACTACGTGGACTTTGATTCCTCTCTACAGGGTACGTAGGCCCTAGGCATCGCTCCTAGGTCAAGTCCTAACCAATATCAACATACTAGCCCATTAGGGCTTGACATCTGTGGCTACACCAGAACAACTATCAAATACATCTTTTTTCAATATAAGGCACTAAATAATCATTCGACCATTCATCCTCCATCCGATTTCGAAGTGTAATCTTGATATATTAAGGGTGGGCAATCATTCAAATATATATTAATTTTAAGGAAAAAAATCCCCAATTCTCCAATTCAAGGGTCACTTGGCCCCCAATCAGATCCGGCTATGATTATAACTTATAAGTATACTACTTCTATTATTATTACAGCCGCCGCTGATGAATTTCGTGTATTGTAGAGTCTAAAATAGGCAACTGTGAATTCTTTTATATGTATACTGATATACTTCCTCTGGTCCTTATTATAAGACACCAACTAACAATTCTCACAAACCAATAAATTTTAGGACAACTTTATTGACTTTAACTGTTTTTATTGGTTTATGAGAATTGTTAGCTGATGCTTTATAGAGTAATAAGGACTCGAGGGAATATACTCAAACAAATATTAGGTAATCATTAAAAGCTTATTTCTCTACATGGAACACAAAACTCGATGATTGCTTCATAGTTAATCATACATATAAATTAAACCTAGCTGCCAGTTTTATAGATGAAAATGAAGACTAGAAAACCCTAAAGACAAGGAACGTACTCTAGCCTTAGAATGCCATACAAGTGGCACCATTTTGGCATTTTGACCCTACAACTAAAAACTGTACGTGTCAACGTCCTTGTCCAATTAATGTCATTTTGCATATTATCTGAAAACCCTAAACAAGCTAGCCTTGCTCTCTGGTGGTAGATGGGTCATGGGGAAGAAGACGATGACCTTATAGAATCTTCTAGATTCCTTTTGTCTTTGTTCAACTAATTAATTCGTCACAACCACACACGTAAGTGTACTACTTCCTTTGATTTTGACTGGCAAGTGAATGTGTATCAAATGGTTACGCAGTGTCTCATAAATAATAATTATTTTTTTTTTGGTATAAAAAAAGTTTTGGAGGGGTTCGACATCGCCCCCACTGCGCTGCAAGACGGCCCCGGGCTCTATGAGCACTTACTGGGGACTTACGAGATCGCCTACCAAAGGAGTCCCAGCGACGGCAGAGGGGATCGAACCCACGACCCAAGGGCCTAGTCCTAGATCCCTTACCATCTATGGCAACTCACATTAACTCATAAATAATTATTAGAACAACAGCTTTATAATTATTGTGTGGCCCAAATTGATTGTTTCCGTCTCAATTAACGCCCCCGTATGCAGATTTAATTTTGTATTATTTTTACGTATATTTCTCTCGTCTTCTGCATTAAATATCAATTTTAATGTTAATCAACGACCCATATCGCTGTTACTCGATGAATGGACTTTTTTTTTTATTTATATACACTGGAATTAAAAGCAATACATTGTTAAAAAAAAATTAAAAGCAATTTATACAAAGTAGGAAACAAAGAGTTTAATCAGTGGCTAAAAATCCCATATCGATTATGGTAAAAATATTTGCAAAGTGAAGCCTTTATTTAGTGCTTTTTTCGCATGGTAGTTTGCCATAAGATTATTTTCCCTCTGTATAACTTGAAACTCAACTTGCCAATTCCATTGGATTATTTTCTTAATCTCTGAAAGCACTGCTCAATCATGATACATTTTAGGAACCTTGTATGAATTTTATGTGATCCACGTGAAAGAATTTTATGTGTTTACATTCATTCCCACTATCTCACATTCCTTTGTAACTGCCAACTATCTTATGCATGATTATAACCACATTTGTGATAGGCAAAGATAATATTAAAGGACGCTTGTATATTTTTGGTCACCTAAGTCTACTTTCACGTTTAGATCTTTTACATCATCTACAGAATGAAAGAGAAGACTTAGAAGAACCATAAAATAGAGTTTTCTTATTCTAAGAACAAATCAATGACATGAGGTATGATAGATCCTTTCATTCTAATTCCACATTGATCTAATTGCTATTTGGTTGTATTAGATCGTATATGTCCAACAAATTAAACCTCACTTATGAACTAAGTGTATTGCCTCAGCCATGTCCCTCCTCAAGATTATATATATTCTTTGTGCCGCCACGGGTGGAAAAAAGGCTTTTAAGAATGGACAAAACAGGTATATTAGGACCGGACCCGCGACAGGTCTTGTTCCAGGCGGTATTAAAAGTCTCCCTATTAAGACCGGACTTGTAACCGGTCTTAAAGAAATTCTTTTAGACCGGACATTTTAAACATCCGGTCTTAAAAGTGTTTCAAAAAAAAAAGAAAAAGAAAAAACTCAAATGAAACAACCGGTCTCAAATCACCAGATCTGGCAACATTTTGAATGTCCCTCCGTCATCAACGACGGAGAACCAAGAGAAGATTGGAAGCAACAACAACGAGAAAAACAAAAAAGATGATTACAAAGTCCAGAAATAAACAAAAATAACAAGAAACAGAAATAATTCACCATGAAAATCGAATTTGAAGTCCAAATCTACAAAAAAATCACAAGCTTAAAGCAACCAAATCTAAGCAGCATCCTCTTGTCGGTGCTAGCAAAGCTTCAAGCAACCAAAATCGAAGTCCAGATCTGAGCAGAAGCGGTCAAGGTAGGAATAAACAGACTTAAGCAAGAAGAGATCTGGGTTTGATTTCAAACCGGATCTGTGCGAAGGCGGCGTGGAAGGAGCCACAGATCGAAGAGGAATGAGGCGTCGTCGTCCAGAATCCTCAAAGTAGTACGCTTTCGCCGTTGCTGAGGATTGGAGTCGACGCCATCACAAAACCCTCGAAGCATCTCATAGCCAACGTTGCTAAGAATTTGATTGTGTGGCTCTTGGGATGACTTACAAAGACTGCAAGTAGGTTAGAGGAAGAAGAAGATGACATTCTTATTGATGATTTGACCTGTGAGGCTCTTGGGACACTCGTTGAATCTATAACTAAGCAAATGTTATATCACCAAGAAGACAAAACAGACTCACGGACTTAACAGGTTTAACGAATTTAGTTTTTTTTTTACACTTTTAAGACCGTCTGTTTCAAACAGACGGTCTTAAAAGTGTTAAAAAAAAAAAAATTGACCTAAGTGGCAATTTCATAAATAAATCGAACACTTTTAAGACCGGCTGTTTCAAACAGACGGTCTTAAAAGTATACTTTTAAGACCGGTTGTTTTAAACAACCAGTCTTAAAAGTGTAAAAAAAAAAAAAAATTGACCGGTGGCAATTTTGTAAATATATAGAACACTATTAAGACCGTCTGTTTGAAACTGGTCTTAAAAGTGTTCTATATATTTACGAAATTGCTACCGGTCATTTTTTTTTTTAAAAAACTTTTAAGACCGTCTGTTTGAAACAGCCGGTCTTAAAAGTGTTCTATTTATTTACGAAATTGCCACCGGTCATATTTTACACTTTTAAGACCTGTTGTTTGAAACAACCGGTCTTAAAAGTGTTCTATATATTTACGAAATTGCCACCGGTCATACTTTTAAGACCGGATCCTTTATAATCAGGTCCAAAAAGTTCTTTATATTTACGAAACTGCCACCGGTCATACTTTTTAGACCGGATTCTCTATAATCCGGTATAAATGAGGCGATCTTAAAACTCTTTTTTGCACTAGCTAGTGCGCGATCACAAGCTCTCTTGAGTCCCATTAAGCATCCCCATGGCTCAGCCGTGAGATGGTCTCCATCCTCCAAACGAAGAAGAAAAGCTTTGGTCAAGGAGTTATCTCCTGCCTTCAATTGCTTGTCTTCCACTCATTTCTTGAGAATTCGATCTATTCAGGTAAGTCTGTTGTGAGTTAATCTGAACCCCACGGGATGGATACAATCATTTCAATCCAGCTGCCATAAGAGCCAACAGATAATGAAGAAAAGTCTTTTCCAATCATATTCAAGTAATGCCCATTGTGTTCTTCATGTTTAGCTTTAGCCAATCCTCGAGGCAATCTTCAAATTAAAGAAGTTGCTTTGGAACTCCAGGTTTATGTTGGCCTCCCAAAAGAGTTTCATTTCTCGATAGTCTCCTATGCTTCCTTGCACTTATCACAGGCCCCATCCCATGCAGCCCTCTCTTTTTATGCGGTTTAGTTTACTGGCATAAATTTCTATTAAACTACTACTACTTTATATGTTATTATATACTACTCCCTCCGTTTTTTTTAGTAAGAATCAAACTACTTTATATATTTTGTTTATATTTAGAAGTAATATTTAGAGAATGTCTAAAATTTTCTTTGTTATTGCCACAACTTTCAAAGCATCAATCCTCTTTATTTTAATAACTTCCTTATTCTCTCTCTTATTTCCTATCTCTCCCTAAATAAAGGTATTTTTAAATTTTTTTAAAATAATTTTTACATATTTATTATCCTTAACCAACTTTTTTATCTGCATTATTTAGTAAGTGATTTTTTTTTTTAAAAAAAAAAAAAAAGAGTGGAAGGAGCATCATCTACCGATTGACGTGAAAAGCGTTCCCCAGCTAACTGATGTAGAAAATTCTGCCTTCAATAATATTGACAGTACTATATAGTAATGATATTGAACATTTTATGCGACATGATTTGAAGTAGTGATATTGAGTGATAAAGAAATGTGGAAAACTATAACTCACAAGTGAAAAGAGACATATTGGGCAGATGGAATGTTCTTAATTGAGACATCTGGCAAACCACTGTTTGTTCTGTTCTTCACATGTCCACAGCAATGCTGCAATGGTATATATATATCTGTGTGTCTCTATATATCATTAAGTAAAAACGACAACAATGTTTTTAAAAAATAATAATAATTATTCATTAATAGAATATTAAATTAATTATTAAAATTAATATATGGGCCTCTACAAAACTATATATCACTTTTGTTCTTAAAAATATGACTCAAGTTTTATATATAATATAAATATGTTTAAAATTTGATTCTGTTGACCTTCAATAAAAATAAGAAAATATATATCTTGGTAATATTAAGAAGAATGTAGTAATTAAGTTATAAATTTAATACAATGTGTGATAGTTTAAAAGAAAATATCAGTAACAATACTTTTAATAGTTAACAGTTAACACTTCAAAAGTTTAATTATTGAAACTTTCATTGCGCTTTTAATTTACTTAATTAGTTGGGATTTTCCCTTTACGAAAGATCAAGGGGAAAAAGATCAGAACAAGAGATGGAATATCTGATCAATTCAAAAGAAGCAACGATTCAAACAATAGGGCTCATCACACACACAAATTGGTGTTTAATAAATAATAACCAGTTGCCAAAATAATGATGAAGGCATAAGATCTTTTAAAAAGTGGCTCTCATTCACTCCAATTTGTTCCCCTCATCATTACATTATTATAAGCACGGGCGGATTCAGAAAATTACTGAAGAGGGCACTATTGGTGGAGGATATATTCGGGGCAGCGCCCTCGAAATATTTTTTTAAGAAAATTGTTAAATGCATTAAAAATAAAAGAATATAAATAAAAAAAGAAAAAATATTCATAAAATCAAATGAATACTGATGATGTAATAAGAGAGACAGTTATTTTACAAACATATCATTTAGAAATATAAGGCTAAGTGCTATTAGAAATGCAACTACATAAATTACAATGAAGGGTGGACACTTAATAAGTTCAAGTACATATATTTTAATAACAAAAGTATATTATAATAAAAATAATTACAATGTCATTCTTCTGAGCCTTATTTTTTAGAATTCTATCATAATTGTCTTTTTATCAATGTTATCAAATATATCTTTTTCAATATAAGACATTAAACAATCATTCATCCTCCATCCGATTATGAAGTGTGATCTTGATATATTAAGAGTGTACAATCATTTAAATATGTATTAATTTTAAGAAAAAAATCCCCAATTCTTCAATTCAAGGGTCACTTGCCCCCAATCATGTATGTGGATCGGGCTATGATTATAACTTATAAGTATACTACTTCTATTATTATTACCGCCGCCGCCGCTGAATTTCGTGTATTATATTGTAGAGTCTAAAATAGGCAAACTGTGAATTCTTTTATATGTATACTGATATATTGTTGAATATTGACTTCTTGATCTTAGCCATATTCAAAAAAATTATATTAATTAATCATTGGAAGCATTCGTCAATATATATATATATAGGGGTTTAAACTTCTCATGTTGCATGAGAAGAAGAATATTTCTACATATACATGAAATGGTGGGACCCACATATATATATATAATGCTAATTATATATATATATGTGTATGTGTGTGTGGGTCCCACCATTTCATGTGTGTGTAACATAAGAAAACACTTCTCCTACATGAGAAATATTTTTCCCATATATATATATATTCCAAATGAATGTGCTAGAAAAATTGATAGAATTATGATATTGTCATTTTCAATCTCATAAAACATATATTAAAACCGCGTTGTGGGTATATATATTGTTATTATTAGCATTTATAAAAAATAGTGGACACCATCACTTCTCATGTTACTGTCTTTTCAATTTAAAAAGTATTTAGGGGCCTACTTGGTTGGACGGAAATGGAGGAAAAATGAGCTCGATCATTCATTTGGTTTGAAATTTTAGAAGGAAGAGAATCCCCAAATTTTCATCCCCTCCTCCCCAATACCCCTATTTTAGAGGGAAGCCAAAATTTTGAATCACCTTACCCTTATAATTCTGTGATATTTTAATAATACCCATAATAAAAAAACATTATGATAAATAAAAATACTTTATTGTTAAAAAAAATCATTAAAAAATATTGTTATGAAATAGAGTTTAAAAAGATTATATTTTTATAAATAAATATACTATAATAATAGAGAATATATAAAATTAGATTAAAATAGAAAATAAAATATGTTAAGATAATTAAAATTAAAATTTTTATTATAATATAAATTATAATTAAAAATATATCATTTTTATTAAATTTTAATAAATATATATTTACAATTACAATATTATATTATGAAATTAATTTAAAATAAAAATATATTATGACAAAATTAAATTTTTAAAAAAATATTATTATATTAATTAATAAATATAATAATATTTTTATTATAACTTCATTAATGTTATTAATAATTATGAATTAGGGTTTAGGGTTTCTAATGAATATTAATTGATATAATAATTAATATTATTATATTAATTATAAAAAATATTATTATATTAATAAGGTAAGATATAAATGAATTTATATAACATATAAATAAAAAATATCACCAAATATATTAGGTAGAATGATAAGTTGTTGTTATTTCTCCCCTTCTTTCCCATCTTAAACCAAAAATTAAAGAACCATAAAAAACCTTTTACCTCGCTTTCCTTCAACCAAATCAAATAAGGTAATCCTTTATCATTTCTTTCTATTCCCTTCCCGGAAAATTTACCAAAATAATTTTTTTTTAAAAAAAGTTACTTAATTAAAGCACATTCTAAACATTTTACCAAACTAATACTTACGCCACTAGTGGCGTAAAAAAGGGTCACGCGTGAAAAAAGTTCACGCCACTAAGTGGCGTGGATAGGTTCCCAATATAAAAAAAATATAATAAAATATAATAATAATTATATTATTATTATATTTAATTTTTTATATATATAGGGAATCAGACCCACTAAATGGGTATGATTCCCTCTCCACGCCACTTAGTGGCATGGATATTATTCACGCCACCTAGTGGCGTGAAAAAACTGACACATTTTGTGTCAGTGGCGTGAACCTTTTTTACGCCAATAGTGGTGTGACCTGCCTTGCGTCACCAACTGCATTACTTTGGTAAAATGTTTCCAATCTGATTTAATTAGGTAAATTTTTAAAAAAAAAAAAATTATTTTGGTAAATTTCCCTCCCTCCCCTTTATACTTTCGCTTCAAACCAAACATTTCCTTAACCCTTATTGAATTTCCTAATGCATGTGTATTACAATTACAAATATTGATACAATCCAAGCTAGTCATTTTGAATTTTAGATCATATATATTCGAATATTACTTCTCTTGTTTTTTTAATTAATATAACCAATATTAGTTGACCTTTTTTATTGTTGAATAATCAAGATTATTAGCATATGAATATCATGTCACGCCAAAAAAAAATGTTTGTGAATATATAATGAACGGTATCTGGTTGTTGTATATTTGTTTCCTTAAAAAATGGGGTTTTACAATCAATATATTTTTTAGGATAATTTCAAAATTATTATTTTTTAAAATATAACTTTTGATTTTCAAACTTGTTTTTTAAATTAATATAACCAATATCAGTTGACCTTTTTTATTGTTGAATAATCAAGATTATTAGCATATGAATATCATGTCACACCAAAAAAAAAAAAAAGGTTTGTGAATATATAATGAACGGTATCTGGTTGTTGTATATTTGTTTCCTTAAAAAATGGGGTTTACAATCAATATATTTTTTAGGATAATTTCAAAATTATTATTTTTAAAAAAAACAACTTTTGATTTTCAAACTTGTTCTCTTTTAGTGATTCAATACCTATAATTCTTTGACACAGAATAATTAAGTCCTTATAGTTTTCACTTGAAATAACTCAATCCCTATAGTTCTTTGATTAATTTTAATAATTTATAGGTTTGAGATATAATGAATTAAAGATAAAAAAATTCAAGCACTAAAAACTATATTTTTCTACAATATTCTTGTTATATCAGCAGGGTTTTCTCACCGCTACTTATCTATTTTTATTTCTTTATTTATTTTTACCTAAAAACTTCTATCTAGGCTTCACTCTACCTTCACTTTGTTGAATTGATCATTGTTTACCATGCAAGCTGGTTTTTAACCTTGAACTCAAAAATATGTACGAAAATATTTATAAATTTCTTATTATTTTCAACAAAAAACTGTAAGCTTTTATGGTGCGGCCTTAGATTATGTGACACTCTAATTTAATATCATCATTAATTACAGTATTAAAATAAAATAAAACTCGGGGAGAAAAAACAGTTTCAACGTATTCAGGACAGAAATTAGGTTGCTAGGTCCAGTCAGACAGTTATACAATATTACTGATAAGCTCTCTAACATAAGTAATATTATAACGTAATTCATTTTCTTTGGCCAAAATATATACTCCCTCCGGTCCTAATTATAGGAACACATTTTAGAGTTGGTCTTGGTATAGGACCAAATTTTAATTTTTCTCAATTTCTTCCTAAAATACCCCTATTGATACTTTCTCAATAATAATTTGATAATACACCTATATATTTTATAAAGTAAATAATGCTTGTGACTCATTAATATCATATACACCTATTTTTTAAGCCAAATATAATGTAACATAAATATTCTCGTAATATTTTAAATTATAAGAAGCATTGAATATATTTTTTGATATAAATAAACATTGAATCTTGGATTCAATTACAAGTCAACAAAAAAATCTGAATTTAATTGGAATTAAATATTGTTCAACAATTAATAGGGTTGATTCGGAGCTAAGGTATAAATAAAGTCCATTATACTAATAGGGTACCCAATGCGCGGTGGCTACCAACTCCACAAATTTTGTCTTGATGTCATTTTAAATTTTAAGTAAGGATATTTTTAGAAAATAATTATAATTAACTAATTCAACTTCTCTCCTTAATCTCTATAAATTCTGATAAATAGTTCATATAATTAAGACTGGAGAGAGTAACTATTAAACTAACTCCTACGAATATAATACTACGGAATGACGACAATTTCATGGCTTTAATAAACAAAATATCTCAGTGCACTATCATTTCAAAAATAAATTAATCCACTGATCTTTTGTCATTTATTTGGATGCGATTATTAGCATTTTTTTTAAGAAATTGTAGGTGTACATTAATTAATTAATTGGACTAACATAATAATATATATTCGTGTACATCTCACATATCCCTCCAAATTGAGCCAAAGTTTATATATTTTAAGAATATTTTAATAAAAATTCAAAAATACGATAGCATATGACAAAAATTACATAATAAATTAATTGAGTCTTTCTTTTAACATGTATATATGCATGCGCTTTAATTTAATCATAATTATTGAGACGTTCTCTATGCTGTATCATATGCTTTCATTTGAGTCCTTTTTTATTTATAGATAATTTGACAATAGAATTGTTAAATTTATTTCTAAGTTTTAAGAACAATAGTAAATATGTAAATTAATAATTATATATAGCGATTTTAAAGCATTTTAATCCTTCCAATATCTTTAAGATTAATTCATTTATATTTAAAATATCAATTTTGATGTGATGTGGTTATTAGGATAGTAAGATATATATAATAATTTTACAAATATCTTTCCTATAATAGAATAAATTTAAAAACATATTTTAGTTTCTTGTAGTTTAGTTTGAAATTATTTTAATTATTTTCTGTTATGTAATGCATGACATAAAACTGTTTGTCATTTGTATCCCTTTCTATTTTGTTATGTATTTCTAATTCAATCATTCTTAAAAAATGGCCTGGGACCCTTCCTTTTCCTTTCTCATCATCTTCTCTACTCTTCTTTTTCTAACCATAAAATCAATATTTGAATTATCCAGATTTAGTTTTAGATAAAATATTTTTTTTTATTGTAGTATTGAATTAATCATATCAAAATTTAGCAATTTTTATTTAATTAATTATTTTTCTTTTTATAATTTATCATTTTAATAATAATTTTATAAAAAATTAAATATAAACAATTAACAAGTATATAAATGAATTAATTGTAATCTTTAGATCAACAACCTAGCTATACCGTGATGGTCTAATTGGGCTATCACCAACCAAAATTGGTACGGACACAAGTCTAATGAGGCAGTCTGCAAAAGACTGCATATTGGACGTACGAGACACCTAAACTTATAAATTTCTTTCTTTCTTTTTTGCGTAGTGCATCTGATGTCTTAAGGTAGGTCATCTTTCATGCACGTCGACGGCCCCAGACTAATTCAGACTGAGATCGGGTTGGCCCCTTTCGGAGAGAAGCTACCACTCATGCACACTGCATGCCCACATCTTAAACTCAAGACCCGTGGTTAAGTTAGGACAACTCTTTACTAACTGACCTAAACGTAAGCGTTTGGTTAAACTTATAATTAAGTTACTTTAATTCCCCCGTAAAGCTCACCGATGTGAGATTTATAGCAATGTGTCCTCTTACAAGAGCCGATATCGCTACGGCTATATTCCATACTATTTCATTTGGTCTCTTGTTGGTCATTAAAACACTCAGTGTGAGTAGCCTTTTCCCTAACATATGCCTCTTGGCGGCACCTAATTTGACCCTTCGCTTATAGAACCCTTCATGAAATCAATCAGCCTCTTGCTATAAAAGGATCAGTGGCAATTACACACACACACACACATCCGTGAGGCCATCTTCAATCTTTCTTGAAGCTATAGTCTCGTGTATGATAAATATCATTCTATGGTCCCAAAATTCTAAATTAATTGTTGATGATTATACACAAACACACACAAAAGACAATCTTTGTATAATTGGTAATTATTACTATTCCCTTTTTTAAAAAAAAAAAAAATACTTCAATAATACCGATGCGCAATGAATTGATGAATCAATTTTACTGAGTAAAACCATCGTCTACATTAAATAATTGATTGCATTGTAGTAGTGTTATAAGAAAGAGACAAGGTAGGATTCAAATTCAATATAGTTAATGGTAGAGGGGGACCTTCCAAAATAATGAAAGGGTATGTTCGTGTGTGTGTGTGTGTGTGTGTGTGTGAAGGATTGGAAATTAATTTATATGTTTTGTAGTAATATCGTACGTGAGGAAGATGGTGACTGCGCCAGGCAATGCATGTTCTCTTACTGCACAACCCTAGAAAACGACGTGAAAGAACAAATTAAAGCCATACAAACATGATTGATATGTTCTCATTATGATCACTCTATAATCTATCCTTCATAATCAACTTCACATGGTGTGTGTCAGTGTGTGCGCACATCATATCACTCACAACACAATATTATTAACACCATTCATTCAGCTCTGTCTGCCTTATTTTTGGCTCAATATGTTCTCATTATGATCACGGGTCTTATGTAATGAATTCCTTTTTGTTTTTGCAAACCGTAGGTAGGGGTATATATGCGTGCTTACATCGAAGGAAGTCATATTTGAGATATTATTGTTGTTGTGTGCTAAATGCAGACATATCTGATAGCGAAGACTCAGACATTAGTTTACTCATGTTGCTAAGAGAATGCATTTTACAGAGGTCGTCTCTTTAATTTGTTTGAACTACAGCAAGCTCGCAATCTTGCAGCTATTATTGAAGATGAAGCTTCAAATTAAAAATGTGTTGGGTACAATATTTGTGAATAATTAGACATGTGCGAAATATATACTTGAGATCTCAAATTATTAGTTTTGGTCCAAAAGCCAAAAAAGTTGTATAGTAGTGTCAAGCTTTACAAATAGGCATAAATTTGAGATCAGTCTTATTATATATTGTGGATTATTGGAGGATCTATTTTTTTAGTATATATTTGGTTAATGAGTTGTTTGCAAGTATCTTTATAATTTCTCTTGTGATCAATTATAAAACTTGTTTCTCGACACGTGGGATATATATATAGGATCAAAACTAATAAATGAGATTTTAAAAATGAGAATTATTACTGGTAATAAGATTGGTGATTAAATAAACAAGAAATAGGAAATTATAAGAACATATGAACAATATATATATATATATTAAATAAGCAAGAATAATAAATAAATAAATAAATAAGAAAGACAAGAACAGCGATACAGTGAAGAGAATTAGAGAATATTAATGAAGAACATGCACACATGTGGGAACAATATAAATAATTACGTATTAAGGTACAAAGCCAGACTGATAGGATGTTACATAAAAATTATATTATGTGTGTGTACATGAGAGTGTGACCTGACCTAGAAAACGCCTCTCTCAAGGTGTGAAATGTCTCTTAACTTTTTTTGGGTGATAAAATGCCCCATGAAGCGACTAATTTGCTAATGGTGTCTTGAAATACTCATCATAATAATGAACACAAAGAGCTAATCAACAGTATAGCCAGTTTAAATCCGATTTAGATGAATCACATTGATTTTTTTGTGGTTGCTATTTTTCTGAAAAAAATTATCCTAATTTATACAGAATCTAATATAAAGATAATTTATTAATGAGAAGATTTCTACGTGTTGACACAATGTGTGGCTATACATGAAAATGTAATTAATTTTTTTTGGTTGCCCACCCGGTTCACCAGAGCTTCGCTCTAACTAGTCCGGATCCGATCTGGGTCGCGTACCTAGTTGTGGTGGGTGAGTCTCCCAGCGGGGATTTTCTGCATTCATAAGCTCGAACTCGAGACCTTATTTAAGTGACACAAGCCGCTTGCAACTTGTGTCAACTCCGTTGGTGAAAATGTAATTAATATTAATATGAAAGAAACTATTACTATATATTTTTTATTTGGTACGTATAACAAATGCAATTCAATCTTTTGAAAAGTTTCGGATCAAGAGCTACCCAATTTGTCTATATATATGGATTATGTTTGTCAAGTATTTTAGTTTAATGAATATACTAAAATTATTTTAGGATGCTAAGTACTATTAAAAAAATATTTTATAAGCCGAATATAAATTAACCCTTTGCCTGTAATACTCGGTTTCATTGTCTTGTCCCGCTTTTCATGTTTTAAATAAAAAATAGCATCCTTGTTTTCCTTAAAAAAAATAAAAAACTGTTAAAAGAGACACTATAAAAAAAAAAAAAAACTTTTACATACAAATAAAGTAATTTTAGAAAAATAAATATAAAAGTCGGTGTTCCCTACATAACAAGAACGACAACAATCACCGAACCGATTAACGATATATTATACGGTTCTGCCAACCGACACATTTTTCAGTTGGGGGAAAATTAGTAGGAATATATAATAATTTTTGTTGAAGTTGCGATTTCTTATTTTCTCTTATAATGGTATTTTAACGGGCATTTCCCATTTTCCCTCGTAGTTTTCGTCTTACTATTATGTTTTTGTGATGTTTTATAAGTTCTTTATATACTTTTAATTTCTTTGATTTTTGACAATTCTTTTAATCAATATAATTTTTTTTTTTTTTTTTTTTGCTTTTAGATGTCAGATTCAGTTATCATTAGCCATGCAAAACTACCTAGAAATTTCCATCAAGTAAACTTTTACTTTGTTTAGACGAATCCTGGCAGAGAGGTTAAGGATGGGGTGCACATTATGTGCACATAATTAGGTGCCCAATTATGTGCTCATACCTCTATTAGAGGTGTGAGCATATTTTTTTAAAATTTTTTTAGTTTTTTTATATATTGTATTTATTTAGATTTAGATTATATGATGCTTTCTGGAATTTTTTTGCACCCAGTATCTCAAATTAATTAGCTTCCAGTTTTGAAGATTATACGTAACACCGGTATCATGAAAATTAATTAATTTAGAGATACTGGGTCCAATAAAACATTTCAGAAAGCAGCATGTAATTTAAATCTAAATAAATACAATATATAAAAAATTAAAAAAAAATTAAAAAAAATATGCTCATACCTCTAATAGAGGTATAAGCACATAATTGGGCACCTAATTATGTGCACATAATGTGCATTCTTAAGGATGAGGGAGTTTGTGAAACTCACACGTTGAACTTTTTAGTTTACTGTTTTTATATTTTAAATTTAGTAAATTGTGTCAAATCACTAATAAACTCATACAAGTTGTAAATTCAACTAAATTTACAAGTTTACATAACGAATTTACGATTTTTTTGTTTGTTTATATCTTATAAAACCATGTTAACTCACTCTTAAATTTATATGAATGTTTATAAATTTTATAGAAAACTATTTTTAAATAAGATAAATTATGAATGGTTATGAATTTAGTTTCAATTATTTGATCTTAAAATATATTTAAATTAAATCTTTGTTATTTTGTATATTTTAATTATCTAATTATACATTATTAATAATTATTTAATGATAAAAGTAAACTCTTACGAACTTACGATATGAGTTTATAATATGTTTATTAAACCCACGATTTGACAACTTTAGTTCCAGTGATATTAAAAATGACTTAAATTTTAGCCAAAATAAGTTAAACTTAATCATTTAAAGAGTAAAAATTCTCATAATAATGATAAACTTAAAGGGTGATTTTTTTATAAATAATCAAGTAAGGTATTACTTATCATTATTGTTAAACTCACGAGTTAACTCTTCAAGTTTACTATTGTTATGTTTATTTCTTATAAAACGGGTCAAGTCGCTAATAAATTCTTACTAGCTGTAAACTTGGTTAAACTTACAAATTTACATGCTGAGTTTATCGTTTTTACATTTCTAACTTACAAAAATCATGCTAATTTATTATTAAACTCGTGTCAACTTTTACAATTTGATTATGTTTAGTGGCTTTGTATATGAATTTTATAAAAAATTCTTTGTTAAATATGGTAAGTTATACACGTAGATAGATTTATTTTCAATTATTTGAATTTAAAATATATTTAAATCAAATTATTGTCATTTTTAATATTTTAATTATTTAATTATACATTTTTAATATCTATTTAAGGATAAAATTAAACTCTTATAAATTTATTACTTAAGTTAACAATACGAATTTACGTCACTATCACGTTGACAATCTTATTACTTATATATTTTTAAGCTAGTATCATTTAATGTTTGATACAAATGGACCAATTAATAAAAACTTTGAGGGATGTCCTTTCTTTTTGTTTTTTGTTTTTTTTGGCCTTTTCTTTTGTTTAACTTTTGCCTTATTAAAAAATAAAATAAGAACACATAACAAAATACAAATTGTTGAGATAAATAAATACTCCATCGGCTCACGCTTCTGCATATTCACGTCAATATTTGACTGGACCTTACCAGCAGTACAGACACGTGCCAGGCCCCAATACGTCATCTCATTACCCCTTTACATTGACGACACGTGCCATCCACCACAGGCTAATCTTTCCCTCGTCCATCGATCCTCGGCGACCGCATTCCAGGGGTACCATAGTAATTCTACAGAGAAACACCACTATAAAAACGGAAGCCTCGCACACTGAACGAAAAGAGTTCAGAGCCATATTAAATGCTTAAGAATATCGTCGTTGTTAGTCGTATTATTTGTGATTGGCGATTAAAATCCCTGAAAAAGTTATCATCTTGTCGTTTCCCTCCGGGAATGCAGAAAGATGATAGGTCCTGGGTTGAGGAACACTGACATAAGCATCACTGCCGCCACCGAGTACCGGGTCGGCTGCCGGAATTGCCACCGGAAGCACGTCGAAGACGGGTGAAGCTGACGCAGATCTCTGTCTTCTTGTAAATATCAAGTTCAAATTTCACCTTTTTTATTTTCCCTGTCGTGGATTTTTTTCTTTTTTCTTTTTCTGTTTGTGAAAAATGGCTGAACAACGCTATAAAGACTCTCACTCTGCTATACTCCATGGGAAGTACGAGCTGGGTCGGCTTCTGGGTCACGGAACATTCGCGAAGGTGTATCATGCTCGGAATTTACATACAGGGAAAAGCGTGGCGATAAAGGTCGTCTCCAAAGAGAAGGTAATAAAAGTGGGAATGATGGAACAAATCAAGAGAGAAATCTCAGTGATGAACATGGTGAAGCATCCAAACATTGTCGAGCTTTACGAAGTTATGGCCAGCAAATCCAAGATTTACATCGCCATGGAGCTAGTTCGAGGCGGTGAGCTCTTCAAGAAAGTCGCTCGAGGTCGATTGAAAGAAGACGTGGCCAGAGTGTATTTCCAGCAATTAATCTCCGCCATCGATTTCTGCCATAGCCGCGGCGTTTACCACCGCGACCTCAAGCCGGAGAATCTGCTCCTCGACGAGTATGGAAACCTCAAGGTCACTGATTTTGGTCTCAGCACTTTCTCCGATGGTTTATTGCATACTACTTGTGGTACTCCGGCGTATGTGTCGCCGGAGATAATTAGTAAAAAAGGCTACGACGGTGCGAAATCGGATATTTGGTCTTGTGGTGTTATCTTGTACGTCCTTCTCGCCGGATTTTTACCATTTCAGGACGACAATTTGGTTTCCATGTATAGAAAGATTTACAGAGGCGACTTCAGATGTCCGCAGTGGTTTTCATCGGAAGCTCGGCGACTCATCACGAAGCTCCTCGACCCGAACCCGAACACTCGAATTACGATTTCAAAAATCATGGACTCATCGTTCTTCAAGAAATCAATTCCGAGGAGCTTGAGGACGAAAACAGGGGAGGAATTTGAAGTGGAATGCGATGATAATTATGAGAAATTATCGAAGCAGAATCAGCCTGCGACGATGAACGCGTTCCATTTGATATCGCTATCGGAAGGTTTCGACTTGTCACCGTTGTTCTCGGAGAAGAGGGAAGAAAAAGAGGAGATGAGGTTCGCGACGGCGAGGCCGGCGGGCAGCGTGATATCGAGGCTAGAGGAGGTGGCGAGGGCGGAGAGATTTAACGTGAAGAAGAGCGACACCATGGTAAGGATGCAGAGGCAGGAGTGTGGACGGAAGGGGAGACTATCAATTGCGGCGGAGATATACGCGGTGACACCGTCGCTGGCGTTGGTGGAGGTGAAGAAGGATAGCGGGGATACCTTGGAGTACAATCAGTTCTGCAGCAAGGAGCTCCGACCCGCACTTAAAGACATTGCGTGGAAGTCACCGTCGGATAACCCGACCCGGATAAACTCATAGTAGATGGTCGTTTTTAGGGGCCAGTGATCGTCGTTTTCAGATAAGGTGATTATTGTAAGCTTCTGGTTTTTTCAGAAGAAGCCGAAGATGTACTTAAATGTGGTGTGTTTATTTTGGTTAATTTCTCGTGTTTAATTGTAGCCTTTTTGTGTTGTGTGGTTTCTTTCTATAGAAACCAAATGAATAATCAAATGAGCTATTTCGCTATTTGGCTTTTGCTGTGAATCCTTGTTTAGTTTCTTAATTAATGCTTAATTGTAACAATGCAAGTACGAACTTGATATGTTTAATAATGTAGGTTAAGATATAAAATTAAAATCATATTACTCTCTTTCATCTTAGTGACCCCGCAATGGTTTTTATTATAAGACACCAATTAATAATTATCACAAACCAACAAAAACAGTTAAAATTAATAAAGTTGTCCTACAATTTAAATAATTTACAATATTATCCCTATTAATTGTACTAAACTATAATATTATACCCCTTGAACATATATTACCCCTATTAATTGTAGTATTAATTATTACTCTTAATCACTACCCTTATTAATTAGGGGCATATAAGGAAAAATAATAATTAATGCTCATTGAAAACAAGTAAGTGTCTTATAAAAAGGACAGAATACACTTATTAGTTGATGCCTTATAATAAGGATCCAAAATGAATAGCTTTATTTTTATTTTTAATGGGTCAAAATCTCCAAGATGTAGTGTTTGATCATTTTTACTTTTGGTTCCTTTTTTTATTTGGGGTGCCTCTTTTTATTTTTGTTATTTTTTATTAATTAATTAACACATTATATAACTTTGTGGGAGACTTTGAGGATAGGCTTGAGAAGTGGGTAAAGAAATAAAAGAAACAAAGCAAATGCAAACACGAAAAAATGGTACCAAAAAATAAAGATATAAAATATATGGATGCATATTATTATTAGCCATTAGGTGTGTTAGAGCTTATCCTATCCTCAATTCTAATTTTTATTTTATTTAAATTATAATGAGAGGTATTCATTTTGAAGTAATCAACTTTCTTTGTTTGAATCGTTTGGTACGATCCTCATGAAGAGGAGGAATCACAAAAGGAATCTGCCATCCTTTTATTTTGAATATGAATAATACTCGCACGGTATTTATTATAAGTACTAACTAATAAGTTTATTTAGTCTTTTTATAAGTCACTTGTTTGTTCCTAAGGAATATTAATTATTATTTTCCATGTATGCTCCTAATAAATAAGGGTAGTGAGTGAGAGTAATAATTAATATGATATTAGAGTTTAGTGCAATTAGTAGGGGTTATATTGGAAGTTACTTAAATTGTAGGCTAACTTTATTGACTTTAATTGTTTTTATTGGTTTGTGAGAATTGTTAGTTGATGCCTTATAATAAGGACCGGAAAGAGTATGTATGTAGGGTTAAAGCACAAACTTATCCCAGAAATTTTCATTGAGTAGTAATGTTATCCAAAAGGTTTTTTATGTTCAATTTGCCCTGAAAGTCATATAATGAAGCAATGTTAACGGTTCACAGCTGCATCAGGAAACACCATTATGGAGGACTTTCTTTCTTTCTTACCATTAACTGATTTATTTTATCGTTGCCCATTGATTGATTTCTCAGATTTCATGCATGTGATACACACAGAATTTACATTTAATTCAATAATTAAAATATCAACAAGCAAATATAACACATCTTACCAAGTACTTGAGTCTTGAGAGAGTTTATCAATGCTCTAATCATAATAATAAGACTTAAATGCTAAACCCCATATAAAAAACAAATCCAAGTATGATCTAAAAAGACTACTAACCCTAACTTTATAATAATATATATCATAATCTATAGAAAGGCCTACTTGATCAGTTGATTTGAACCCCAAAGAGTCTAAAACCTTTACTCTCAACACTTGTTGGTGATTCAGAATTCATCACTTGCTTTCCAAGCCTCTTGATCTCAACATCATCAGGATGATGATAAGAAGAAGAGCCTTCAAACACTGAGGTCAACATTTCAGGCTGAGTCAGCTCAACTTTAATGTGATCATCATTAACTTCAATCACTGAGCTTCTGCTGCTACTTCCACCAGAATCTTCTTCACCTACTCTCACATCAGGGTCAATCATCAAGAACTTTTTCACTAATTTCCCTTCCCTTCGTACTTCACACAAGTAAAAGGCTACAACATCATTAACCTTCAAATTCTTGTCTTTCACAAACCTGCTCCAACCCCTTGTGAACACGTAACTCTGGCTGCTCTTCCAGTAGCAGTACCGAAACTTCCAAGCCTTCATAGTCCGGTCGAAGAAATCCACTTGCACCTCGGCTCGCACGCCTGCTTTCGCGTCTCCTTCCATTCTTCTAGAGATTTCAGGGAAACACATGGTGGCGTTCTTCTTGGGGATGACAATTCTGTTCAACCTACCCGCATCGCTCGGTGTCAGCATCTTTCTGAAAAGTAGCTTGCATGACAAGTCACCTCTTTTCTGCATTGCAGAAAGGTTGAGACCACAAATACCTGATTCATTGTTTCCATAATTATCCCCATGAAGTCCTTGGGATATTGGTTGGCACGAACCACCTCTTGTCATCTCAAGCGCAACAGCTTCTTGGCTGTATTGGCTCTGGAAGTTTGGCTCCTTAACAACTACATTAGTCCAAGGAAAAATCTGGTTAGGGGCGCTGTCATAAGCGGTCTCTGGTTCCTCCTCAGACTTGACGGTCCCGAGCCAAATGTGATGGCTGTCAGCATATATCTGAGAACCCCAGCTGTAATGTCCTAAATGTTTGTTTGGATAGGCCATGTAACAATCGCCCTTTGAATCGAAACCTTCTGTGCTCATATTGTCCACACCACTTGATGCCTTGCTTGACACGTTCTCTTCCATCACAATCCTGCTGCAAAACCATTCAAGTAACAGTTCTTCATTTTGTAAATTTGAATGTATATTCATTCATCATCTGAGTATGTGCATCCAAAACTTTTCAGCAATATGTTCTTAATAGAATCCCTCAAGTCATGCATGGACATAATTTATTAGCATCCTCAATCTATGGAAGACTTTAATACCAAGACAAGACAGCTTAGCTTCTTAATTGTGTGAAGTTTCCATGTGGGAGGCTTCAGAATATGTAAATTTTTTAACTGACAGGTGAATGTACATAACTGAATAGGAATTAGCTAGATGGCTAGCAAAGGGAAGGGAGTGAGTATCCAATAATCTGTCAAATCTAGTCCTAAAAGAAAACGAGTCAGACATACCAATGTCAAAGCATGAACTCAGTTTATGGCTGACTATCTAAAACACATGTCAAGCTGAAACTATAATATTGATATAAGCTGATAGTATAGAAATCCAGAAGATCCTCGTTTGATAACCACAAGTCATGCAGAAAACAAATTGAAATGGAAAAAACAACAGGATACTTCAAAGCACCTAATGCAACTTTTTGAGTATTCTAAGAAATTCAAAATATTAAGTATTCAAGAAAGAGAAAGTCACAACGCAACAAGAAACCGTGCATGAAAATGCATTAACTGTGAAGCATATTGAACATCCAACTTCAGATCTTTCCAAAGACAGAATGCATAAAAATTAAACAAAGGAAATCACAATGATGTAAACTACTAATAAAATGGATATATTCCAACTTACTAAGTCTGAGTAAAACATAAAATAGAAGTACCAATGACAGCAGCTTTTACTAACTTATTTCTTGAGAAAGTCCAAGGAAAAATTGGCAAATGAAGAAGTTAGAGTTCGTCATATCTGTGACGCAGTTCAGTCATTTAGTTTAAGAAGAAAATACCATGTATGTTAGATTGAGATTAAAATCCAGCAAAAGCTAATGCAGAATTTCACTATATGACCTATATCTTTAAACTACATTTCAAATTGAATGATATAATCAGATCAACCCGGTGTCATTTAATCATACTTCCTTGAAAAAAAAAAGGAATTGAAGCATACAGCTGATGAAGTTGCTTGTATCCTTCTAAGATTCCATAAATGAGTAAGTTCTGTAAACAATAATTAGATTTCAAGGCCATATCAAGCAAACTGCCATCTAGTCATGGCTTTGTAATGATATTTGTTCAAATAGCCACACTGAGAAAGAAGCCAATTTAATTGTTACGTAGCTTCTTGGTTTGGTTTTTATCCCTTTAATAAGGATGCACAAACTGCAATGATTAGAATGATGTCTTAATTAATTAAGGGCTTATTTCAACCAGTTTAGCTTTGAAACCATTAATCTTTAATGGTTTCTGATGTGAATCTTCTTTTAGCAGTGAACTTTTAAGATGAATGGTTCCTTCATATAACATCAGATCAAACTGCTCTGCTAAAAGTTAAGAATTAAACACAACTAAACCCTATTTTTATGACTATTATCATATATAAGCAATCAAAATCCCATGAAATTGAATGTTTTGGTTTTCGTCCTTTTAAATCTAAGGAAGTGCAGAAGTAACCATTAGACCCAAAGTCAATAGCTGGCCATGATATGTTACTTGTTATACCTATCATTGCAGTAAGAACTCTGAGATTTTTCACACAAATATCCTACAGAAGGCTAAATCAACTAGACACAGGCCAGTAAGAGTTACCTCGATAACTTGTTTATGCAAAGAATACAATGAGGAAATTGAAGGATAGGCTTCCATTAATCCAAAACACTAAATTCCCTGCGTTAATTATAGGAACTTGCTTCCACACAGAAGATCTAAATCAAGATTTCATATTTCTACATTCTACCTTTTCAATCCTGAAATGCGATCTTAATAGTAGCACAATCTGAGTTCATAAGTTCCAAGTAAATCAGGAAGTAAAAACAACATTAATTGTCCCTCATTAATCATTATTTTTCTATAATAACCAAGGTTATTAAAAACGGACCAGTCACTGAACCAATTGGGGTACTGGGTCAGACCGGAGTCAAACCGGAGCTAACCTAGGGCTAAACTTGTGAGAAAGTAAAGATTTCAGGGTTATTAATATGAAATTATAAAGAAAATTTAAGAAAAAAATCGATTAAAAAAAAAAGCAAAATTGGTTTAATGCCCGTGTCGGACCAGTTTACAGACTAGTTTGCCTATTTCTAGGCCGGTCCGGCACGGGTTTAATAACCCTGATAATAACTGAAGTTTATCATGGATGGATCCTCATATCTAATATAAAATTCACAAGTAGTGCAGCATTGACACAGCACAAATTTTTTATTGCAAGTATGTCCAGTGTTACCTCATTAATTGCTAATTATCTTTTTGTAACTTGTTTCATGGGACCCACTTTAATAAGTGTTCTTTCTTTATGACAAAGAAATCATATATTCTTTATAAATTTATCTTTTCTATTCCCTTCTTTTAGAACTAGAGGTAGTCTTCAAGCCATCATTTGAATAAGAAAAGAGATCAAAAAGTTAAAAGGAACGCTTATAAGCCAACCATTTCTGATGGGAAAAAGAGAGAAAACAACAAAAGGAACAAAAAGAGGAGAAACCAGTGGACAGACAAAAGAAAATTAAAAGAGAGACAGAAGACCTTAAGAAGTGAAGAGTTACTAAAAGGAAAAAGTAAAGATAGACACACCAAATTAACAAGCACAGCAACATATCTACTGTATCATCAAAATTGGGTCTCTATATAAATTATAGAGAGATAAAAGGAATCATCAAAACTATTTTCAATTTCTTTAGGAATAAATGGAAAAGGAAAAATGCATTAATGGTATTTCCCAAAGAAGTGGGATTAATCAATTTTTCACATTCTTCATTTTTAAAAGTCTGTTCTATAAAGTAATATGTGTAAAGAAAAGTAATTTGGCAGCTATTTTACTTGTTAGAAAGATATCTTATGTCTGATAGGAAATTACATTGATTTATTATAAATCAATACACAACAAATTAAGAGTTGACAATAGGCCACAACCATCACTATCATGTCTCCGGATAGACATACACATACAGTACAAGGCAGCCTGTGTCGTGAGTAGTCAAAATCCAAAGACTAAAACCATAACAAACTGTTCAATGACTCATGATGCGAGGAAGCTTACCCACTTATATGATCTGAATGCCTATAATAATTAGCAACTCAATCAGATAGAAAATAGAATTCCTCACCATATATGTTACAAATAAACAACACTTTAAAACACTTCATCATCTACTAAACCTTTAAGCAAACAAGCATGCATGGATGTTATTCCTGATGTTCCAGGTTAATTAATAGATCGCTACATTCATTTTATACCAACAGTCTCCTGTTGAAGAAGGATAAAATTACATTTCAGAGAAACAAAGATTTGAGACATCACTACCAGAGTTTAGTTGACATATGTATAATTGAAGTACTTGATCAGTTTCAGTTTCAGTTTCAGTTTCAGTTTGCACTCTTCCACGGATGCACATAATTGCAGTACACACTGGTGTTACAAATCTACATTAGACTTATGAATCTTTTATAATTTGATGTAATAATTTCAGGGACATATAAGTATTTGTGGAGTATATGACGGATTTTCCCTAGCTAACATGCTTATGTCCTAAAAGACTTTTTCAAGTCTTGGGGTATAGTCCCTTTTAGGGTTTACTCCAAGCTTATGACAAGATGTTTCTGGGGCCATATTAAAGGCTAATACAATGTCATTAGTATTTTCTAATATATATGAGGCAAATCCATGTGATTATTTTAAGAACCCTACCGTAAATAATCGATCAAATAAAATAAATTGTTCCAAATAAAATTTTTAATGGTCAAGTACTTTCTTTTTTTTAACACACTAAGGAGACCTATTTGATTTATGTGCAAGATACTTTGGTATAGCCTATAGGTACTTTTTTTTTTTTTTTCATTTTGATGATGACATTTGGAAGTTACCATAGAAATTTTACAACTAGTATATTATATTATACCGGACGCTACATGTAAGATCACTAATAACTTTTGTATAATATTCATGCCATACAAAATTATGGAAACAATGTTGTAAATAATCATTACAAATTACAAAATATAGAACAGAAACACAAATAAGAACATGTCTTGAATATTTGTAAGACTTATATAGGAAGGCTATAGGTATATGAGATTCTTGTGTTTGTTTTCAAATTGGGTTAAGGTGTAAATTAATTTGCTCTAAAAGTTTTTGCTAAAGAGCAATGTTATCTCTAAAGCTTTTTTAGATTTAATGTTGATCATGACCTGAAAGTGTTAAAACGAAACAATGTTGTCTTTTACCGTTAAAAGTTAAGGGTCAATATTATTTTTTTACGGTATGGGGCAACATTGCAACGTTTCGGGCAACATTGAACTTAAAAAAAAAAATTTGAAATAACATTGTTATTCAGCGAAAACTTTAAGGACAAATTTGCACATTAACCCATTCACATATGAAAATTATTACTATAATTTTACAATTGGTAATTTTGTAAAAATTATATAAGAATAAAAATTTGAGGATAGAAGATAAATGCATATAATTATATAACATACCCACCAAAATGATCAAATTCAATGTCTCTAATTTACTTTTGTGTATATACATGATGTGAGACCTGTCAACATGGATGTTGGCCTACCAATTTTAAGACGTTTCACCAAAAACTCTTAGCAATATTTTCAAAAGAGAAAAACACCAAACGAATTTAGATTATCATATCGTTTTGGGTTATAAGATCGAATTTTTAGGAAAGATATTTAATCAGATAAGCTATCACATTCAGCATAAATAAGCATTCAAGGAATAGTAATACCCAAACAGATATGTAAAGGCAAAGGGACAACACTTGGAACGGGGTTTGAGAATTTGTTTTCGTTTGAACTATAAGCATTCAAGGAATAGTAATACCCAAACAGATATGTAAAGGCAAAGGGACAACACTTGGAACGGGGTTTGAGAATTTGTTTTCGTTTGAACTAAATCATTAATATAAAGCTCAAAGTTATATTCTTTGTTCTGATATATATAAAGCACACACGAAACCAATTCACACCACTGATTAAAAATCTAAACTAAGAACAAAATCCTTAAAGTGAACTGATATATATAATAAACCAGGTTATCAAACAGACGGTTAAACCCCCCAAAAAAAATGATATGCTTGAGAAACATTACCTGAGCAATTATTCTGCAGGAAATAATTGAGACAAGTTTCTGCCTCCTAACGCAAAACAGGTTCTGTGATATAAGGAGAGAGGTCCAATTACTTAATTGTATAAATAATCAAAGCCAATTAACACATTAAGGCCGGTGGGGAATATTTTTGCTCTAAAAGTAAAAATGAATGCAAAGGAAGGATTTTGCTTTTCAAGAAAATAAAATCTCATCGAATCTGTTTAATTACACTGAAAATTATATATCTAACCTGTAAAAGGAAGCTTGCATCTCTGAATCCTTCAATTACGGAAGGTAATAAATGCATTCCACCCCAGAAAGGGAAATAACAAAATCTTCCCATATTTAGCTGCTGGATCCACATTCCCAAGACTTTCCTTTTTCCTCTAATAACTCTACGGAAAATCCCAAGTAATCCCAATATTCTACGACAAAAATCATTAAATCTGCATCATCAAAGCTTCGATTTTTCCCCCGTTGTCTCTTATTCTTCATACAAAATTTCCCCCCTTTCGTTTCTTTCTCGGAGGTTTTGAGTATAAGAAGAGAGAAAAGGAGATAGTAAGTTAATAATAAACCCAGAAAGATTCAAGCTTTATCAGGTGGGCAAAACATGGGTGTTTAGCTGTTTGCATGGTGAATAAGAGGAAATGAAAATAAGGGTTTGATGAAAACTGAAGAAAGCAAGCAAACACAGCTTTCCGTTAGAATATGAACAGTAAGAAAGCGTACCTTCAAGAATTTCTTTCGGGGTTTTCTGTTTTCTAGCTACTCCCGGGAGGAGGGAGAGAGTACCATCAAAAGTCGCAACAATATTAAAGAAAATTTTAGTATCTCCAGGCATTAATTATTTTATACACTGACAATGGAAAAAATTACATGATAAAGAGATAAGGATCAGATCATAGAAAGAAAAACTCAAAAAAAAAGCCTGCACGCGCTAGCTCTTACCTCTTCCAATCCAAGAACTCAAACTTAAAAACAGCATCTACAATACATATATAGTTCTGATTGTTTACTGGTGTAAGAAATCAGAACAGATTATGGACGCTAGGATTAGCTAGTAGGTTATAGGAGATGGAGATAAAGGAATTTAAGCTGATAGGATTAGATTTGTTAGGTACCTATAGCTAGACCTGCTAGAAATGTCATTTCAATTGCTATACGTACTATAAAATCATCACACACTATGCTATCTCTGTAACCTTCCAGAATTTCCTTTGAATAAAAGGAGACTCAGAGAAAGAAAGAAAAATATGAGCACAAGACGTACAAAACGAAGCGATCTGGCTGATAGAGAGTTTCAGTGAGAAGAAGAAGAAGGAACACACACGAAAAGGAGGAAAACGAGAAACATGACAGAAAGAGAAGTGAGCACTCACCTGCAAATGTACGACCTCATACAATTGCGCCAGCAGAGTGCTCACTCTCTTCTGTCATCAATCTCTGTGTGTGTGTTCGCGTGACACAAGTATATATATCTTAGTTCAGATCCAGCTTTCTTCAGCACTCAGCTCAGCTACACATTCACTACACAGTACTCTCATATCTCTATGTAGTTTTCGTTTTTATTTTTCTGTGAGGCATAACTACAAACACCTTTCAATCTTTCCCTTCACACACAAATTGGAGCTCGATCTCTGCTTGCTAGATAGGTACCAATTCTCTCTTGGGCGCGACTGTGTAATTTTGCAGCCACCCTACAGAGAAAGGTACCTTATCACATGGAGGAAGAAAGAAGAAGGGGATATGATTATTATTATTATTATTTTTGCTCGATCAACAAGATATGATTATTATTAGGTCATGCCTCGGGTGAGCGAAAGAAAATGGGGCTGCTTTAAACTGAGAAATTGTGGGATGATTGTGTTGGCGTTGGAAAAGTATGCTGCTTTCTATATTATAATTTCGATCGCTAATTTAAACAAACAAGGATAAGATTTAGGAGAAGCGCGCAAGAACAAAAATGACACAAAAGTACACCCCACAGAATCTGTGAGAGAAAGATTAATTACAAAAAACAATAAAAGTTAGCCTTGAGGGAAAAATGAATTAATTATTTTTTAATTAAAAAAGGAATAAAGATTAGTAATAATGAAAAACCATAAAAGTTAGTTAAAGCATGTAGGAAATGGGAGAATTTCAAATAAATACCATTTGAATTTGTAAAACCCCCAAAAGTCTGTTGAATTTGTAAAAAGACTGAGAGATACCAAGGATCTATGAGGGATATGCAAATTCGTGTGAAATTACCCTTTTACCCTTAGTTTTAAATAAATCAAAAAATAATAAAAAACCCCAATCCCCCACCACCACCGCCGGCGGCCGGCCACCACACCACCACCGCCGGCGCCGACCACCACCACCGCCGCCGCCGGTGGTCGGCCGAACGGCGGTGGTAGTGGTGTCTGGCCGACCACCGGCGGTGGTGGTGGTGGCCGGCCGCCGACGGTGGTGGTGGGGGGTTGGGGTATTTATTTTTATTTGATTTATTTAAAACTAAGGGCGAAAGGGTAATTTCACACGAATTTGCATATCCCCCATAGGTCTTTGGTACCTATCAGTCTTTTTACAAATTCAACAGACTTCTGGGGGTTTTGCAAATTCAAATGGTATTTATTTAGAATTCTCCCGTAGGAAATATAATTTTTTTTTTTAAAAAAAAGAAACCCTATTTATGAATGAATTAGAGAGAGTGATAATGAGAAGATAATAGAAAAGAACATAGGGAACGAGATTAATTGAGAATAAAATGGATAAAAGTATGTTTATTATTCAGTCACTGGAGAAAGAGTTATCTCCAGTGACCTCAAAACTACGTCGTTTCGAATTAATGAAAGGTGTGTTAGTAATTTTAGGTGAATTAATGAAGGGTGCTTCAGTAAAATTTATATAATTAAAAAATAAACAAAATTACATAAACACCCTTCATTAATCCAAAACGACGTACTTTTGGGGTCACTGGAGATAATTCTATCTCCAGTGACTGGAGAAATCATTTACCCTTATTATTATTAATACAACCTCAAATAATACTCTCTTTGATATTTATTATAAGGTATCAACTAACAATTCTCATAAATCAATAAAAACAGTTAAAGTCATTAAATTTGTCCTAAATGTTAAGTAATTTTCAATATTACTCTACTAATTGCAATAAACTATAATGTCATATTATTATTACTCTCACTCATTACCTTTATTTAATTATGGGTATACATGAAAAATAATATTAAATATTTTTTAGAAATTAGCAAATACCACATCTGGTCTTAATTATAGAAAAAAATTTTATAGTGTAATTTATACTATAAAATATTTTTATAATTAAGATCGGAAGTAGTATCTTATAAAAATAAATAAATACACTTATTTATATCATCACAAGTACGTACCTGTCAAAAGGAACAAACGCGTCAAAAAACCAATATATTTATGAACGGAGGGGGCACTGATGTCAGTGATGTGAGAATGTGAGTGTCAGGGATTTGGATTCGTTGTGATGAGCTGATCCTCGCACAGAATGAAGAAGACACGTGGATTGAGGATGATTGTTGGATGGAACGTAAGGGTAAGGCTTGATTTTAATTGTGGGTGTGATGAAGACACGTGGATACTCGTATCTATGAGACGGTTAATGCGTCGCGTAGAATTGAAACCCAGATGATGATAAGTGTAAATGAAATAGGAGGGATTGGATTGGCTGTAGTGAGCAGGCGGTGCCGGTGAGGGATAGTTTTGGAAGGGAGCTTTATTTATTTCATAGATTTTTTCGTACAATAAAATTATCTTTTCAATGTGCCAAGTATTATATTTAAGGAAAAATTCATTTTAGGGCCTTTTTAGGACTGATAATCCCAAAAAAGGCCCTAGGGTCTTTTCTGGGATTTTTCAGAATTTTTGGTGAGTTGTCAACGGGACTGATATAGTTGTTAACAGGTAGGTTTTAACCACTAAATCAGCCCCGTTAACAACACTTGGCTAACAATTATATCAGCCTCGTTGACAACTATATCAGTACCCCGTTAACAATTATATCAGCCTCGTTGACAACTCACCCAAGATTATGAAAATCCCAGAAAAGGCCCTGGGGTCTTTTTGGGATTATCAGAATCTTGGGGCCTTTTTTGGGATTGTCAGCCTTAAAAGGGCCCTGAAAATGGTTTTCCCTATATTTAATTGATGTACGATACTACAAAAATGTATTAATTTTTTATTTTTATATTTTGAAATGTTTCAAATAAAAATTGGGTAATCGTTCAAAAATATAGATAAAATTTTTACTTTTTTTTTTTTTTTTGCTCGAGATAAGATTTCTACTTCAAGTGCATCAAATATAATATATTTGATGAGCGAAGCATCGCTAACAAGGTTTGTGGAAATGGAGAAGGGTGGGGTAGGGAGGAAGACGAGAGGATGGCTCAGTGGGCATCATGTTGCTGCATTGGGACCCACGTCTTATCCTCTGAAGCCCCAAATCTAAAGCCAAATTTACCCTTCCACTCCTTCTAATTTTTATTATAAGGCACTAACTAATAATTGTATTTAGTCTTTTTTATAAAGCACTTATGTGTTTTCAAAGCACATTAATTATTATTATTTCAATGTATGCCCATAATTAATAAGGATAGTGGGTGAAAATAATAATTAATATAATATTAAAATTTAGTGCAATTATTAGGGGTAATATTGGAAGTTATTTAAATTGTAGGATGACTTTATTGACTTTAATTGTTTTTATTGAGTTGTGAGAATTGTTAATTTGTGCTCTATAGTAAAGACCAGATGGAGTATTCCTTTTTTTTAATGATTATGTCCTTTTTACTAAATTTTGTTTGATTTTATCTAAATAACAAATATCTCTCTGGTCCTATTTATAAGTTACTTTTTACCAAAAAAATTTAGTCCTATGTATAAGTCATCTTTCATGTAATAAATGAGATTGTGACAATTTTGTCTATATTAATTGTACTAATGAAAATAGAGAGAGAAGAAAGAGTTGAAATATACTCATTTATAAATGAGAGCAAAATTGAAAATTTATCCCATAATCATTGAGTTAACTACCTCTCATTGATATGTGTAATTTAGTTAAAAGGGATTATAAATAGGACAAAGTGGTACATTTTTATCTATTTTTTCCTAATTTTCTCACATAATTTTTTTACTCGTTCATAAACAGGTATCTTTAAAAAAGTTTTTATTTTATTTTATAAAATCTGTGTTTATTATTTTTAATTAATTTTAACTGTTTTCTATAATTGCATGATTCCTGGATATGGTAATGCTAATTCCTGGATATGGTAACCATTTCATGTATATCAAATTATAATTTACTCTAATTAATTCTAAATGAATTGTATAGTAATTAATTAAAAGTATCTTCGGTCGTTCATTAGTTCTAAATCCAAATCAACACACCTAAATATAATTGAGCCTTTTTTTAATTGTGGTATTAAATGATTGATATCAAAATTAAAAATTTAAGTTTAATTGATTTTTTTTTATAAGTTGATATTTTGAGAATAAGTTTATAAAATATCAAATATGAATCATTCAAATATTTATATAATAGCTATAAAAAGATAAGAGGATGAGAAGTAAAAACGAATGTTCCTCTCCCAATATATAGATGGGATCAGAAGAGTAGTATACTATATTTAGTGTCTGTTAGAGATAGTGGTGACAAAAGTGAAAGGTTTTTTTTTTTTTTCAGATGGGCTTTTTCCATAAAAGTTAAATTGTAGATGTGATTTGTATTTGAGATAGCGGTGACAAAAGCGACTTTTTTCAGATGAGCTCTTGTTTAGATGATTATTGAGATGAAAAATGACATGAATCTTATTGAATATTACACGTGTGTATTAGTTGTATATATTGTGATAATTGAATATAAAAAATTAAATTTAAATTCGATAAAAAAATTACAAAACTCTAAAGTATTTAATTAAATATATTAGAATGGATAAATTAAAATGCATATAAATGTATATTTAATAGTATATTGCTTATTAGATCACCTGTTACTGACATTTTTTTTTAGAAACTCAAAAAAAAATCACACCAAAAACTGAAAAAAGTGACTTTTAGAAGAAGAAAAAATTCTATTTTTGGAGAAGCTCACCACCTATGGAAGCTATCCCAAATGCCTCTTTTTTCTCCGTTGGGCTTTTTCCCCCTCGTGCAGCCATACCAAGGTAGGCACAAAATTTAAAAGCCGAGTTAATAAAGTTTAGAATAAATGTTTTTTTGTGGTCCTTGACAAAAAATACGGACCCCATTTTGATCACTTACAAAAAATCGACCCTTATTCGTCCTTTTTTAGGAACTAAAAAGAACATTTTGGAAATTTGTGAGGGATCAAAATGTCAACCAATCAACCATTATTCGTCCTTTTTATAGATTAAAAAGAACTTTTTTTTTTGTAATGGACCAAAATGGGGTCCGTGTTTTTTGTCAGGGACCATAAAGGATATTTACTCTAAAGTTTATAATTTTTCCCTTTAAAACATATATTAAAAGTACATTATAAATAGGACAATAGATTATATATAATAATGGATTATTATTTGTTTAAAGAAATTGAGATAATAATTAAAGTATAAAGTGTACAATAATTTAGTTGGGCGAGGGACGATGATTATTGTTGTTTTGATAGTCAACACAGCAAGCCACTATGTGTGTGCTTCAGTCAGTGCACGCACTTAACTTTTCCTAATTAGAATAATTAAGGTATGGGTCACTACTTAATGCATGATTAGGACATTGTCTAACATTGTAAAAGTCAAAGACAAAGTAGTAGGTGGAAATTGAAAGATACAATTCTTTCAACATTATTTTTGTATAGTGTCTTTGTCTATATTCATTTTATTCTATCAAGAAAAATAAAGTAAATAAATGCATTACACATGAAATAATATTTATAATTATTCGATAATATTTATCTTATTTTATTCTTTTTGGAGATGTGATATTTATATTTTATTTTCCTTTTAATTAATTTAAAAACTTGTCTTTCAAAGATGCATAGATATTTATCGTTAACATTTTTTATAAAATGTAATGATTGTATTTCAAATTTTGTAGCTGCATTTTTCATTTTAATTCTTTTGTCACTTTTCCATATTAATGTTTAATTGAAAAATTAAATAGGAAGCACTCGATTAAATTTAATCATGCAAAATGGAGTAATAATCTCATCTAATACCACTCGTCTTATTTATAAGTCCAGCTTCATGGTAGTTAATAAGATTGTGACAATCTTACCCATATTAATTGCACCAATAAAAATAGAGAAGAAAGAAAGAGTTGAAAAATGTCTATTCATAAATAAGGGCAAAGTTGAAAATTTAAGCTATAATCATTGAGTTAACTACATTTTTTTAATACTTGTGATTTAGTTAAAAAAAGACTTATAAATAATATTAGAGTGTGGTGTTACCTAATTCTATATAAATATACAGACCCATTTTCATATGGGTAAAGGAGCAAAAATACACATGTGTTTTACTCCTGGGAGCGCCCAACACCATATGCTTTTTTTTGGAGCAAAAATACACACGTGGTTACTATTTTGGAGCAAAAGTCACATCCCACCGTTATGTTACTGTTCACTTCAGCTCTTTCTCTCTCATCATGGTGAACAGTAACATAACGGTGAGATGTGACTTTTGCTCCAAAATGGTAACCACATGTGTATTTTTGCTCTCAAAAAAAGCATATGGTGCTGGACGCACCCGGAAGTAAAACACATGTGTATTTTTGCTCCTTTACCCTTTTCATATTTCATCGAATCTTTTACAGCATTGAGTAAATTGAAATAATTATCCACATCAAAAAAATTTGAAACCATTAAGTTACATTATTACATCATATATTATATACCAGTATTTGTTGGTAAAGAATATATGAATACTTGCAATATTATAAGTCAAAAGTGTTTTTCCTTTGCAAGTTGTTGAGTGTGCAGAGTACAATAAATGATGAGTAAGACAGATAGTTGGAAAATACCGCTCCACTTAGAATGCAATGATGTCATGAGTTTTTAGAATTAAATCTTCAATGGATTGGGTATTGCAAAAATAAGTAAATGACTAATTCTCACAATTTACCAAGTTAGGAGGGGTAGTTACATTAAAGTCGGTTTAGATTAGTTTTTGAAGAATAGTTTCAGGAGAAAAAGTAATAAAAGTGTTTTTTTCAAAATAGATTCTGAGTAGAATAGACTATGTGAAAAAGTGATTTTGATAGAATGAGAATGTTTGGATATTGTTATCAGAATAACTTTTCACGCTCAACTTACTAAAAAAGATATGAGCCTTTGTGATAATTGCATATAAAGGATCATGTTTTATTTTGAATATTTTTAACATTAAATATCATAATAAATAAAAAAAGTTACATAAACTTGTGTACAAAATTAAAATAATTCAAGGTACAGAAAGATACTGCAAAAATATTTCAAGATACTGACTGATCTTGAAAAAATATTTCAGGGCATTGACGGGTACTAAAAAGATACTTAATGATACTTATTGGTATTGAAAAAATACTTCATGATCTTAGAAAAAATATTTCAGGGTAATGACTGATCTTGAAAAAATATTTCAGTATACTGACAAATACTAAAAGATACTTAAGGATATTGATTAATACTGAAAAAATACTTCATGATCTTAAAAAGTTATTTTTAGGATCTTGAAAAAATATTTTAAAATATTGACAGGTATTAAAAAGATACTTAAGAATATTACTGACTGATACTGAAAAAATTGGTGAAGGTAAAGAAGGGAGAAAAAGCTGAAAATAACAACCTTTTCTAAAATAATGGTTTGGGCTAAAAAAGCACTTTCAGCATTCTTTTAGTGTTTGGCTATTTTTTTCTCTAAATCATTGTTTGCCCAGGAAAAGTATTTTCCCATGGTTATCCAAACGGGTACTTAATATTTAACAGTTAGAGAACACTTGTGCCTTTACAAAAGAATTAAATTTTAAAAAAATAAATAACTAATCTTTTTGGTAAATTCAAAATAACTAGAAATAATGTCTACATAGATTTCTTATAATAAAAAATAATGTCAAATTAAAAATTTCTCATGTTTTTATAATCTTATCAAAGGTATCATTAATATTTACACATCGTTCCCTCATATTTTCAATTTTTTTAGTAAAGTAAAAATTTGAAAAATCATACGAGCACTATTTATAATTTATGAATGACAAATCAAAATATTAAAAAAATTTATTTATATGATTATATTGATTCAGAGTAAAAATAAAAATGACTACTCTTAGTTTGTTTTTGATAAAAGGGTAATTTATATTAAAGTTAAAACAAGTTTATAATAAACTAACATTTATGAAAGATTGAGGAAAATAAGAGTACAATAATAATTGCGAAAGGTGCAGTAAGTGAGTAAATTAACCCATTTGTTACACTAAAGATTCAGGAAGGAGAGGGAAGATTCACTGATTTTTTTAGCGAGAACTGTTTATATGCTCCATCTTCTGGGAAGGCAAGTTCCGATAGCGGTCCATATTCCCTCATTCATGGGAAGACTAGTTCTTCCATTTTTGGTGGGATCTAAATATCTTCCCGGGAGAGTCATTTTATAAGACAAAAAAGCCCCTTATATGAGTTAAAGTCGAAGCCGAAGGTCCGATCTGAAAGTGGTAGTGGTGGTATGGAAGAAGACGGTGGTGCTGTTAAAGCCATTCCATCTCTGTCCCAAGTTCTGATTTGTTCGACGGTGACGGTGGTGATGTAAGAGGGCGCTGGCGATGGCGAATGAAAGAGAGGCGTCGGCGATGTGAAGGAGAGGGCAGGGATGAGAGTGAGGAAGAGGGCAGAGATGAGAGGGTGAGGAAGAAATGCAGAGATGAAATCGAGGAAGACGGTGTGGTGGTTTTATTTTTCAATGGCATTATGGGTATTTTACCTCTCTTTCCTACTTAACTAATTACCCTTTTTTCTTATCAAATATTTTATTTTCTCTTAAGTTAAGTTTCATTCTCATGTCTGTCAAATAACTCATCTTTTTAAGTTTCCTCCTAATCTTTCCTTCCATTGCTTTCCTTCCTCTTAAGTTTCTTTCCATTCTTAAATCTTCCTCCTAATAACAAAGGGGAAAAATTTCTCGCGGCTCTTCATTGTCCTATCAATATGGTCATGCGAGCAATGAAATGGGAGCTTGTTGGAAATGAATGGCTTTTTGGCTTAATATTCTAAGAAATACTCCTATCTCATTACTTAATATACTCCACTTTCTATTTTGCCATATTCTCATTACAATTGAAATTCTTTAATATTTAAAACATAACATAAAAATCTTCCAAGTATATATTTTCAAACATGTCATAAAAAGCTTTACAACAAGTGACATGAACAGCATACAACATTTAATGTTGTCGTTACATTATTTTCACTTGTCATATGACTTTTTAGTAATTAAATTTTTATGTGACCGTACAATGAAATAATTCTCTCATAATTTTATTTTAGAAAGAAGTGATATTTGTATAAAGTAAATGATCAAAAAGAAAGAGGGAGGAACTGTATATATAGGAACGAGGAATAGGTCAAAATGGAAGCTAAGTGGTTGCTTGCCTGCTTTTGCTTATTGGCTCTCCTCTCATTCATGTGGTCCTATCCACTTCATCATAATCAAACAGTGAATGGTAGATAGATTGAGGAATGAGGAATCTATCTTTCTGAGTAAAAAGTCAACTATTAGAAAACAAAGATCCATCAGGGCCAATTATAAGTTGTGGAGGAGCACTATGGTATGGTATGGCATTGACAAATTCATAATAATTATAAACAGTGGCAGACAAACATGTTTCACTTCATTCCCTTGTGGCCTCAGCTTCCTCATACTACCTATAGTGCTGCACCACTATGTATTTATTTATATATATGTGTGCTGAATCTTTTCAAGTTTTTAGTCTATAATTATCCCATCAATTCTCTCTTATATACATACTCACACACATTTGTCTCATAAATTTAGCACATATATCATGCTTTTATATATATATATATATATGGGTTTATCGTTTATCATGTCACTTGATATAAGGTTATGTCAAGTCACTCAAAACTACATCGTTTTAGAAGTTAGGGGAATTATTGAAGGGTGTTTTAGTATTTTTGTTTTTATATTTATCATACGAATTTTATCAAAAGACCCTTCATTAATTCCCCTAAGCTCAAAACTACGTCGTTTTGGGGTTAAAGGAATTAATGAAGGGTCTTTTGGTATTTTTGTTTTTATATTTATTATATAAATTTTATCAAAACACCCTTCATTAATTCCTCTAACCTCTAAAACGACGTAGTTTTAGGGTGATTTGACATAATCTTATGTTAAGTGACATGACAAATAATAAACCCTATATAAATACAGAGAGAGAGAGAGGGGGGGTTGGTTGAATTTCATGGCAAAGTGTGGTTGTTGGGAGTGGGGGTCACATATGGCCGCAACAAGAGAAGCAATCTATGCTTGACAAGTGTGTGTACGAGCTTCCAACTTATATCTAATTCAATCCGCTAGATAATGTGATAGCGATGGGAGATTTTAAAAGTAGACAGTTTTTCAATCTGATTTATGATATATTAAGTAAATAATTAAGTGAAGGGAGTTTTATCTCAATTTAAGTAAATAAACACTTTTAAGAGTCCAAACTTGATCCCAAACAAGCAAGGTTGCACTTTGGTGGCATGAAAATTTTTTCTATAAATAGGAGATCATGAGTCCGATCATGCATATAATTTTTTGTTATTACTTAGGAATAAGTTGTACACCTCTCATCTCTAATATAAGAACTAGTTTATAGTTGAATTTGGTCTTACGTATAAAATCTCAATTCGTCTTTTCTCACATGTTTATCATTTTTTTTGCTAAACTAATTTATTTAACTTATAAATTGATATATAATCTAGTGTTAGGTAGTGATATTTTTTGCATCAAGAAATGTTATTTTTTCACTTAGATAAATTTCACTACATAGATTGACAAGTCAGAACAAGTCTCTCTTTCTAAGATTTTGTTTCGAAATGTTCCAAATGGATCACTCCTATTTCAATAATTATTCTAAAATGGTCCTCCTATTTCTTGTAAGTCCTCACAATGGTCCTCCCACTACACTAGACATATTTCAATGATAACATAGCCACGTTGGGGAAAAAAAAGGATAACAACTACATTTGGTTTTTTGAAAAAAAAAAAAAAACCCTTTAAAAGACTGTTTCTACTTTTTCTTTTTTCTTTTTTTGATAAAGGAGAGGCAAGAGCCTTATACTTATATAGTAATGTAATCTAGGAGGGGATCAAATCTCATAAAATTATAGTTAAGCATTGTTCTTGGTCTATCTGGACAAATATTCAAAATAGAAGAAAACAAAATTCCTTCCTTGGATAATTCATCAGCTAGAGCATTCTGTTGGCAGGGAACATGCATAATCTTCACCTCCCAATTCTCCTGAAGCATCCTTCTAATCTATAGAAAAACCAAGCTGCTTGCACCATCATCCCTTCCCGGCCATGTCTTAGCTTATCAACCAGAACTTTAGAATCAGATTCCATCATAACCTTCTTAAATCTTTCATCCCTAGCTAGTCTAAGCCCTAAAAAAGCAGTCCATACCTCTGCTTCATACACTTTGCATAGGCCCAATACTTGTGAAAAACCCACTGCCCAATTGCCTCTGTGATCTCTGATGACCCCACCACATCCTGCTTTGTTGTTCTTAGTTCCCACAGCTCCATTGATATTTAGTTTAACCCAATCTGTAGGCGGAGGCATCCACCTAAATTGATGTGCAGCATTCACTAATTCATTCTCAGTACATACATCAGATTGTATACAGAACAACTTCCATGTTCTTGGAATTACTACAATAGGATCCATTGGTTTGTGGAAATCCTCACAGAAAATATACTTATTCCTGTGAGTCCACAAGAGCCAGATAGCTACACCCCATATGAGACTCCATCCCCTATCCATGTCTTTCCCTAATTCCTCATTAAGATTAAAAGACATCCAATCTTTTAGAGAGTAAGTGAAATATGAGAATAAGACCCATCCATACTTGTCTTGCATAGTAACAATCTCTAAAAATATGCAATTCATCTTCCACAGCAGAATGACAAAACTCTACTTTTGGTCACAAAGATTAGTGTGGATAATGGGGCGGGCTATAAATACCCTTTTTTTTTATACATAAATACCCAATTAATTTAATAAGTGGCCGAAAATTAGATAGGCCCAGTACATTTAAACAGGCTTCATTATTTAGACCTGAGCTGTAATCCATAGAGTAAATACCCTTTTTGGTCCCTGAAATAACACGTGCTACCCATTTTGGTCACTGAGTAAAAAAAATGTCATTTTTAGTCCTTAAACAGTAAAAAAAAGGTTCCTTTTAGTCTTTTTAGTCATTTTTTGTGGGTATTTTAATCCCTCACAAATTCCCAAAAAATCATTTTTAGTCCCTAACATTTTTTTTACTCAGGGACCAAAATGGGTAGAGCGTGTTTTTCCAGAGACCTAAAAGGGTATTTACTCTAATCCATAATAGCCCAACGACCCATTAGCTTTTATCTAGTGTTTGGGCTTCCAAATTTTTTTTTTTGGTAAAAGAACGGGGCATCAGCCCTATATTATTCCTGTACTTCCATATTTTTTTTACTAATACTTCGATTTTATTTATAAAAGCTTGATAATCGAATTATACAATTTTAAAAAATGGTTAAAATTAATCAAAAATAATGAATATGTTTTTTAATTTTTTTTTTCAAATATACTGTTATTTATGAGAGTTAAGTAAGAGAGAGGAATAGAGCAAACATAAATATCATCGACCATTTAATTAATGTAATGTATATAATTAATGAGGAGCAAAAATGGAAAAAAAAAAAACTCATTAAATATTGAGACAACCCTTACCGGACTCTTATAAAAAAATCAACATAATTCAAATTTTGGGCTCTTGTAAAAAGGATTGAAAGGAGTAATTATGAATAACAATGTACTTTACAACAAGAGTTAAATCTAGTAGAAGAAGTCTGTCTCTCACAATGTAGTGAATCAAAATTTGAATTCCTGCTAGGAGAGGTGCCTGACAGTTCGTCAAAAAGGATTGCCTCCAATAGAAGGATACTTGTACTTAAGGGTTACACAAATTCAAATCCCGAGGAATCATTTATTGGGAAAGATAAAAACTCTTTGCATTCTAAACCACAAAAGAAATTATACTCTTAACCAAATTTTTTTTAAAAAAACCATGTACTTGGTAATGTTATAATTAAATCATAAAAGTAGGCTCCAGTATTAAAAAAAGGGTAAATGTCAATAATTATTTGGTTAGAACGGTTCAAAGGGCTTTTTATTCTTTCTTTTTTTTAGTTCCTACATAGATTTTTTTTTTTTTAAATTTTTTGTGGAAACTGAATTAATACTGGTTCTACATATTTAACATCCTGAAAAATTCCTCTACAGTAAATAAATCATAATACCAGTAAAATTAAATACTCTCATCTGATCCAAAACTTACCAACTCCACAATACAATATATAATGCTCTAGTTCTTACCCACTAAGTCTAGAGCGAGTCTATTGATTTGTGTTTATTCACCTAACTTTTTATAAAAGGGAACACTGTACAAAGTTTTTATCTTTTAACCTAATCAGATCCCACTAATTAAATACAAATAAAATTCAGAGACATAATTGATTAAGTGAACCTGTGATTGTCTTATTTCACATGTGGAGTAAAAAAAGTCTTGAAACTAAAATAAAAGTAATTTTGACATGAGATAACTAGGGGCCCTTTTATGAATTAGTATTAGAAAACATGTTCACGTAAATTAAGATAAAACTCATCTTATATACTTATATTGTACATCATAAATCACATTAAGAAAAAGTCAACCCTAATAGGCACTAGATTATGTTAAAAACACCAAAAATGAAGTCAACTAGGAACTTAATTAAATATAAAATGTTGACTAACGCTACAAAAAAAAAAACAGCGGATCAGGTACGAAATTACCGATGGAAAAACGTCCGTCGGAATTTGTGACAAAATTCTGTCAGTAATGTCATTTGTCACGATTTTTTCTATAACAGAATTTTTCCGTCACAAATCAAATTACCGACGGAATTTGGTTGATAATCCAGCATTTATTTTAAAAGTGTAATTACTCATAACTCTATCTATGTGCCAAAATTCTGGCTAGAAATAAACAAGATTGATTATAGATAGGGCCATTAAAGGCACTACCGAGGCACGATTAACCCATGTAACTTCATCATCACCAACGACTATAATTTATAATCCTGTGGTTCAGAGTCAACAACCAAACACTATTTATTTATTTTTATAATAAATACAATTTCTGCATCATACTACATTACAAATTAATTAAAATATAAGAGATTCCATCAATAGAAAATGAATATATTGAGCCAAGAAGAAGAAGAAGAATCTCACACGTGTCAAGAACAATGAAACAACAAGAAGGAACTTACAAAACGAATCTGGAATACCCTTGCGTATCGTATTGACTAATTAATTAAATGAAAGAAATCACTTGACCTTGTCAGAGAACATTAATTTCAGAGTTGACTTTTAATTATTAATTCTCTAGCTGTATTAGTAGTTTAGTACTATATAGTAAAATACTGAAATGAGTCGTTGCCCTTATTCACCTTAACCTTTTGTGCGTTGGATGATAACCAATCCCCTAAACTATACAAATGAAATAATTACATGAGCAGCACTTAATTATTGCGATGCTTTAAGTATAAGATAAAATTATGTTTTTTTTTTTTTGGATAAATTGAGAAAGCTAATTAGATTACTTTATAGGGAAAATTCATTTCAGGACCCTTTTAGGATTGACAACCCCAAAAAAGGCCCCAAAATTCTGACAATTCTGGATTTTCAGAATTTTTGGTGAGTTGTCAACAGGGCTGATATAGTTGTTAACGTGTAGGTTTTAACAACTAAATCAGCCCCATTAACAACACTTTGCTAACAACTATATCAGCTCCGTTGACAACTATATCGGTACCCCGTTAACAACTATATCAGCCCCGTTGACAACTATATCAGTACCCCGTTAACAACTATATCAACCCCGTTAACAACTCACCCAATATTCTGAAAATTCTAGAAAAGGTCCTGGGGCCTTTTTTGGGATTCAGCCTTAAAAGGGCCCTGACAATGATTTTCTCTACTTTATAAATATTTTTATTTTTTCTTCAAACTATTTAGTTTGACTAATGAACTAATATATAATCTAAGGATATACAACATATGATATGATTAAGTAACTATTTTAACTTCCTTAATCTCTCCGAAAAAAGTCAACTATATCTTATATTTAGAACCGAAAGGAATATTACCTTATAAAATTAATGATATTGTAAGAAAGACAATGCGTGAAGGACAAGAGGGAGGATTGGACAAGGAAATAATGAGAGAGTTGTATACGCTGTCCAATTAGTCATATTTCATATACTAGCGTATACCCCCCAATCATTAATGTAAATAATATTTATTGAGTTTAATTAGATTAAAGAAATTAGTTAAGTTAATTAATATTTTTTTTAAAAATACCTTAATTATATTCATTGTTATCAAACTAACGAGTTGACTCTCCGAATTTACCATTTTTACGTTTTTACCTTACTAAATCGAGTCGAGTCTCTAGTAAACTTGTGTCAGATGTAAACTCAGTTAAACTCAAGAGTTTACATACCGCATTTACCGTTTTTATGTTTTTAGCTTACAAAATTGTGTTAATTTTTTTCGATTTTGTCATCCTCAACGGCTTTATATATAAATTGTATAGAATTTTTATTATTAAATATAATAAATTATGAATGTTGATATATTTAATTTCAATTATTTAGATTTAAAATATATTTAAATCAAATTGATGTCATTTTTATATTTAAATTATTGAATTATACACTGTTAATACCTATTTTATGATAAAAGTAAACTCTTACGAATTTACGATTCGAGTTCACAATACAAGTTTACGTCACTGTCACAAATTTACTTAAACTCGTAAGTTTGACAACCTTGATTATATTCTTTAATTTCCTTTATCTTTCTTACTAGATTACTATTGATGAAGCATTAATAAAGGTAAATTAAAAAAGAGATTGATAAATATAAAAAATATGACTTACCTTCAAAATCAAAATCAACTCTTAAATTAGATCATACAATAAGGATGAAAAGGAGTATAATATTGATTTACCTATGAATCTTTATCCATTGAAACAAGCCAAAGGGCTTTTCAATGACATAAACAAGTAAATATTAATGTGTTGAGAAATTTATTTTAAAAAATATACAAACAAGAGTCTTTAATTATAACTCCATCATTGATATAGTTAAATAACAATCTAATCTAATGAGACTACTAATTCTCAATTAGAGAATTCAATTAAGGGGATCAAAATCCTCACGTTAGAAAAATTCATTTCATGTATGGGTAGCTTGTTTCATATTGTTGAAATTTTTCATGTGACGGAACCCATCTTTTGATGAACAACAACACGAGTGGCTTTTTTTTTTTTCAAGTAGTATTAATGGAAAATCGTGGAATGAAAGAACATAAAAAAGTACTTTAGTCTGTAGCCAATAGTATTATATTCTGTGGCTATAAAAACAAAAGTATGGGAGATAAGTCATTAAGATGTGACATAGTTAGTTAAGGTGTGGGTCTTCATCCTAAAAGAGAGGAAGTTTGATTCCAGCTAGTCAATATGATGGTATTGTTGGTGGGCGATCTGTAAGTACTTTTTAAACCTGGAGGTATGCCTTAACCTTAGTGGGATACCAATATCTACCCCACCAAAACTATTATATATCAAAAAAAAAAAAAAAGTATGGGAGATAAACGATCAGCATTGGCCATTGACTTTTACCTAATCAGCCTTTTTTTTTTTTCTCCCCGCATTTTAACTTTCCAACTTCTATAACTCCAAAGTCCAAACTCCAAACTGCTCTTTCTCGCATCACCAAGCCATCGGCTTTTTCCAGCTTTTTCTTTGGCTTTTTTCCCCAACCCTAAAAAAATAATAAGGATAAAGCCCATCCGACCCCTAATTATTTCCTCATTATTAATTCCCATATTTACTTTACCTTTGATTAATTAATTAATGGGCTACATAATCATCATGAAATCAATAGATTGTCCGCAGCCCCACTAGTCACTTTTTTTTTTGCTCGAAGCCCCACTAGTCACTTCAAAATACTACGAAACCAAAATCAAAAATCAATGAAACAAAAGCTATAGCCAGAAACAGAAGCAAAAAATAATATAAAGAGTTATAATTAATAGACAGAGGCGGTGGTGGTGGAGGAGAGATGGGATTGGCTGGTCTAAAGCTAGCAGATGCCAAAGTCTATGTAAATACGGCGTCGTGTGAAGTCCGCCCACGGGCTGAGTGACACTTATTTTCCTAGACTTCGGATTGGGGCCCACACTCTCCTAAAAGAAAATCCACTTCATTTTCTTGTCTTTTGGCGCTTTCAGGCTTTACCTTTGAACCAAAGTCAGCGATCAGCCGAACATCATCCTTCCTTCACGGCTTCGAAACGGAGGCCGCGTCTTTAACGGCGCCGTCGTTAGCCGCCGTGGCCGACTGCACGGTCAGCACCGACATGCTGGGAGAAGACGGACCTTCCCCTCCGTTGCCGTTGGACGCCGCGGCCGGATGGTGGTGGTGGTTGTTGTTGTCGGCGGCGGCGGGGATCAGGGGATTCCTGGAGGGACACGTGGCGGTGGATATGGCGGTGGCGAGAGAGATGGGCATGAGGCAGAGACCTTTCCCCTGAAGGTACTGCATGGCGGAGCCCATGTCTTCGTCCATGAGCTTGGCCACCTGGTGCTCCGTCATGGTGAGGGTGTCGTTGGAGGACGACGCCGTTTGGTTGCCGTTAGAGCTGCGACCGGCTGCGGTTTGAATGCAGTCACCTCCTCCCTGAAAGAGACAAGTCAAAGCACCCCATGATGATGACTGTTATTACAATATATTATCAGACGGCGAAGACGGAAAGAGAAGGTAAAGTGATAGGGCAAAAAAAAGAAGAAAGGAAAGGAAAAAAAAAAGGTTGCAGTTAGGGTGTGAAAGGTGTCTCGAGAGAGAAAGAGGAATCTGAGAAAGTGGGCACGCGTGCTGCTTTTTAAATTGTCGTTTACTGGTGATTGAGAATTGGAGAACGGATAAGGGAAAGGCCAAGTGGGAAGAGTTGGGAGAGAAGAAAGTAGTTGAGAGTTCTGAGTCCGACAATATTGACAAAATGATGCCTCCCCTCTACATGTTTCACATCTTCAGCTTATTCTCTGTTCATTTAAATATCCTTACACACTTGAATATTGTGACAAATTACCTTTACCTCATGCTCCAATTTTAAATATAAAATATAATTGATTTTTTTATGAGATTTTAGAAAAACTAATTAAATTACTTTAAAATATGTATATTTATCATTTTTTAAATATAAATTGATATATAATATAAGAATATACAACATATGATATGATTAAATAAATTTCTTAATCTCTCTAAAAATAGCCGACTCTACCTTATACTCTATCTGATTTTTATTATAAGGCACCAATTAACAATTTTCACAAACTAATAAAAACAGTTAAAGCCAATAAAGTTTTCATACAATTTAAGTAACTTCCAATATTACTTCTACTAATTGCACTAAACTCTAATATTATATTAATTATTACTCTCAATCACTACCATTATTAATATTATCGGCATACATGGAAAAAAATAATTAATACGCTTTGGAAACAAATAAGTGTCTTATAAAAATAATTAAATATAATTGTTAGTTAGTGTTTTATAATAAGGACCAGAGAGAGTATTTAGGAATTAAGATGAGAGGGAGTGCCTCCTCATTTGAAGAAGAGAGTCACATTAACTAAAGATGAGGCACGCTAGGCTGAAATTCAAGTCCCACTTATTTATTCTCTATCTTTGATCTTTATTTTCATAAGGAACGTACGACTATTGAAATGATATGGTTCAAAATGTTTGTTTAAAATAATAAATGTGTGAGCTATGCATTTTTCTTTTCAATTATACTGTATAATTAAAGAGAATAAATTAGAAATAATGGATAAAAATTTATTGCAGAAAGATAATGAGTAACATATATTCTAAAGGAGAGTAAAAATGTATTGACCAATTCAAAGTTTTATTGAAAAAAAAAAGGACTTATTGCTTATATATTGAGAAACAAACCAATCCTATATATAAGAGATATTGTTGAGCATGTATCAGAGCCTCCACATATATAGCAGGAGCTTGGATTTTTAGCAGTTGCATTGTGTTTATGCATGGAAAGAAATGAATGAAGGGGTAGTACCTCAGAGGAGATATCAGCAACAAGAGGAGCAACAGCAGCAGCACCGCCCAATCTGCTCATGCTCAGAACCTGTTCAATGTAATAAATGCATCAGAAGAATAATTCCTCAAATGGTGAATAGTAATTAGTGTAATTAATTAACTAAGAGTAACTGGCACCTTCACTTGGAGCTGTAAGAACTTGACGTAGTCTATGATCTCGTCCAGCATTGACGCCTTGTCCGTCTGTGACATTTCAATATTTCCCAAATCCCCATCACTATGATTCATTTATTCCTCCGTGGCGCAGAATAACAGGAAGAGAGAGAATAAGGTTGGTCACTTACCTTGTTGCCATTGGGAACCAGTTCCTGCAGAGCCTTCATTCTCTCTGCGATTCTCTCCCTTCGTAACTGCCACCACCACAGACACACAATAATCCCATATTCACAAAAACCTCACCTTACTACTAGTTCTACTTCCACCAACTATGCAAGCAAAAGCAAAATCCAAGTCACTACTGTCTATTTTCTGGGTGATAAATGTTCTTGATAATTAATCAACGTTTTTTGAAGTTTGATTCCCATGATGATAAAAAAAGAAAGAAAATGAGGAACGGATTAATAGGCGGGTAACGCGGAAAATGACACATGAAGTTGTTGGGCGTGGAATTTCTCTCGGCAGCCAAAACAGTTCAATTAATGAAGTCAGAGAAACTGAATTAAGAATTTCAGTGAAGTACCCTCTCAGCGATGCTATGTGGGTCCGTCGCCTGACCCCTCCTCGCCCTAATCCTCTGTTTCGGCTGCGCCGGAGCTCCGTTCTGGGGGGCTTGGTTCGTCGCCGGCGGCCCTGTTGCTCCATAATTCTGCCCGTTTTTCAAATCAACAAATATATTTAAATATCGAAAAAGAATCTGAAAGTCGAATTTAACAGCCAGAAAAGATTGCGTACCAAGTAAATAAATCAATTTTTAAATATGGAACCTGAGGATGATGGAAATGTTGAGTTTGGTTGGAAGGTTGATGCTCGTCGTGCATAGATCCGGCGAGCCCATTATACAGAGATTGGACGGTACCGTCGCCGGCCTGTGAAAATTACGCAGAACAAATCAGAGAAAATTAAATTATACCACACACACATAAATATCATCCGAATCCGGAGTACTTGATTCTCAAGCTCTGAAACTCACCGGTATGTGAGATTTGAAAGAGGAACCATCGACAACGTCGTTGCGGGAAGGCTCGAAGTTTCCTCCGGCGGCGCCGAGAGATAGGGGCATCTGAAGAAGGGCAGAGTCAGCGGAAACACCTCTGGACATGAGAAGCTGGCGCTGAAGCATCAAAGCGACAGCCTCGGCGGCGGCGGACTTAGGAGGAGGAGGCGGTGGAGTAGTGGAGGCGGGAGGGATCTGGTGGTGGTTGCGAAATGACTTGTCGTCGTAGTGGAAAGCGGCGCCATTATTGTGATTGTGGCTGTCGTCGGAGGGATTGAGTTGTTGGTCCCAGAAGGAAGGAAGGTTGGAGAACATTTGGTCGAGAAAATCGTCATGAAGGTCAGGTTGTTGTTGGATCTGGTCGTTAAGAGGAATTTGGGAAGAGTTCATGGGGGAGATATTAGAGGAAGAAGAGTTGATTGACTGTTGCATTTCGCTGCTATTGGGCTGCATAATCTTCTGTGAGTTACAATTTTTCTTGAGGTCTGAAGAATAAGCGGTACAAGTTTTTAAGACTTGGGGAAGACGAAGAGAGTCGAAAAGGGAAAGAATGGTTTCAGAGTTTTCCTCAGAAACTGCCTCCCACTATTATATCCTCTTTCCTTCCATTTCGGTGTTTAGCGTTATATAGCATAGAAGTACTTACACACTCCAACACTGCCACCTCATTTCAACTCTATCTCCTAAAAATATAATAACCCAAATTATTTTAATTCTAATTGATTGATAATTTATCAAAAAACAAAAATCAAATTTTATCTTATTTTTAAGAAAAAAAACCTCTTAATTTGAAAGAAAAACATTGGTTGATCAGTTTGTTTTATTTTTTTCAAATTAAGATGTTTTTTAAAGCAATATAAAATTTTAATTTTTTCTGATGAGTCATCAGCCAACTAGAATTAAAGTGATGAGTAATTTTGTTTTTATTAGACAAAATTTGGATGATGTGGTACTCTTGAAATATTTAAATATTTCTCTAAATGATATCGCAAATCAAAACCACACCATGACTTCTTTTTTATTATTTGGTCAATGTGTAATTTTTCAATAATTTTTTTTCGAGAAGCATTTGGCATAAATAAATTTAGGAAGGGCAAAAATACTACTCTCTTTCTTTTTAATTATAGGAACACTTTTGTAATGTAAATTGTACTACAAAAGTGTTTTTTATAATTAGGACCCGAGATAGTAACAAATAATTTAAAATGGTGGAGATTTAACGGCGTTACGAATCTACACCATTTGAAATTGTTCTTTAGTATTTTTGCTCATTCCAAAATTTATTTGTGTTAAATGCCCTTAGAAAAAACTTTGTTTGTAAAATTGTAGTTTAACCCTTATTATTTTCTTATTCAGACTTTCATAGATAGATGATCGTGGTTTCAATTTTTTTATGTTCTTCCATAAAAATTAAATTAAAATTTGATGAAATAATGAATTTTTAAAATAAAAATTCTATATATTCATATAAAAGAAAATAAGTTTTCAATTTTGTTTTTAAAATTTGAGCAAGTTCTACTTGCTAGGAAATAATGAATACGTTTTTCTTTTGTAGTATTTAGTGTATATTTTCAAATTTATCCTTAAAAATTATAAAATAAAATTTAATTAATGGGATATTGTGTTTTAATAATTAAAAATATTTATTTAGAAAATGATTATATTGATATAGAAAGTGAAATTGACATGTATAATATGTAAGTTATGTAAATAACTGTTTTGAGTTGTATAGTTTCCACATGTGAAGTCTTACCATAGTGTGATGTGAATTAAAAAAGATAGAAATATTATATTTTAGAAATACTCTGTCACTACCACATAAGTAAGAGAAGGCCAATAAATCTAACACACAGTCAATGAATTGAAAAACACAAATGTAACTGGTTCATCACAACATGATCTTTTCTTTTTCCTCACAGGCTGGAACTTAATGACATCTATTTAAAAAATACTCTCTCAGGTCTTAATTATAAGACCTAGTTGACTTTTTTGGAGAGATTAAGGAAGCTAATTAAATTACTTTAGAGTATTTTTATTTTTTTTCTTCAAACTAATTAGTTTAACTAATAAACTAATATATAGTCTAAGGATACACAACATATGAAATGATCAAGTAACTTATTTAGCTTCCTTAATCTCTCCCAAGAAAGTCAACTAGGTCTTATAATTAGGACGAGAGGTAATATATTTTATACATGGTTTCTTAGTTATAATGTGACAAATTTGTAATAATTTTAATTAAAATATGATAAATTATAGGGAGTTCTGACTTGGTTGTAATTTTGATTATTATTTTTTTTTTTTAAAATGGTTGTAAGTTTTGTATGTTACTATTACTTAATTATTACTATATTCATTATACAAAAAAATAGTACTATGTTAAATAATGATATTCATAAAGAGATATAATTGAATTACTTAATTCGTGCGAATTTAATGGGGGCAGTTATTCATATTCTGTTGGTGATCTCCCGCGATTTTGCGGATCACAATCATTAGTGAGCAACCACTTCTTTATTCTTCAGATTTGAATTTATTATTATTATTATTAATACTGCCAGTACATATTTAATATAAAAAATTGTGCAGAACAAAAGAAGAAAATATTATTTTGTATACAATGGATTTTTGTTAAAAAAAATTCTGTATATCATTGAACAAAATGTTCTAAATATGTGCTTATTCAATTCTCAAATAATTTAATTTTTAATTTATCATTACCTTTTTTTCACGACAGCACAGGGTTACAACACAAGAAGAGAGATATAGATAAGCAAGTGTTGCAGCCCTCCCAACAAGCGATTGAAGGATTATAGAAGATTGCATTTGTTAGAATTAGCTTTTTTCAATGGACTTTTAAAGAAAAAAAAATGTTTAAGTTATAAGCCAAAATTTCTTATTTTTGACTTTTTCACGGTGGGAAGACAAGAAATTTCTACCAAAAAGAGAGAGAAAATTAAATGCATCATGAAAGAAAGATGTTGTATCTCACTTTTTTTTTTTTTTTTTAAAAAAAAAATTTGAAATACTACTCTGAACCTCATTATAAATCTAATTGTAGATGATTTTTTTTTTCTAAATATAAATTCACTTAAAAATTAATAATCATTATTTTTCAATTTATAATAAAGACTAAAGTGATAAAAGATAGAATTACTCCAAAAATATAATCATTTAATGTTTATAAAAATATCCAAAGAAAAAATTAAAAAATAAATTTTAAGGAAAATTGGAAAAAAATTGCCATGAGGGATTTAAATGGTGAGAATTACCTAATAAATTTTTATATAAAAATTATGACAATACTCTGATTTAGTTTAGTTATTTATCACACTCACTTTTACAAGAGTCATTCTAAACTAAATCACATTACACTATTTAACTTTTATTTGATTTTAAGTTTGCAAAAACCAAATAAAATTAAAGTCAATTTTACTACCGTTATTCCAAATACACTCAATGTGATCCAATATACTTTAATTAAAGTTGAGTTCTAATATTTTTAGCATAAGAAAAAAATATTGGAAAACAAACCCCTATTGAAAATTTCATTAGTGAGAATGACCTCATAAATTCTTATATGCAAAAATTTTCATGTTATTTTTACCAATAAAATTCTTAATGGAGGAACTTTTCCTATTTTGAAAAAAAAAATCCTGAATTCATAAATCTTAGAGCTGTTGATCAAATCACATATAGAAAATTAATTAATGAGAGGAAATGTTAGGCATAAAGGGGAATGATTAGGAACAAATGTTAGCAAGACGCAAGCTCTATTTGACAAAATACGCATTTGAATCAAGGTTAAATACGTCACTTTGACTGCTATAATTTATTCCAACATTAGAATAATGACATTTTAGTTTTCATTTTGTTTGATACGGAAGACAAATAAAGAAGGCTATCCTCGGTCCTAAATATGAGCCCTTTTAAAAAAGTATTTCTTACATATTTTTTATTTTTAATTAATTTTAACTGTTTTCTAAAATCCTGTGATTCAATTGAAATGACATTATATATAAGGATAGAGAGATTAACAATTAACAATTTAACTGCTTGAATAATCGATATTTACAATTAATTTTTATGAAGAAAAATATTTGTCGAGCCCCAAGTGCATCATTAATTCATTTTGTATGAAGTAATAGATAATCATAGCAAAATAACAAGTGTCTATACAACAATTTACAAAATAAAGGTGGACACAAAATTTACAAGTGTTCCTATGTAACTTGTATACCTATGTATTGAACTTGGAGAATTTAACCTAATATATATAAGTAACCTAAACAAGTCTTGTCCTTAAGAAAAGACAAGGGCAAATATATGGAGAAATTAGACAAGTATGTGAGAGACTGAGAATAGGGTTTTTTTTTTTTTTTTTTTTTTTTTCCAATTTTCCCTTATTAAATAACTATTTGCCAAAATGCCCCTATCTGGAAACTATTTTCCAATGTGCCCCTATTTAGTCGACTAAAACGTGGAACAATAAGAGCTTGGATAGCTTCTAATTAACTCGGAAGTCTGTGCGTACAACAAATGATCATAAAGAGTCATGATCCGTTATAGAGCTAATATAAGAAGATTTCTAATTCTGTAAATTAGCTACATTTAGTCAATTAAGAGAGATGATACTCTATCTTTGCTTTTGACTAAATGTGAATGACGATGCCTGCATGGTATCCAAATATGAAAGATAGATCATTTGACCAATAATTGTTATTGGGTTTATCAAGAGTAAATGTGTAATTGAGATGGAGTAAGACTCCAAGCCCAATGAGGAGATTTGAATTTTAATTCAAAAGGTTAGGTTATAAAAGATAATTCTGAATTATCTAATATATATATATATATATATAAAGATCCATTGATGATTGGGTAAAGATAGGAGAAATAATAAATGAGGATTTATTTAAGAATGATTTTGAATTTTAGTTTAAGAGATGAATGTGATTCATCATCTTAAATTATTATTCAATCAATCAAGATATGAATTTAATTCATTATATTTGGATTTTCTAATTCAAGTTTGAATTGAGACTTTCTTGTGAGCACTTAAATTAGGGTTACACTATTATAAAGTGTTGATTTTTTGTGTGCCCTTTTTATAGACGTTTTTTGAGGAAAAAAAAAGAAATAAATGTGATCAATCATCTTAAATCAATCCAACAATCAAGATATGAATATGATTCATCATAATAAATTCAATCAATCAATCAAGATGTGAATTTAATGTGACTTGGTTGACAAATAGTGGATTTATTACCTAAAACCCCTTTCTTAGTGCATGTTTGAAAATTCCTAAGGCAATTAGGATTAGGAATTTTTGGCCCACTAAGGCTATAAAAAGAGGAGGGTTGGACCTTTTTTTAGACATCCTTATACTCTCTAAATTTCGGTCTTTACCAAAGGTTTAGAGAGGAAAAGGCGTCATCCATAAAAAGGGTAAGGTTCCAACCTTGTTCATCCTATTCATAACCTAATTTCAAGAAACCATCACATTGTTGAAAAGAGAAAAACCCAAGGAAACCAAACCTCAACCTAGTCTTCACCTAGCAAGCATCTAAGGAGCGGGAGGTTTCAAGAGAATGAGTTCTTGTTGCAATCGGGGGATAGCTGTGTGGATCAACGTTGGAGGACATCAACAACCAGTTGTTGGTTAATTTTGCCTATTACATGACTTTCATACAAAGTTTCATGAGGTTGAAAACAAAAATTTTGTTTAATCATTGCGGAAACTTGTAACTCCTTACGGTCCTCATGAATTATTAACCTTAACTCACTACGTTAATTAGTTATTAATTATTAATCCGTAACTCTTTACGATACTCATGAGAATTCATAAAAATTTATAATATTCATGAGTTTGAGGATTATTCGTTAAAACAATCATTGGGGTTTATGATAATTTGATAAAACGACTATTGGAGATTAGGATTACCTTAGATCACTTGAAGACTTCAAAGTTGTTAATGTCCTCTAACATTGATCCACACGGCTATCCCCCGATTGCAACGATAACTTCTTCTCTTGAAACCTCCCGCTCCTTAGATGTTTGCTAGGCGAAGACAAGGTTGATGTTTGGTTTCCTTGAGTTTTTCTCTTTTCAAAAAGGTGAAGGTTTCTTGGAATTAGGTTATAGATAGGATGGACAAGGTTGGAACCTTAATTACCCTTTTATGGATGGTGTCTTTTCCATTCTAAACCTTTAACCTTTGATAAAAGGCATTTCTCAGTATCAGATTCATTTGATATTTCAAACAGTGAAGTGTTCACAAGTTACAGAGATCCAATTTGATTGGCTCATATCCTTTGCATCATTGATCAAAATTGCTTTGTTCACATCCTTTGTGAAAACGCAACCTTGCACAGGTTGATGGATCCAAGTTATTTTCAGGGATCATTTTAACTGGGAAGCTTGAATTGTTGAGAGGATTAGTTTTCATCACAAAATCTAACTAATACATGAAGTCCAAAGTTGCTAGCATTGCAATGGTGGATTCCTTCTTCAACAGAATTGATTCTAATGACAGGCAAGACTGGTCCAAATGGATCCTCCCATGCAATTCTCATATCAGGCCTCACATTATCCAGCACCAGAAGCAAAGGCCAAATCAGATTTCCCTAGCTCTCTTCGGGACATTAATTAGAAGCAAAGGCCTGACATTAAATTTTTTCAGAAAATCAATAAAGCTAAGTTTAATTTATTAACTGAAGGAGAGAGTGAAATACATACTAAGCTGCATAAATTTTGGATTACTTATTTGTTACTTGTTCATTCACTGCTGCAGTTTAGTTTGGAGGTTTATTTATTAGATTTCGTATTAAAACATGTAATGAATTCATTTCTTCAGTGAAAATGAACCTCTTGATGTATACAATTATGGACACTCTCATTTAGTAATTGAGTTAATCAAAACTGTTGTTGTTATCTGGCTTAAAAGGAATTTCACAATTCATCTTTTGTTGATCCTTTATTATCTATTAACAAAATTAAACATGCAGTAGTCTTTGCAAGTCTTGCATTTGAGTCAAATTCTTCGGCCTCTGTCTCTTCTTCCAACGTTTTTCATCAGAATCTGGATAGCATTTTGCAGAGAGGATAGATTGTTGTTTTGAAGGAATATATGCATCATACATGGAAAATTTGTCAGGTTTGGATTGGATTCCAACGCCAGCCTCTAATTTCACTCAAATGGAGGAAGGTTTTGTAACTTCCTCCTTTATGTCTCACATCATATCTTCTTTGGAACACAAGTTCCCTACTTTTTCAAGAATCTCAGGGGCAACCCCATACAAATCATTTGTCTTATTCGAGCTTTCCTTCCTTTCAATGGATTTAACAGAGTGTCATCTAATGTAATTTATAAGGATTTTGAGGAGCTCCTCTATAATTTTATTTATGCAAGTTAGCTTTTTTCATAATATTTGCGGCATAATTTTTTTTTAGGAACTGCTACACTTTTAAGGTTGATATGTAACTGTTTGACATGTTATTGTCCAGTGTAATCTTTTTTTATTAATATACATTTCACTTCAAAAAAAAAACTAAATGATATATTTTTCTGTCCGAGTTTAAATTAGGGAAAAAGACAAAAAAATAATTTTAAAATTGTAAAATCTTAAATCTGATTTGTTACTAAGAGTTGATAAAAGAATGATAAAACCTGATATGCAATTAACAACTCATTTTTTAGGAAATACTTCCTCCGATCCTAATTATAGGAACACATTTTGGAGTTGGTTTTGGTCCTTATTATAGGACCAAGTTTTAACTTTTGTCAATTTCTCCCTGAAAAATCTTTAGTGATAATTCCTTAATAATAATTAAAGACGATAATAATTTAATAATATACCTATATATTCTATAAAGTAATTAATGTTCGCAACTCATTAATGTCATATACACCTCAATTGTACTGTTTTTTTAATAAAATAATTTTGAGCAATTTTTGTTATATTTTTCCCATATCACCCCTACTAATACTTTCTCCACAATAATTAATTTAACAACACGTTTATATTATATTAAGTGAGAGATTCTACTTCATTTTTTTATTTTTAAATAAAATAATTTTCATATTTCTTTAAAATTGGCAAATTAGAATAAGATAATTAATATCATTCCAAATTCCAAATTAGTCTATTTGCAATTATGAAGTTTAATTCTTTAGCATATGTCTCCGGCTTCTTCGTATAAAGAAGATGATCATGCGGAAAAAGTCATTTTCATGCGATAAAAGAAAATTATCTTGTTTATTCAAAAAAGAAAAGAAACATTGACAAATATTTTTTTTACCAAGAAGCAAGATTTAAAATTTAATGAAATCGTTGTACTAATTTTCCTAAACTCTGGCCTAAAAACAGTCAAACAAACAGGACGTCGTGTAAGGGGAAAAAAGAAAAAGAAAAAAGAGAGGGAGCTTGGAAGAGCGGTAAATTAGGGTGACAAATAAAGGTATTTTTGGAAAATAATTATAATGAATTAATTTAACTTTTCTCTTTAATCTCTCCAAATTCTGATAAAATGTTTCTATAATTAGGACCGGAGGGAGTATCTGATTTGAAATTTTGCAGTTTTGAAATTCTTTTTATGTCTTTTTCACTTTAAATTATAGGAAAAAAATTACGGCCTATTTATTTATAACTATTAAATCCAATTCTCCACTCAAATCTTTTTGCGCTGACTTCTTAATAATAAAAGTTCAGGGTGATACAATTGTAAAATTTAGTTGAATTGCTATTAATAAATTTTAACGAAATTTAATTTAATTTTCTTACTATAATTTAGTAAACTTCAAACTTGCATTATTTTTAAGGGACACATGAGACAACTTCTCTGGAAACTTTCTCATAATATGCCACATACAAAATCGATGTTTGCTATTTGGAAAAACTTTGGATACTGCATTGCTAATTGCCTTGTCCTGCAAGTTCAACTACATGTATAAGTATGCTATCACTAATACATGAAATAATTCAAAATATGGAACTAGATTGATTATACCTGGTCAGTAATTATTGCGCCTGGATGTTTACCATTCATTGCTCGAAGCCATTCCTCAAATAGCCACACAAAAGAATCCTCAGTCTCATCTTTTAATAGAGCACAACCAAACAAGATTGACTGCAAATGGTTGTTCACACCAACAAAGGGTCCAAAAGGCAATGCGTATTTGTTAGTCCTATATGTCGTGTCAAAAGTGATGACATCTCCAAAAAGCTCATAGGAATGTCTGGACATAGCATCAATCCAAAAAAAGCTTTCCATACGATCATCATCGTCATACTTGATCGAATAAAAGAAATTTGGATTCATTGATTGTTGTCTATTACAATAACGTACCACAGCTTGTGCATCTCCAGCATCATATATTTTCTTCCTAACATTTTTCATGTGATTATAACAATCTCGACTATCAAACATTAAATCATGGCCTTTGAGGATGGTGGCCACCTTTCCAGTGGGCAAGCCTGAGTCACTGAATTTTTCAACTAATGATCTAGCAACATTAGGCATTTGCCTATATGATCTTATATATGGAACACTCATCGGAGTAACCAAACCATGATTATGGTTGTCGTCAAAATATGTAATTGCCCACATGTTAGTTTTTCCATTGATAGAAGCCTTAAGACAAGCTTTACACCCTATGCGTGATGATGACGTATTCCTTGATTTGATTTCACATACTTCACCAACGTTGATTGTCTTCGGTGTTGGATAACCTTCTCTAGCACATGTTAGCTTCATGTAATTCTTCTTGGTTTGCCGTGCCCGGACTCCGAAACCCTTTGTCATGCCAAATGCTTTGTACAAGTCTATTACATCTTGCCTTTCAGAAAATTCCATTCCAACCTCAATTAAAATATCAATGTTCTTTGTCGGTGTCAACGGAATGACATTTGGCATACCATTAATTAAGTCATTCTGCAAGTGCTCTTCCATTTCATGAGGCATGTCATACTCAATCTCATCATTAAAGTCAATGCAATCTGTTGGATCCTCATCAATATCTTTAAGTTGTGTAAAATTGGTTCCTGTATCATCCATCTGGGCAAAAAAATTAATGAGTACAGAGGTTTATGGTATAACATTAATGAGTACAATATGATGAAGTGAAGTATAATTTCTCAAGCTGCATATACAGTATCACAGTCATTACTATGGAAATGGAAATGTTGGTTCTCTCAAGTGCTCCAACAGCTTGGCTGTGAAGTGCATCATACTATCATTCTCCATTAATGTATCAGATATAGAGGTTATGAATTGTAGTGCAATCATATATATTATTGTCCTGACAAGTAAAGGGAGATACATGAAATATGTATTTTTATTTGGCAAGGGTACATCTTTGTACCAACAATAGCGCTACTGTTTCAATGGCCTGGTGTGCCAATATACGGTATGGAATGCAGTATAAAAGTGAAAGAACAAGAGCTAATCTACCAGTCAACAAAAGAAAATTGTCTTGCCTGATTTTAATCATATTTTAAACGCTAGCTTGAAGGCACATATCCATGCTCCCGGAGAAGCACATTCAATGAATATAGGCCATTGCGGATGAAATCGGTATTGGGATGGTATATAAAGATTATAATCGGTATTTGCGGATGAATTCAGAATGCCTAATGTTTGTAACCACGACATAATCGGATGAATTCAGAATACCGATTTCCAATGAATATACCGATTTCATCCGCAATACCGAACGGCGCAGAACTTGGTCCAGAATAATCACCTTCGTTAATTCTGAATTCTGGAACAAGATGGAGATTGCAGGTTTCGGTGGGAGAGAGGGAAGCGTCGCACGGCAGAGAGAGAAAGAGGGTGGGAGAGAGGAGGGTAAAATGTTTATTTTATATCTTAAATCTCTGCCGTTGGATGAGATGATGATCTAACGGCATTGAGAGGGGTAGGCAGAGGTAGGCAAAGGGGGAGTAGGCAGAATAACCTATCCCTATTTTTAATCAAAATTAATTCTAAAAATCTTGTCAATATCAGTTTGTTCAACTCTAAATCTTATAGGGATAGGTTATTCTACCTACTCCTATTTTGCCTACCTCTGCCTATCCCTCTCAATACCGTTAGATCATGATCTCATCCAACGATAAAGATTTGAGGGATAAAATAAACATTTTACCCCTTCTCTCTCCCACCCTCCCACGGCCTCCCAACTCTCAACTCCCGTCAATGAATGGTATGCGATTTTGGTTGGGACCTCGAACCTAAAGAAGAAACCCCATGTAGTTTACAAGGCCACATTTTGCTTCTTCGATTTTGAGTTAAATCCCTTTTTAATATTAATACTCTCAGATCTAGGAATTGCAGAAGCATCGCTTCGGCTTTTGCTGTATAATTGTGAGGCGAATTTATTCATAGTGTAGCGGCTAGCCAGTTTTATGCTGGCATTGGAGTTTCCTCACAGATTGGATTGACATAATCGCTTCTTTCTCTTTCTTCTTTGGAGCATCCGAAGACTATTATTGTTTTAAAGGGGCTTCATCGTCGCTATTGGTTTTTCCCTTCTGTCTTCTTACCTATGGGCTCTGTGCATTACATTAACAATCTTTCGCATAATATCTGAAGTTCTATTCTTCGACGTTTAATACTTTCATTGTAATCGGCTTCTTCCTTGATTTATTGGTGTAAATGGCCAATGCATCTGGGTTCTTTACCCCTTCATTACCTAATCGATTTGGGGCTCAGCCTGCCATAGGCATTAATCGATTTGGGGGTTTCTCTTCTCTCTCATTTTACCGTAAAATAAAATAAGAATCTCATTCTTGCTCTGTTTTATGATCAATGTTTTGTGTCATTAAGTGAATTAATCTTCAAATCAGAGATTAAATCAGAGCAACGGTGTTACAAACAAGACGATCATCATCATCTAAATAAGAAACTCAGTTTTCAGTGGAGGAGAGAGAGAGAGGGTGGGAAATCTTGAATCTGAGCAGTCAAATCGCAACCTAATGAATTGAAAGGAAAGAATTATATGAATCAAGTAAAAAACTTGGGTTCAAATTGTACAAAGGGGGGAAAATCAATCTTCCATATAGATATAAACCACAAAAACACAGATCTGAGAGGGAGACGGTTAAAAAAATCTTGAATCTTAGCAGTAAAATCGTTAAAAAAATCTTGAATCTTAGCAGTAAAATCGCAACGTAATGAATTGAAAGAAAAGAATCATATGAATCAAGTTAAAAATTGGGTTCAAAATGTACAAAGGGGAAAAAAATCAATCTTCCATATAGATGTAAACCACAAAAACATAGATCTAAGACGGAGACATTTACAGCTTCCAATGGAAGATATTTTCGCAAGTTCATCTTAGTGAAGGAGAGAGAAAGGGAGGGAGAGAAGGAGTAAAAAGATTTATTTTATCCCGTAAATCTCTGTCGTTGGATGAGATCATGATCTAACGGTATTGAAAAGGGTAGGCAGAGGTAGGCAAAATTACTATATCTTTTCTTGAGAATATTTCATATCCTTTTTTTTTAGATAAAATATTTCATATCTTTACTCCATGCATTTTTTAACAAATAATAAGACACTTTTTATTTTCTTGTTTTTTTCAAATTGTTTTTTGTATGAAGCTTTTTCAAATCCCGTATAAATGTTGAAGAAATATTTTCAATAAAACTTTAAATACGAACTATACAAGTATACACTGATATCTTTTGATAATTTACACAAATATAATTTTGACTTGAAAATATATAAATTGGTAAATATAATTATAATTATAATTATAATTATATTCATGAAACATTAATTTAAAATTTAGTAGTTACATATAAAAAAATCCACGAGAAGACCCAATGAGTATTCTTAGAAAGAGATTTCAAAATATATGTTGTTTAAGAGAAGTATATAAACTACATGGAGCATAAATTAATTTATTGATCATATAATTCATAAATAATATTTTTAACAATTAATCTCAACCAATATTCTTTTATCAAATAACTATAGACAACATTTAACAACAATACAATACAATTCTGTTCATTCAAATCAATATATTTCAAATTGTTTGCTATATATTTCGAAAAATATAATCCAAGAAATTTATTCATAGCACATAACGCACATTACAGTATTTATATATTTCTAAATCTAAATGTTAAGGGGTAATTTGACTTTGAAGGGTATAAATTTCACTAAAAAAGAGTATACGAATTGGGCTTCAAAGGCCCATAGGGATCTGGAAACGTCATCCCATACACATTGGGTCTCAAAGGCCCATAAGGATAAGATTCCAGTATGTCAGCCCATATAAGATAGTCCAAGGGTCTAAATCATATATTGAGCACCGCTTGACACAAGTGGTAAGCGGTTTATGTACCTTAAATAAGATCTCGAGTTCGAGCTTTGTGAATGTAGAAAAGCCTCACCCACCATAGTTAGGTCCGCGACCCAGGTTGTATTCGGATTAGTCAGGGCGAAGCTCTGGATACCGGATGGGTAACCAAAAAATGAGTGGAACATATCACTTTTGGGAAAGAGAATTGATAAAACACGTGGTTGAAACTGGAGCATTTCAAAAAAGTTGGCCCACAAAACAACTGAAGGAATTCATGTCATGCAATGAAGTCCCTACAAAATACTTGTGTGGCTCTTAGCTATAGAGGGACTCCCCTATATCAACCACCTATCTCATCACCACCTACAAGACCCCCCTACCCACCTACCTTCTTTATTTCTCTAATATTTTTTAATTAATTATAATTTTAAAAACTACTAGCTCTGGTCCTAATTATAAAACTAAATTGATTTTTTTTTGAGAGATTAAGAAAGCTAAACAAATTACTTAATCATATCATATGTTGTGTATCCCTAGATTTTATATTAATTTTTTAGTCAAACTAATTAGTTTTGAGAAAAAAAAATAAAAATATAATAACTTTAAAGTAATTTAACTAGTTTCCTTAATTTCTCCAAAAAAATCAATCTGATCTTATAATTACCATCGGATGGAGTATCACATTCAATTCAATGTTCCAAACTTGTCCTAATGTTTATAGATCTCACTTCCACACTGAAGTAAAAGGTGCTGTGTGTTTATGTTTGTATGAAACTCAGAATAAGTAGTATTGTCACAATTTGTGATAAGCATGACTTCTTATAGTTATAGATGCAATATTAAATAAATTATTGACCATATTATTTATAACTTATCAATTTATGTCGTGAAAGTTATTATAAATTTTATATTATATATAAATATGTATACTATTGAATTCAATATTGATATTTTTAAGGTTTGTTTTGTGTTAGATATTAAGCTATTGGTTTAATGTTCAACTTTGCACTATTAAGGTTTACAATTTTTTATATTATTGACACCTACAACATCCATGAAAAGGACGTAATCTTAATCTTCACTGAGATGTAAATTTATTAGAAAAAAGCTCTTACTTTTACTTGCATGTTACAATTCTCATGTACCTTGGTCACTTGCTCTTGGCTGCTTTTTATCGGCCTCCAAAATTCTTGAGGAATATATTATTATCTCCAGTCCTAAATATATGACATAGTTTATAATATAAATTATGATTTATATTTAAGAACGGAGGAGCATTTATGTTAAGCTTTATTATTTATGTTAAGCTTTATAATTTTATATGTTTTACTGATGGCGACATCATGATATCACTCAAGCTTTTAGAACCCAATAAATAGAAGAAATTAAAAATGAACTATTTATAATTATAATTCATGTTTCTTAGGAAATAGTTTCAGTGCTGTGCTCGTCGTAATGAGCATTGACAACTATCCATCATTACAAATTGTTTAGATTTAATTTAAATGTATTAGATTGGGTTTTGTTACTTTTACTATTTTTGAATGCATTTAAAATTTTAAATAAAAATAATCTTTTAACTATCAATTTTTTTGAATTAAAATTTATTATTTAAAAATCTTACATTTAGATCATTAAAATCTTATTTAAATTGTACAAATCTCATTATAGTGAATTGCTCTCAATACACATCACATCATTGTGTGATGAGTACTGAAATTGGTTCCTAATTCATGGAGTCCTTTTCAAACAGGAGTAGCTATAGTCCACTACAGTGGATTGTCCGTTGTACTCCTCTACCCAATAAATTATTACTGCATGCGCTAGTGTGTACTGGATGCGGTAAATTATTAGGCATTTTTTGGGCAGCAAACGGTCTACTGCTGCCCCCTTTTCAAACATGTTTGAGTTTCTTCTTATTTTTCTTAGAGCTCACTCTTCATCTACCACCTGTACTGATAATGACTTTTTTAAATAATAATAATAATAATAATAATAATCATGAACACATAAATCTCAGCCAGACGAGTGAGGGGAGCAGATCCCTCCTCATCCCTCAGTATCCCTCAATCTCGACCGTCCAATATTTGATCCAACCGTGTAGAAAGGGACACATCATACATTTCAAAATACCGCATGCGGTAAATATGAAATTTTTGGAATATATGACGTGTCTCTCTCTATATTGTTGGATCAAAAATTGGACGGCCGAGATTGAGAGATTCTGAGGCACCTACTTCTAAGGCAATTGGCGTACAACAAGTGAGTGAAGATCTCATTGTGGCCCAAAATTTCTTCAAATTTATAAGAGCCACACAATGAATGAAGTTACTTTTATCGTACAGTTTTGAGTCTTCCTCGCCATATATATATTTTCAAAAACTATTCCCCTCGCATCCCTCACTTACCAATTCGATATATATGGCACGCCAATTATTAAAACTTCACTTCAAAAGCTTCAAAAGATTATGTTTTCAACTTGATAAACTTTTTTTTAAATAACATCTAATATATTAATTACTCCTTTTGTAGAAACTAAATGACTAATTTAAGAAAACTAATTAGCAAATTTACATTATATTAAGAACATTAGTCAATTTAATTATTTTTAAAAAATGTGTCTTGGTTTTTTTAAAGTATCTCTTTTAATCATATGCATTAGATGTTACTCATTTTAACGAAAACCCCCTAATATATACCATTGATATAGAAAGTTTTAAAAAAATGTCATAAATTTAGAAAATAGAACGAATCAAGGTTCTACATTTAGAATTAATACAAAACTCCCAAGTTCTTACAATAGGATAGGAGAATTAAAAATGGGAATAACATTTCTGCATTTACTGCAGAAAAATCCATCTGTAGCAGTCCCAAAATGATGTTGTTTCATTTGGTTTTCCCCCCTCTTTATATCTGATTTATCCCACTTTTAATCTTCCCTGCTTCACATTCTCATCTTCTTCGTCTACATCACCCTAGGTTTTCATTGTGTCGTCGGGCTAGAGCTTCTTCCTCCTCAGTTTTCTTGAATCTAGTCTCTAGTTCCTCAATTTTCGCCTTTAGTTCATTGATGTAGGTGACCGCATCAGAGAGCAAAGAAGCTTTGTCCATTTTGGAAACATTAGGAACGGTGCAACAGAGAGCATAGAATCTTTGATTCAGTCTCTCTCTTCTTTGCCTCTCGGCCTCCATGTGGTTTAGAGGCATTATTAGTTCTTGTGCTTTATCAACCTCATTTCTTCCCTTTTTTCTGATGGATCGAGGCTTGGAAGAGGAAGATACAAAAAGAGCTTCTTCAGAGTCATTGAGAGCTTTGTTCTTGAAATGATGATAAGGCTCAGAACCTAGACTTGGTGGACTGGGGATAAAGCAGTTGTCGAACTCAAAGACCGATTTAACAGCTTGAATCAGGCTCTAATCTTGAGTTTTCATTGTGCCGTCGGGGGTACTTGCAGGGAAGATTAAAAGTGGGGTAAATCAGATATAAAGAGGGGGAAAAAATAAAACAACGTCGTTTTGGAGGCGGCTGCAGATGGATTTTTTTGCAATAAATGTAGAAATGTTATTCCCATTAAAAATACAAGCAAAGTTGGATTAATATTTAAATAAGTATATTCCAACTAGTGGCGTGAAATTCTAAATGGAATATTCTTTTAACCGTTTTCGCGAATGAAAGATGCTAAGATGACAATAATAACTGGATGGTTGAATAACAGAAAAATCAAATCTTGCATACCACTTGGTAAACTATTATAAGTCACTTAATACATAAAAAGTTGTGTTTAAAATATAAATTATTTATAAGGTAATAAACGAAGTTTTATGTTTATTTGAAATAGTAATTGAAACCTTAATTTTTTAATAGTAATTTACTATATATAAAGTAAATATGTAAGAAAAATTTGTCTCAATTTATACAAATAAAAACTTATAGAATCTCAAACTTATAAATAAGAACAGAATGATATATATTATTATCCATCCGGCTGGTATCGTAGGGATTTAGTTTGGTTCTTAATATAATACTCTCTCCATCCCTTAAATAAGAAAATAGTTAAAATTAGTTAAATATAATAAATATTTATTATTATTTTAACTAAGCACTTATATGTAAAGATGAAAATAAGAGAAAATAAATGTAATAAATACTATATCATTAAGAGAAAGAACCATCAAAACATTTGAACAAACTAATAAAGGATCCATATTTTAACTATCTAATATAATTTCTTTTATATTTTAATTCTAAAATCAATCTTTCGGAAAGACACGTCAACATTTAAATTTGTTAACTCAACATTTTCTGTTAATGATGTTAATTAAAATGACTAGATTGCCATTTTTAAAGTCAAATAACTAAAATAAAATATCGTGTAAAAAGCATATTTTAGCCAAAAATATTACTAAAATCTAAAATATGAGTAGATAACAAGATGTTATATTCGGTCTTTTATTTTATTAATTATCCAAAAATGTCGCCCTTCGCATTTCTTGTCGACCCATCATATAGTACATAATATTCCTTGCATTTTTTTTTTCCAGTCACCGATTCTACCTGATTAATGCATACACGAAAAATACACAAGTCAGGTTGCTTAAAATTAGGGAGAATAAGATATAAATACTAAATGAAATTCTAAAACTTAGAAATGTCTACTAAAAAGAAAAAAGGACAAAGAAGTAAGGAGGTAGGAATATGGGTTTTAAATATTTAGACAAAAAACCAAGTTACTCTTCCGTTCACTCTTCTCTCTCTACTGTGAGAGTCACCGCGACTAAAGAACATCACCATCACCACTTCTCTCTCCACCGTCCACTCTTCTATGTCATTCCCTTCACTCTTCTCTCTCCATCGTGAGAGGCGCGGCGACTGAAGAACACTACCTTCTTCCTCACTTTGAGAGTTGCGACGCAGAAGGCTAAGGAAGGGGACTCGGAACAATGAAAAGGAGGAAGGGGATGAAAAGGGAGGTTGAGGAAGAAGAAGGTGAACGGTAAAAAAGAGGCTGAGGAAGAAAAAGGTGAACAGTAAATAATAAGTTTGACAAGTTTTGTAATAAGATTTAACAGTTGAGTAATAGTTTTGACAAGTCTTGTAATGAGATTAATAAAAGCATTTTTTGAGGAAAAAAAAGAGGCTGAGAAAGAAGAAGGTGAACAGTAAATAATGAGTTTAACAAGTTCCGTTATGAGATTCACAAGTTTAGTAATGATTTTAACACATCTTGTAATAAGATTAACAAATGTTAGTAAATCCTGACTTGCATGTTTTCATCAAAAACACTTTTGTTAATCTCATTACAAGATCTGTCAAAATCATTACTAAACTTGTAAATCTCATCATTAGGGAACTTGTCAAACTCATTATTTGTTGTTCATCTTCTTCTTTCTCAGCCTCTTTTTCATGAGAAAACGTTTTTGTTAATCCCATTACTAGACTTGTCAAAACCATTATTACACTTGTGAATCCCATTACAAAACTTATCAAACTCATTATTTACTATTCACTTTCTTCTTCCTCAACCTGCTAGCTTCCTCCAAAAACACTAATTCCAACATTCCTCCACCTTCGCCTCTCTTCGTCGTCAGGGACAACTACCATTCCGCCATAATGACCAACAACACCATGATTTTAGAGGCAAGAGGGAGAGCTCAGACAACCTTTTTTCTGGAGCTTGGTCTCGATCTCATTTTGGAGCTTCCGTTCATCGTCGCTAGCTAGCTTCCTGGCGTTGCCATGGCAGCAGGAATAAAAGGAGGAAGAGAGGGAAAGGAGAGAGAAAGATGAAGAGAGGGCATAATAGTAAATTCATCAACATGTTAAAATCTCAATTTTATCAATATTACCCTTTGTTCTTTACAAATATTAACAGACCTTTGGAAATTTCAGAATTTCCAATGGTACTTATACATCATTCTCCCTTAAATTTATCACCATCAAATTATCTAATTATACATGTTTCTGTGTCCTAAAAATAATACAGTTAATTTTTAGGGAATTGATGGAAACAAAATTTCAAATATATAATGAAGATTTATATAACATACATTTTAATTTGAATAAAAGTTTATTTGTATATATATGGTTTTAAAATATAGAGAATTTCTGTAATTTAGCTAAACTAGAAAGGTGATTACTATATTTTAGGAATAATTACTATATATGGAGTTACATGAAGGAATACTCTCATAATCCTCTTTCTCTTTTTCTTCTCAAAATTTCATCTCCACCCTCAGATCAGAAAATGAATGGTTCATATTTAATATTTTTTAAAACTATTATTATAGTATATTATAATTTAATTTTAGTTACCCCTAAAGTCTCAAAACGTAGCAATGTTATGAGTACTTTAGGGGTAAAATTGATACTTAACCCTATACTAATTACCCCTCTATTTTACTCTAAAATAAAAGGCAGAATAGAAGACTAATTCTTCTATTGCATGGATCGAATAGATTGATATGGTATGAGTATATGATGCATATTGTAACATCCCATTTTCCAAAAGCAGTATAATTTTTTTTTTTCAAAACATCATTATAAATAATCAGAGTAGAGCATCGGAGGATTGAGTGACTGATATGTATATATAAAATGCCGTAAGTCTGGCTGGATACAACAGCGGTACAAAAATCGTGTGGTTCAAAGGTATAATACAGCAGAAAGAAATCTTCAACTGGATCTTCTACGTGGCCTGCTTGCTTCTTTCCTCGCCCCTTTGGTTCTCCGAACCCTGAAGCTATAGCTGAGATCCAGTTTACCACATTGGATCTCAGGTAACGGTTAACCTCATGCTTATAAACAACACATGCGTGATGAGATATTTCTAAAATCACAAGAATGATCCATATAGGAAAAACAATACAGCATTATCATAACAATAACCCGTAAAAACTGTAGTAGTGATCCAAGTACGGTTCCTTGGTCACAGTGTATCTAAGTACGGTTCCATAGACACGGTGCATCTAAGTTCGGTTCCATAGACACGATGCATCTAAGTACGGTTCCATAGACACGGTGCATCTAAGTACGGTTCCATAGACATAGTGCATATAGCACTGAATAGAATGACCAGGTAAGTGTCTATCATGGGGGCCTCACCGACTTTACAGCGACTATTTGGCTTACCCACACAGACTAGCCTTGCCTTCGGCATCAAACTATTCACACAACATATCATCACATATATGCATTCAATAATCATCAGAGCTAGTGTTACAGTACGCAAACGTACCTTCGTTGATGTACGTAAATGTTTCTGGCGGAAACTGTACTTTCTGACGGAAAACAGCGGTTCTGACGTCCTATAAGAGTAATATCACTTTTATTAGTGATTTGATACTAAATCTGGCATTTTAGGTAAAAATTACCATTTTGCCCTTCTACCCCTAATTGGCGGAATTTTGCCAGCACTACGCTACTTTATCTACCAATTTTCGGGGACTCAATCCCTACCAAGTTTTACCTCTTTAGGCATCTTTCAATGCAATGAGGCCTAAAACAATAGTAGGAATCTCACTCCCTACTTACTAAATCTATCTAACAATTCTACTAACTACCGAACTAAAAAGCTAAAGACCGAAGGACTTACCCGTTGAAGACTTCTGCAGAACTTTTCCCAGAGCTTCTCTCTCTACTTTCTCCCTCTAGATTTCGGCCAAGGAAGAAGAAATGGTGTGAAGAATTGTGAAGGAGGGGGTATTTATAGGATTTTGGAAGGACATAAAGGGAATTTCAAAATTGTTTGCTTTATGCCCGGTCCACTAGATTTTCCCCGATCGGTCCCCGTTTCGCGTAATCTCGGAAAATCTCAAAATTATGAATCCATAACTTTGAAGATTTTCTCTTCCTCATCAACAATATCTAATTTAACTTAGATTTCGGTCTCTTACAGGGTTCCAACAGTCCAGTTGAAGTTTTCTCGAAAAACGTGTCCGAACGCGTCCGGTTTCAGAACGCATTTCTGGAATCATCAACTTCTTCAGAAAAATTCACTGATTCCAAATATGTCCAGATAAATTCAAACTCATTCCTAGATGTTGAGTTAGAATTTATTTTCTTCATATCCAAAAATATGCCTATCTACATTTTTCCCTATTTTGTTTTATTAGGAAAATACACAAACGGCTTCAGAATTAACTTCCGGAAGAGTCTAACGGAAGATAAAATTCCACTGATCAATATTCTACCCTGACTTTGGAAATCTCATTCCTAGATCTCTAGATAGGATCCGTTTCCTAATTATTAAATTACTATTCATCATTTTTCACTTTAATTAATTATATTATTAAAATAATTGCAAGTTGCATAAATTTTTTTTTTATTTCTCTTTTTTTTTTCTGCCCATTTTTTTTTAATTTCGTTTTTTTTATATTTGATTAATTATTTAATTAATTATTTAATTAATTAAATAATTATTTCTACATAATTTTTACAAAATTTTCCTATTGGTCTATTCTTGCATTTAGGCTTAAAAATACCTAAACTCATCTATTTTTCTTCAAAATTTCCAATTAATTAGAAAATATATTTTTACTAATTGTAAGCCAACAACCACCATTTTTTGGGTTTTACATAATTATCCATGAATTTCCTTTGCTTATGCTTAAGTAATCAGCCCAATATTACTCAATTACTTAATTATCACAATTTGATAATTTTCTTAATCCTTGTCTCACAATTCTAGCTCTGACATTTTCATTTCCATGTCTTCTGCATTATTTTATAATTTACAAGGGTATTTTAGTCATTTTAATGCTTTTTGAGCATTCTTATTCAATTTCTCCAAGTTCATAATTTATTAAATTACCATAATTAGAGATAATATACTCTCATAATTTACTTGATCATTTTACTGCCTTTTAGGATTTTTTGTAATTTTCCTAAGTTATTTATGTCCCGTAGGGGCATTTTCGTCATTTTGGCACTTTATTAGTTTTTTTCTCTAATTTCCAAGAGATTTCTTCTTAGAAAATAGAATAATTATAACTTAATATTTGATATCTCATATTCACCTATTTTTGATAGGTATAATTTTACTAAATCATGATACAGATTTTTAGGGTATTACATTTCTCCCCCCGTTAAACAAAATTTCGTCCTCGAAATTTGCTTTATCCTAACCGGACTTCCAGTTCATAACTCCAAATTGTATTCTACCAACTTTTCTTTCAAGTTGTCTCACTTGTAGGCAACCATTTCTAGGCTAATTTTTACAACCGCCGCGTACTTTAGTGTTTTAGCGTTTCCGTGGCGCCCATAACACCGCGTACATAAGTGTTTCCGTGGCACCCATAATACCGCGTACTACACATTCATCATGTCGTATTTTGATATACAGTATCCCCGCGATTCCCATACACCGCGGCAACACCATATATCTCATACTTATGGATATCATGTCGTACTTCAATATATTATGTTCCCATGGTTCCCATACACCGTGGTAACATAAGATACTTTAGACTTAATGATACTATCGTGATTCTTATGATAGTGATTATTACCATGTTATGTGTGGATTGATTCGACTTTAAGAAACTTGAGAGTAGGAAGTCATCACACTGTCATGCTGCAGTTAGACATATCCCAATCCATTCCTATTGGTACCATTATACAATCTAATTGGATTTGGGATAACCAATTTATTGGTGTTGTGACCAACTTCTCCCTCAATCTATGAAATCTTGTTTTACAGTCTTTGCTCAACATTAATGATCTGGTTTCCAACTTGTGAACTTCGTTTAAGTTATAAAGAATTCCTTATGAATCTGCGGTACTATCCCGCTAGACCCAAAAACTACATCTCTTTATTACCGTTTCTGACTATTTCTTCAAGTTGCCTTCTCCGCACTTTAATTTCGTTTGACGATATTTGATATGGCGCCAGTTGAACACAATCGAGAATGTCGTTGACGTTATGAAATAGTATCAAGATTTATATTATACTTGCAACTTGGTTCAAAACACGCTTTACAAGCTAAAAGCTCACACCTAATGGTGCAGCTACTATTACATCGTAAGGAAATATATATGTATGCATTCCAAAAGGATCCGTACAAACATCAGAAGTGATTGATTGGTTTAGCACTCGGATCAGACTATAACGGCAATAGCTTTCTACGGGGCTCTAGTGTCGTGGACCACCCCTGAAGGTTCTCCGGCCTCTTCATTGGTTAGAGCAAAAATCCGGCCTGGGTTTTGCGGCCTCATTCCGGTAGTTCTCTGTGGACAATCCCTGCTGATCTGTCTAGGCTTTTGATACATGTAGCATATTGGCTTCCCATCGCAGTCAGTACCTTTATGGTACCTTCTACAATTTGGACATTGTAATACCCGGATATTTATCTGGCATATTATAAATAAAAGTTGGATAATTCTGATAAGTGAAAATTCAATCTCCAGTCTTGTATAATTATAGCATATTTTCTAGGTAGAATTTCTACAAGAAATTAGGGAATTTAAGGGCCAAAGAGCCAAAATGACCAAAATGCCCCTGGAAAGGGTAATCAACTTAGGAAATTATGGAAAAAATACCAAAAGGCAGTAAAATGACCAAGTGAATTAGGAGAGTATATTATCCATAATTATGGTAGTTTAATAAAATATGAACTTGGGAAAATTGTATAAGAGTGTTCAAAAAGTAGTAAAAAGACCAAAATACCCTTGTAATTATGGAATAATGTTAGAGGTATGAAAATACTAATGTAAATACATGAGTATGAAGATAATGAGACATTGTAATTAAGAAAATTATCAAGTTATGATAATTAAGTAATTAAGTAATATTGGGCTAATTACTTAAGCATAAGTGAATGAAATTCACAAATAATTATATGAAACCCTAAAATTGGTGGTTTTTGTTTTAAAATTAGTAAAAATGTATTTACTAATTAATTGGAAATTTTTATGAAAAATAGTTGAGTTTAGGTATTTTTAGGCCTAAATACAAGAATGGACCAATTAGGTAATTTTGTGAAATTTTTGGAAAAATTAATTAAATCATTAAATAATTAAATAAATTAAAAAAAATAAATATTAATTAAAATTAAAAAGGGGGCAGCCGAATTATGCTCCAAGTAAAGAAAAAAAAATGATAAATGAATATATTTGTACATATGCAAGTTGACATTAAAAAATAATATAATTAAATTAAAGCAAAAAGTATGAATAGTAATATTTAAATTAGGAAACGGATCCTATCTAGAGATCTAGGAATAGGAATCCCAAGGTCAAGGTAAAATATTGATCAGTGAGTTTTTACCTTCAAGTGACCTCTTAGGAAGTTAATTAGAGGCCGTTTGTGCATTTTCCTAATAAAACAAAATAGGGAAAAATGCATATAGGCATATTTTGGAAAAGAGGAAAATAAATTCTAACTCAATATTTAGGAATGGGTTTGAATTTATTTTGACATATTTGGAATCAGTGAATTTTTCTGAAGAAGTTGGCATTCTCAGAAATGCGTTCTGAAACCGGACGCGATCGGACACGTTTTTCGAGGAAACTTCAACTGAATTGTTGGAGGCCTATATGGAACCAAAATTTAGGTTAACTTGGACATTTATACTAAGTGAGAACATGTCTTCAGAGTTGTAAATCCAGAATCTTGTGAATTCTCCGAAATCACGCGAATCGGGTACCGATCAGGGAAAACGGTTATACCGGGCATCAAGTGAGCTAAGTCACCACTTTTGGACCAATGAGGTGCTGCCACACAGCCCCCTATGTCGACCAAGAGTGTGTGTGTGTGGAAGAATTGGCTTCTTGAACAAGTTGCATTAATGGGTTATTACAACATTGAATTCCAAACAAATCCTTAGATTTTGCCAAACAAGTCCCTTGTTTTTACCTATAAATACCCCCCTCCTTCACTTTTCTTCACACCATTCCTTCTTGCCTATTTCGAAATTCTAGGGAGAGAAAGTAGAGAGAGAAGCTCTGGGGGAAGTTCTGCCGAAGTCTTCAACGGGTAAGTCTTTCGGTCTTTAGTTTTTAGTCTTTAGTTCAATAGTTAGTAAGGCTAGGGTAGTCTTTATTTTTATGATTTGGGTATCATATGGGAGGGCTATTTTAGTCTTTATTTTCAAGAATCATAAATGCGTCGAAGTTCGCGAAATTTTGGGAAGAAAATAGCCTATGTAGCGAAGCGCGGCGAAATTCCGCCAAGTAGGGGTATAGGGAAAAATGGTAATTTTTACCTAAAATGCCGCTTATAATGTCAAATTACTAATGGAAGTGACATTATTCTCATAGGATATCTGAAACGTTGATTCTGCTGCCGTTACGCCTGCCCGACGTGCCGCCGTAGGATTCTTGCACGTTTCTCCGTAGAAAGTACGTTTTCACGGTAGTACCTAACGTTGCCAACGAAGGTACGGACGCGTCTCGTAACACTAATCTTGCACATCTTAAATACTTATATGTCAATGATATGTTCGTAGACCGTTATACGCACAGTTATACGGGTTATAGTTTTGATAACACCGTTTTGTTTTCCTAGCGGCGAGGACACGACTAATTATCGTGGCACCGGTGAATAGTGCAGCTGTTATTGTTGTTTTACATTGTGGGGCTTTCATACGCTTATTGCTTATGTTTGTCGGCATAATGATCATGCATCGCTATATGCTTTTGTAGTGATGTATTGTTGTATTAGCTCTAGAAATATCTCGTTGTCGTATCTTGTATTGTTTGGGTATGAGGTTAACTGCTACTCCGAGATTCAATATGGTGAATTGAATCTCACTGTAGCTTCAGTGGTCGGGAGGACCACGGCTCGGGATCGAGGCAAGTACAGAGTAGGCGTGCGGATGAAGACCAACTTTATCTCTATCGCTTTACGTATTTCCGCTTTTGTTTCTTTCGTTATTTCCTTTCTAAACCTTAGGATTACTGTAATCATTACAATGTTACACAATGGTTGATGTTTTGGCTAAGAATCCAATTACTCTTTCGCTCTATTGCTCTACTCTGATTGTTTGTTTGAAAAAAAAATAATTCCGCATTTCAAACATGGGATGTTACAGACATGGTCGAGGTCCTTATGGTTCCGGAAAGTTTGGCTGGCTAGGTTGAAATGGCCTCTTATTACCATCACTGGGGTTGTTCCAGGGCGCTTTCTTCTTTTGTGAGAAATTCCCACTACTAATTCCACCACGTCCTGCATTCTTTGTTCTTTGTTCTTTGTTGTTGGAGTTCCGGAATCTCCTTAGGTCTTTTAAATTACGCTCAATCAGTCGGCAGGATTCAACCGCTTGAGCCAAATTAGGAAACCGATGTGATACTAGTCTTTCCTTGATTTCATACTTTAACCCGTAGACCAGCCTATCAGCCTTCCAGCTCTCGTCGTTCTCATGCTTCAGATATGACGAATATCGGGACAGGTTGGTGAAACGAGCGAAGTAATCGTCAAATGACTCCTCCTGCCCCTGTTGAATGTGCAAAAACTTGGACTCCTTTATCACCTGAGTTGACGGAGGGAAGTACTGGTCATTGAATTTCTCTATGAATTTTTCCCGGGTGACAGGCGTGATCGGTTTTGCGGCGTCGTAGCAACACTCCTCCACCATCTATCTGCGTCTCCATCAAGCTTGAAAATTGCTAGCTGAGCTTTCTGATTCTCCGGGCATTCCATCACGTTAAAGACTTTCTCCAGACTCATCAGCCATTCTTCGGCTAGTTCTTTCTACCCGTGGAATGCAGGTGGCTTGAGTTTACAGAATTGATTGACCCAGCTTTGTGTGGTCTTCTCTACTCTCCTTCGTCGAGGTGGTGATCGGGATCTATCAGACCCCTCTGATTCCTCCGCATGTCCATCTCCTTGATCGTTCTCTTCTTCTTCTTCCTCTTCTGTATGTTCTCCCTCCTCAGCATTTCGTCTTTCTTCCTCAGCATTTCGTTCTGCTAATTGTCGTTCAGCTTGTTGCTCTTGTCTATTCTGCCTCTCTTGGAGTTCATTTATAAGAGCCCTCTGCTCTTGCAGAGTCCTCCTCATCTCTTGTATTTCATTTTGGTCCAGCTGGTTTGGTATTTGATTCATCCGAGGTTGTCTACCTCGTCCTCCGCCTCGGCCTCTGCCCCGGCCTCTGTGAGCTCCGGCTCCTCTCAAATTCGCCATGTCTCGTTCTTTTTCCTTCGTTAGGGAAAACGTCCGATATACAAAGAAAACTTCAATTAGTATATCACGGATTTTATCGCGCTAATATCTACACTGCATGTAGACTTATCACAATTAGTATTCGTACTACGAACAGGCACCCGAAATATTTCCCTCGTCCAGGGTTCCGTCGATTTGGTCTACTCAAAAACGGGTATGGAATTTCGTATCAGAAGTTCCTCTACATGAGTCAAATACTACATGTACTTATCCTTATTGGTCCCAGAGTTTCATCCGGCGTGACCCCGCTTCACAACTAAGCTCGGTCTAGAGTGGTGCACCCACGTAAAGCGATACACCGATTCGGGATGGTACACCAGTTCAATCTGGTATACCGAGATAGGGTAGTACATTGACTCAGGGCTATATCAGTACTCATTTTCAAAACATGCTCAAAGTTTAAAAGGCTTTTGAACATAACTCCGTTATCCGAACAGAATGGCCAGGTAAGTGTCTACCATGGGGGCCTCACCGACTTAAACGGCGACTCAATGGCATACCCACGTAGACTAGCCTTGCCTTCGGCACCAAACTGTCTGTAATAACATAGTTAAATTCATGCCAGGACTACTGCTCTGATACCATAAGTGTAACATCCCATTTTCCAAAAGCAGTATAATTTTTTTTTCAAAAACATCATTATAAATAATCAGAGTAGAGCATCGGAGGATTGAGTGACTGATATGTATATATAAAATGCCGTAAGTCTGGCTGGATACAACAGCGGTACAAAAACCGTGTGGTTCAAAGGTATAATACAGCAGAAAGAAATCTTCAACTGGATCTTCTACGTGGCCTGCTTGCTTCTTTCCTCGCCCCTTTGGTTCTCCGAACCCTGAAGCTATAGCTGAGATCCAGTTTACCACATTGGATCTCAGGTAACGGTTAACCTCATGCTTATAAACAACACATGCGTGACAGATATTTCTAAAATCACAGCAATGATCCATATAGGAAAAACAATACAGCATTATCATAACAATAACCCGTAAAAACTGTAGTAGTGATCCAAGTACGGTTCCTTGGTCACAGTGTATCTAAGTACGGTTCCATAGACACGGTGCATCTAAGTTCGGTTCCATAGACACGATGCATCTAAGTACGGTTCCATAGACACGGTGCATCTAAGTACGGTTCCATAGACATAGTGCATATAGCACTGAATAGAATGACCAGGTAAGTGTCTATCATGGGGGCCTCACCGACTTTACGGCGACTATTTGGCTTACCCACATAGACTAGCCTTGCCTTCGGCATCAAACTATTCACACAACATATCATCACATATATGCATTCAATAATCATCAGAGCTAGTGTTACAGTACGCGAACGTACCTTCGTTGATGTACGTAAATGTTTCTGGCGGAAACTGTACTTTCTGACGGAAAACAGCGGTTTGTCCGACAGCTTTATCTACCAATTTTCGGGACTCAATCCCTACCAAGTTTTACCTCTTTAGGCATCTTTCAATGCAATGAGGCCTAAAACAATAGTAGGAATCTCACTCCCTACTTACTAAATCTATCTAACAATTCTACTAACTACCGAACTAAAAAGCTAAAGACCGAAGGACTTACCCGTTGAAGACTTCTGCAGAACTTTTCCCGAGCTTCTCTCTCTACTTTCTCCTCTAGATTTCGGCCAAGGAAGAAGAAATGGTGTGAAGAATTGTGAAGGAGGGGGGGTATATATAGGATTTTGGAAGGACATAAAGGGAATTTCAAAATTGTTTGCTTTATGCCCGGTCCACTAGATTTTCCCCGATCGGTCCCCGTTTCGCGTAATCTCGGAAAATCTCAAAATTCTGAATCCATAACTTTGAAGATTTTCTCTTCCTCATCAACAATATCTAATTTAACTTAGATTTCGGTCTCTTACAGGGTTCCAACAGTCCAGTTGAAGTTTTCTCGAAAAACGTGTCCGAACGCGTCCGGTTTCAGAACGCATTTCTGGAATCATCAACTTCTTCAGAAAAATTCACTGATTCCAAATATGTCCAGATAAATTCAAACTCATTCCTAGATGTTGAGTTAGAATTTATTTTCTTCATATCCAAAAATATGCCTATCTACATTTTTCCCTATTTTGTTTTATTAGGAAAATGCACAAACGGCTTCAGAATTAACTTCCGGAAGAGTCTAACGGAAGATAAAATTCCACTGATCAATATTCTACCCTGACTTTGGAAATCTCATTCCTAGATCTCTAGATAGGATCCGTTTCCTAATTATTAAATTACTATTCATCATTTTTCACTTTAATTAATTATATTATTAAAATAATTGCAAGTTGCATAAATTTTTTTTTTTTTCTTTTTTTTTTCTGCCCATTTTTTTTTAATTTCGTTTTTTTTATATTTGATTAATTATTTAATTAATTAAATAATTATTTCTACATAATTTTTACAAAATTTTCCTATTGGTCTATTCTTGCATTTAGGCTTAAAAATACCTAAACTCATCTATTTTTCTTCAAAATTTCCAATTAATTAGAAAATATATTTTTACTAATTGTAAGCCAACAACCACCATTTTTGGGTTTTACATAATTATCCATGAATTTCCTTTGCTTATGCTTAAGTAATCAGCCCAATATTACTCAATTACTTAATTATCACAATTTGATAATTTTCTTAATTAGAATACCCCTTGTCTCACAATTCTAGCTCGACATTTTCATTTCCATGTCTTCTGCATTATTTTATAATTTACAAGGTTATTTTAGTCATTTTAATGCTTTTTGAGCATTCTTATTCAATTTCTCCAAGTTCATAATTTATTAAATTACCATAATTAGAGATAATATACTCTCATAATTTACTTGGTCATTTTACTACCTTTTAGGATTTTTCGTAATTTCCCTAAGTTATTTATGTCCCGTAGGGGCATTTTCGTCATTTTGACACTTTATTAGTTTTTTCTCTAATTTCCAAGAGATTTCTTCTTAGAAAATAGAATAATTATAACTTAATATTTGATATCTCATATTCACCTATTTTTAATAGGTATAATTTTACTAAATCATGATACAGATTTTTAGGGTATTACACATACACCCAAGAAAATCTGATACAACAGATGAAGACCTTCAAGGAAAACAAAAGACAGCTAATCAAACTTGTTCCTTTCCTCCTATGATGCTATAATAACATGTTATACGGTAAAACAAAAGAAGTTTATATATGTAATTTCTTAACATATTGCAAACTAATATATAAGTTGATAACATGTTCACCTTTATCGGTCATCCTTATCCTCTGTTTAAGTAAAAAAAATTACAGGAAATGAAAACTTAGTAACAATTTACAAATCCTAATTTTAAAAACTAACAATACAAAAATAAAAAGTACCCTAGTTTATATTATAAGAGCTTATACAAAAATTTACAAGTGCTCATAGGTGAATTTACAGGTGCACATGTACACACTTATTTGAACAACTAACCATAGTAAAATAACAAGTTTGATTAGAAAACTTGACTTAATCAACGTAAGAAACTTAAAATTTGTCATTAAGAAAACTCAAATGCAAATAATTAGGGAGAAAAAAAACGTAAGAATAGTTTCTCAAACTAGCCCAATGGCGGAGCCACCTTGTTCCATGTGGGTGCAAGTGCACCCATAAAATTGTGGGTGTTGAGTTTTTTTTTTTTTTTTCTTTGGCTGCTGAGTTACTACATATCTTAGCATAAACACCCATAATTCCCTTCAAAACATGGGACATTATTATATAGTGCTATGAGGCCCATTGGTGGTTTTATTTTTATGGGTCTCAAACTTTACTACCCTCTGTCAGAGCCAACGTTTTACTTTTTTAGTATGACGTTTTTTTTTATATGACCATCTGATTAAATTAAATATAAATATTATTAGACTTTTTTAGCATTTGTTATGCTCCTTTACTCCTTCGTTGATAGTTGACTTTTTAATATCATATCACATATGATAAACCATCATAATTTTTCCTTACATGTTGCTTTGGAATTTGATTGTGTAACATCTGGGTATCTGTATGTCATGAGATTAGAGTATATTGTTCTATTTAAATTGATTTCCTCGGAAATACTTTTCAGTTGAACCCCATTTCTAGTCCTAAACTTTACGAAGGAGTGGGTTGCCTTTTATCCTCCTTAAAAAAAAATTCGGGGGCGCTGCCCCCGAACCCTCAAATCTCATCATTAATTGTGCACCCACAAACTTAAATTCCTGGCTCCGCCACTGAACTAGCCAACGCATTTTCACATCAAAACATCCAGCAAACTGATAGAGAAAACACACAAAAATATGAGTAAATAACTCCTACACAATGTCTAGTTTGAAAATACACACACACAGACAAATGATTTTGTTTTGAGAATAAACCATTTTACGGTGCAAGTATAGTATTTGTATTAACTTGGCTTTGATTGATTTAGTTTGCGTCTGAAGAAGTGAAACTGAGTATAGCCGCGTAATTTTTAACCATCAGATCTGATGAGAAACTATGAAATTAAAACATATGAAAGTATTTTGATGGTTAGCTTTATTTCCTATTATATTGTAATGCTTCTCTTATCACAATAGAGGGGCTGTATTTTGATCATTAATCACAGTTCAGTACTTATTCCAGCATTTTCTTCTGAGTTCTATCAGATTCATTATTTAGTGGAATTATTGTTGCTATTGTTGTTGTTAAACATATGAAAAGTATGCATGACTAACCTTTTGTTCAGCTGTTTGATTTAAAAAAAAACATTTTGTTTAGTTAACCAAACCCATCCCCAAACACCAAAAAAATATTGAAATGCTTGTGTTTAATCTTGATATACGAAAAATAGGCCCACCATACACACAAATATTTAAATAGATTAGGACAAAAAAATAGGAGAGAAGCTTGAGCTGACTATATTTTAGATTAGCAGATTCAAGTTTAGTGCCTGTTTGGCCTAGCTTATTTTCAGCTTATCTTCTCCTTATAAGTAGAAGCTAGGCCAAACAGGGTTTTATAAAAGCTCTTATAATTATAAGAGCTTATTTTACAATGAAGAAAAAAGCTCTTATAAAAAAGCTCATGAGATGAGCTTATTTTATAAGCTCTTTTTTTACAAGCTCTTTTTTTTTTTTTTTTTTTTAATATACTCCATCCGTTTCTAATTATAGGACAACACACACACACACATTTATATATGCATATAGACACACAAATATATATATTTACACACACACACATTTATATATGTATATAGACACACACACAAATATATATATTTATATATGCACACAGACACACACATTTATATATGTATATAGACACACAAATATATATATTTACACACACACACATTTATATATGTATATAGACACACACACAAATATATATATTTATATATGCACACAGACACACACAAATATATATATATATATATACACACACAGACACACACACAAATATATATATTTACACACACACACATTTATATATATATATATATATATAGACACACACACAAATATATATATATTTATATATGCACACAGACACACACAAATATATATATATATATATATGCACACAGATACACACACAAATATATATATTTACACACACACACACATTTATATATGTATATAGACACACACAAATATATATATTTATATATGCACACAGACACACATTTATATATGTATATAGACACACACAAATATATATATTTACACACACACACAGTTATATATGTATATAGACACACACACAAATATATATATATATATATATATATATATATATATATATATATATATATATATGCACACAGACACACACACAAATATATATATGTATATAGACACACACAAATATATATATTTATATATGCACAAACACACACACATTTATATATGTATATAGACACACACAAAAATATATATATTTATATGCACACACACAGACACACACAAATATATATATATATATATATATATATATATATATATGTATATAGACACACACACACACATTTATATATGTATATCGACACACACACAAATATATATATTTATATATGTACACACACATATATATCTGTGTGTATTTATGTGTAGATATTTGTGTTGAGGGGGGTGTCTGTGTGTATAGATATATGTGTGTGTGTATCTATACACACACATATATATAGCAAAACCATTATTTCAATTAGAAATCATAAAAAGAAAAATTCTAAGTCGGAGAGGTATATCGTAAGGACGGTTGATTCACATTTTTTTAATGTCATTTAAAATTTATATAAGGGTGTTTTAGGAAAGTGATTAAAATTAACTAATTTAACTTCCTCCTTAATCTCCCCAAAATCGGTTAAATATGTCCTATAATTAGGACGGGAGGGAGTACCTTTTATGATAATTTTTATTAGAAAAAGTGCTTATGACAAAAATTTTGCCAAACAACTTATTTTTAATTTTAGCTTTTAAGTAACTTTTAAGCTAAAAAATTTATATAATCACCAAACAGCTTTTAGCTTTATTTAAAAAGCTCTTTTTTTTAGCTTTAACTTAAAAGTAGCTTTTAGTTTAAAAATAAGAGGATCCAAACGGGCTCTTAAAATCCAATGGCGAGTAGTTGATATAATGAACAAGTAACAGGAAAAAGATTCATATTCCTTAAAATATTAACAGGGCATAAGATATTTGAGATGCACTTGTAGTTAAATCTCAGTACAAAATAAGTAGAAACACTATCATCACAACCATTATTTATATTGGTTTGAATCACAGCTTCCAAACTCAGTAACTAAACCCATTAGCAGTTTTTGCCAGCTAAGACCTATCAAACAATCTCTGAATAAAACTTGTTTTCCCTCTTAAAATATTTTATTTCAACACATGCAAATGATAATAATAAATTAGCCCATGGTATAATAAGGTGTGGGCAAGTTAATGACAGTGGTCTTGACCTTGGTCATCATGTTTATACTGTTTGTAATCCCTTGTGATCCAATTCCCCTGTCCTTGATACCATGCAACATGTTAGTATTTAGGTGTCCTAGAGACAATTTGTAAGAACAGATAAGCACCTTTTTCTACTTTGTAGTATTTCATTATTAATAAATGAACATATTTTATCTTTATCATATTTATGTCTCGCTTTTATTTTAAAGTAAATATGTGTTTGAAGATAAAAGTCCTAGGAATAAAATATGTATTAATCTTGATGATCAATGATAGAGAACATGATCATGAGGACTTGAGAACATTGTATATCTATTACCTAAAACTTGTTCCTAGTTTTGAATCACCAAGAAAAGGCATTGATGATCTCAATAAGACTAGTACGACATCATTTACTTATATAGAGATACAAGGTAAAGACCTCATGGAATACAGGCATGGAGATGTCTTAGCTAATGTCGTGGGTGGATCTGTTGGAGAGCAGATAGCACCGAACAAACCCGCCGAGAAACTCCACAAAGATTCATTGTAGAGAGTATCATTGGATATGTAAAGTCTCTCATTGTTTGGTAGTGTGAATCGTCCTGGACTTAAAGATGTCATCGAAATCTATGCCCTAGGGTTATACTTTGATTGTACAACTCTATCCGCCTGAAAATGGGGAGAACAATATACTCTTGGGTGTAACTCGAATACATGAGTATAGATGGACATGCTGAGGGGACTCACAGTCCCCAAAAAGGGATTAGTCATTCACAAGACCGGTAGAGCTTGGATAGCTTCTAATTAACTCTAAGTCTCGTGCAGATGACAAATGATCATGAAGAGTCATGATCCGTTATAGAGCTAATATAAGAAGATTCCTAGTTCTGTGAATTAGTTACATTTAGTCAATTAAGAGAGATGATATTTTATCTTTGCTCTCGACTAAATGTGAATGAAGATGTGAGGGATGATGCCTGCACGATATCCAAATATGAAAGATAGATCACTTGATCAACTCAATTTGTTCTGGGGCCGCAAAGCATTGTTAGTGTCTTATAAGGTCATTAAATAAATTGGCCCGTTAAAGGGGTTTTTAATTAGCCCAAGTTTATTTATGTCAGTGACTAATTGGGCCTAATGGGTCACATACAAAAGTTATTCCCGATTGTTTAAATTTAGCAAACTTGGACCAATAATTGTTATTAGGTTTTATTAAGAGTAAATGTGTAATTGAGTTGGAGTGAGACTCCAAGCCCAATGAGGAGATTTGAATTTTAATTCAAAAGGTAAGGTTATAAAAGATAATTCTGAATTATCTAATATATATATATATATATATATAAAGATCCAATAATGATTGGGTGAAGATAGGAGAAATAATAAATGAGGATTTATTTAAGAATGATTTTGAATTTTAGTTTAAGAGATGAATGTGATTCATCATCTTAAATTATTATTCAATCAATCAAGATATGAATTTAATTCATTATGATTTGGCTTTTCTAATTCAAGTTTGGATTGAGACTTTCTTATGAGCACTTAAATTAGGGTTAGACTCTTATAAAATGTTGATTTTTTGTTTGCCCTTTTATGGACGTTTTTTGAGGAAATAAAAGGAAATAAATGTGATCCATCATCTTAAATCAATCCAACAATCAACATATGAATATGATTTATCATATTAAATTCAATCAATCAATTAAGATGTGAATTTAATGTGATTTGGTTGACAAGTAGTTTACATATTACCTAAAACCCCTTTCTTAATGCATAAGCTTAAAATTCCTAAGGCAATTAGGATTATGAATTTGTGGACTACTAAGGCTATAAAAAGGGGAGGGTTGGACATTTTTTTAGACATCCTTATACTCTCTAAATTTCGGTTTTTACCAAAGGTTTAGAGAGGAAAAGACGACATCCATAAAAGGGTAAGGTTCCAACCTTGTTCATCCTATCCATAACCTAATTTCAAGAAACCATCACCTTCTTGAAAAGAGAAAAACCCAAAGAAACCAAACCTCAACCTTGTCTTCGCTTAGCAAGCATCCAAGGAGCGGGAGGTTTCAAGAGAAGGAGTTCTTGTTGCAATAGAGGGATAACCGTGTGGATCAACGTTGGAGGACATCAACAACCAGTTGTTGGTTAGTTTCGCCTATTACATGACTTTCATGCAAAGTTTCATGAGGTTGAAAACAATTGTTTAATCGTTGCGGAAACCCGTAACTTCTTACGGTCCTCATGAATTATTAACCTTAACTCAGTACGCTAATTAGTTATTAATTATTAATCCGTAACTCTTTACGGTACTCATGAGAATTCATAACAATTTATAATATTCATGAGTTTCAGGATTACTCGTTAAAACAACCATTGGGGTTTAGGATAACTTGATAAAACAACTATTGGAGATTAGGATTACCTTAGATCACTTGAAGACTTCAAGGTTGTTAATGTCCTCTAACGTTGATCCACACGGCTATCCCCCGATTGCAACGAGAACTTCTTCTTTTGAAACCTCCCGCTCCTTAGATGCTTGCTAGGTGAAGACAAGGTTGAGGTTTGATTTCCTTGAGTTTTTCTCTTTTTAAGAAAGTGATGGTTTCTTGGAATTAAGTTATAGATAGGATGAATAAGGTTGGAACCTTAATTACCCTTTTATGGATGGTGTCTTTTCCTCTCTAAACTTTTTATTTCTTAGTATCAGATTCATTTGATATTTCAAACAGTGAAGTGTTCACAAGTTACAGAGATCGAATTTGATTGGCTCACCTGGAAGGGGAAATGATCGGGTCCTCGGGCCGGGGCTGAGTTTATTTGAACCGTTCCTGTCTCCATTGCATCACTGGTCAAAATTGTTTTGTTCACATCCTTTGTGAAAACCCAACCCTGCACAGGTTGGATCCAAGTTATTTTCAGGGATCATTTTAACTCGGAAGCTTGAATTGTTGAGAGGATTAGTTTTTATCACAAAATCTAACTAATACCTGAAGTCCAAAGTTGCTAGCATTGCAATGGTGGATTCCTTCTTCAACAGAATTGATTCTAATGACAGGCAAGACTGGTCTAAATGGATCCTCCCATGCAATTCTCATATCAGGCCTCACATTATCCAGCACCAGAAGCAAAGGCCAGATCAGATTTCCCTAGCTCTCTTCGGGACATTAATTAGAAGCAAAGGCCTGACATTAAATTTTTTCAGGAAAATCAATAAAGCTAAGTTTAATTTATTAACTGAAGAAGGAGAGAGTGAAATACGTACTAATGCTGCATAAATTTTGGATTACTTTTTTGTTACTTGTCCATTCACTGCTACAGTTTAGTTTGGAGGTTTATTTATTAGATTTTGGTATTAAAACATGTAATGAATTCATTTCTTCAGTGAAAATGAACCTCTTGATGTATACAATTATGGACACTCTCATTTAGTAATTGAGTTAATCAAAACTGTTGTTGTTATCTGGCTTAAAAGGAATTTCACAATTCATCTTTTGTTGATCCTTTATTATCTATTAAAGAAATTAAACATGCAGTAGTTTTTGCAAGGCTTGCATTTGAGTCAAATTCTTCGGCCTTTGTCTCTTCTTCCAACGTTTTTCATCAGAATCTGGATAGCATTTTGCAGAGAGGATAAATTGTTGTTTTGAAGGAATACATGCATCATACATAGAAAAGTTGTCAGGTTTGGATTGGATTCCAACGCCAGCCTCTAATTTCACTCAAATGGAGGAAGGTTTTGTAACTTCCTCCTTTATGTCTCACATCATATCTTCTTTAGAACACAAGTTCCTTGCTTTTTCAAGAATCTCAGGGGCAACCCCATACAAATAATTTGCCTTATTCGAGCTTTCCTTCCTTTCAATGGATTTAACAGAGTGTCATCTAATGTAATTTATGAGGATTTTGAGGAGCTCCTCTATAATTTTAATTTATGCAAGTTAGCTTTTTTCATAATATTTGTGGCATAATTTTTTTTTAGGAACTGCTACACTTTTAAGGTTGTCGATATGTAACTGTTTGACATGTTATTGCCTAGTGTAATCTTTTTTTATTAATATACATTTCACTTCACTTCAAAAGTAAAAAAAGAACTAAATGATATATTTTTCTGCCCGAGTTTAAATTAGGGAAAATGACAAAAAAATAATTTTAAAATTGTAAAATCTTAAATTTGATTTGTTACTAAGAGTTGATAAAAGAATGATAAAACCTGATACGCAATTCACAACTCATTTTTTAGGAAATACTCCATCCGATCCTAATTATAGGAACACATTTTGGAGTTGGTTTTGGTCCTAATTATAGGATCAAGTTTTAACTTTTGTCAATTTCTTCCTGAAAAACCCTTATTGATAATTCCTTAATAATAATTAAAGACGATAATAATTTAATAATATATCTATATATTCTATAAAGTAAGTAATGTTTCCAATCCATTAATGTCATATACACCTCAATTGTACTGTTTTTTTAATAAAATAATTTTGAACAATTTTTGTTATATTTTTCCCATATCATCCCTACTAATACTTTCTCCCCAATAATTAATTTAACAACACGTTTATATTATATTAAGTGAGAGATTCTACTTCATTTTTTTATTTTTAAATAAAATAATTTTCATATTTCTTTAAAATTGGAAAATTAGAATAAGATAATTAATATCATTTCAAACTCCAAATTAGTCTATTTGTAATTATAAAGTTTAATTCTTTAGCGTATGTCTCTGGCTTCTTCGTATAAAACAGATGATCATGCGGAAAAAGTCATTTTCATGCGATAAAAAAAAATTATCTTGTTTATTCAAAAAAGAAAAGAAACATTGACAAATATTTTTTTTACCAAGAATCAAGATTTAAAATTTAATGAAATCGTTGTACTAATTTTCCTAAACTCAGGCCTAAAAACAGCCAAACAAACAGGACATTGTGTAAGGAAAAAAAAAAGAGGGAGCCTGTAAGAGCGGTAAATTAGGGTGACAAATAAGGGTATTTTTGGAAAATAATTATAATTAACTAATTTAACTTCTCTCTTTAATCTCTCTAAATTCTGATAAAATGTTTCTATAATTAGGACCGAATGGAGTATCTGATTTGAAATTTTGCAGTTTTGAAATTCTTTTTATGTCTTTTTCACTTTAAATTATAGGAAAAAAATTACGGCCTATTTATTTATAACTATTAAATCCAATTCTCCACTCAAATCTTTTTGCGCTGACTTCTTAATAATAAAAGTTCAGGGTGATACAATTTTAAAATTTAGTTGAATTGCTATTAATAACTTTTAACGAATTTAATTTAATTTTCTTACTATAATTTAGTAAACTTCAAACTTGCATTATTTTTAATCAAAATTAATTTTAAAAATCTTGTCAATATCAGTTTGTTCAACTCTAACTCTTATAAATTACTATTCCCTCCGGTCCTAATTAGAAGACAACATTTGAGAGTTGGTTTTGGTCCTAATTATAGGACAACATTCTAATAATTGTCAATTTTTTTCCTAAAATACCCCTATTTTATTCTCTCAAGCGTGTTTGATTTTTTGTGAGTATATGTATGTGGACGCGTATATTCTTCCAGTCAATGAAACTTTTAGATATATGTGTGTGTCTATGTATATATATATATGTGTGTGTATCTATATACACACATATATATGTATATATAATAAGACCATTATTTTAATTAGATAGCATGTAGAAAAAAAAATTAGGTTGGAGAGGACTGTGGTAGGAGCTATTAATTTGCTTTCACTTAGGTCATTTTAAATTTATATAAGGACATTTTAGGAAAATGAATAAAATTAACTAATCTAACTTCTTTCTTTAATCTCCTCAAAATCGGTTAAATATGTCATATAATTAGGACTGGAGGGAATATATCTTTTCTTGAGAATATTTCATATCCTTTTTTTAGATAAAATATTTCATATCTTTACTCCATGCATTTTTTAACAAATAATAAGACACTTTTTATTTTCTTGTTTTTTTCAAATTGTTTTTGTATGAAGCTTTTTCAAATCCCGTATTGAAGAAATATTTTCAATAAAACATTAAATACGAGCTATACAAGTATACACTGATATCTTTTGATAATTTACACAAATATAATTTTTGACTTGAAAATATATAAATTGGTAAATATATTTATAATTATAATTATATTCATAAAACATTAATTTAAAATTTAGTAGTTACATAAAAAAAATCCATGAGAAGACCCAATGAGTATTCTTAGAAAGAGATTTCAAAATATATGTTGTTTAAGAGAAGTATATAAAACTACATGGAGCATAAATTAATTTATTGATAATATAATTCATAAATAATATTTTTAACAATTAATCTCAACCAATATTCTTTTATCAAATAACTATAGACAACATTTAACAATAATACAATACAATTATGTTTATTCAAATCAACATATTTCAAATTGTTTGCTATATATTTCGAAAAATATAATCCAAGAAATTTATTCATAGCACATAACTTTTTTTTTTTGGTCAAATTCATAGCACATAACGCACATTACAGTATTTATATATTTCTAAATCTAAATGTTAAGGGGTAATTTGACTTTGAAGGGTATAAATTTCACTAAAAAAGAGTATACGAATTGGGCTTCAAAGGCCCATAGGGATCTGGAAACGTCATCCCATACACATTGGGTCTCAAAGGCCCATAAGGATAAGATCCCAGTATGTCAGCCCATATAAGATAGTCCAAGGGTCTAAATCATATATTAATGAAAAGTTGAAATTATATGAATTTATGAGTGGAACACATATTGTCACAAGTGGTAAGCGGCTTATGTATCTTAAGTAAGGTATCGAGTTCGAGCTTTGTGAATGCAGAAAAGCCCCGTTGGGAGACTCACCCACCATAACTAGGTGTGCGACCCGGGTCGGATTCGGATTAGTTAGGATAAAGCTCTGAATACCGGATGGGCAACAAAAAAAAAAAGAGTGGAACATATAACTTTTGGGAAAGAGAATTGATAAAACACGTGGTTGAAACTGGAGCATTTCAAAAAAGTTGGCCCACAAAACAACTGAAGGAATTCATATCATGCAATGAAGTCCCTACAAAATACCTGTGTGGCTCTTAGCTATAGAGTGGCTCCCACATATCAACAACTTCTCTCCTCACCACCTACAAGACCCCCTACCCACCTACTTCCTTTATTTCTCTAATAGTTTTTAATTAATTATAATTTTAAAAACTACTACCTCTAGTCCTAATTATAAGACCAAGTTGACTTTTTTTTGGAGAGATTAAGGAAGCTAAACAGATTACTTAATCATATCATATGTTGTGTATCTCTAGATTATATATTAGTTTATTAGTCAAACTAATTATTTTTGAGAAAAAAATAAAAATATAATTACTTTAAAATGATTTAACTAGCTTCCTTAATTTCTCCAAAAAGTCAAATTGGTCTTATAATTACGATCGGATAGAGTATCACATTCAACTCAATGTTCCAAACTTGTACTAATGTTTATAGATCTCACTTCCACACTGAAGTAAATGGTGCTGTGTGTTTATGTTTATATGAAACTCAGAATAAGTAGTATTAATTGTCACAATTTGTGATAAGCATGACTTCTTATAGTTATAGATGCAATATTTTTCTGAGCAAAAAAAAGATGCAATATTAAATAAATTATTGACCACATTATTTATAACTTATCAATTTATGTGGTTAAAGTTATTATAAATTTTATACTCCCTCCGGTCCTAATTATAAGAGCACATTTTAGAGTTGGTTTTGGTCCTAATTATAAGAGCAAGTTTTAATTTTTGACAATTTTTTCCTATAATACCCCTATTTATACTTATTATTAGGAGCACTTATATATATGTATGTGTGCATATATATGTATATCTATGTTTATGTGTACACACACACAAACATATATATATATATATATATATATATATATATATATATATATATGTGTGTGTGTGTGTGTGTGTGTGTGTGTCTATGTATGTATGTATGTAGATATATATATATGTGTGTAGATATATGGGTGTGTGTGTCTATATATATATGTGTGTGTGTGTGTGTCTATGTATGTAGATAGATCTATATGTATACACATATATGTTTATATAGCAATATCATTATTTCAATTAGAAAGTGTGTGGAAAGGAAAATTGGTCGGAGAGATATGTGGCGGGATTGTAATTCACTTTTACTAATGTCATTTTAAATTTAAATAAGGGCATTTTAGGAAAATGAGTCAAATTAACTAATTTAACTCCTCTCCTTAATCCCCCAAAATCGGTTAAATTGCTCCTATAATTAAGACCGAAGGGAGTAATATATATAAATATGTACAGTATTGAATTTGAATATTGATATTTTTAAGGTTTGTTTTGTGTTAGATATTAAGCTATTGGTTTAATGTTCAACTTTTTTTATATTATTGACACCTACAACATCCCTGAAAAGGATGTAATCTTAATCTTGACTGAGATGTAAATTTATTAGAAAAAAGCTCTTACTTTTACTTGCATGTGTACGATTCTCATGTACCTTGGTCACTTGCTCTTCTCCGCTTTTTATTAGCCTCTAAAATTCTTGAGGAAGATATTCAGTCCTAAATATATGATATAGTTTATAATATAAATCATAATTTATATTTAAGAACGGAGGAGCATTTATGTTAAGCTTTATTATTTATGTTAAGCTTTATAATTTTATATGTTTTACTGATGGCGACATCATGATATCACTCAAGCTTTTAGAACCCAATAAATAGAAGAAATTAAAAATGAACTATTTATAATTATAATTCATGTTTCTTAGGAAATAGTTTCAGTGCTGTGCTCGTCGTAATGAGCATTGACAACTATTCATCATTACAAATTGTTTAGATTTAATTTAAATGTATTAGATTGGATTTTGTTACTTTTATTATCTTTGAATGCATTTAAAATTTTAAATAAAAATAATCTTTTAACTATCAATTCTTTTGAATTAAAATTTATTATTTAAAAATCTTACATTTAGATCATTAAAATCTTATTTAAATTGTACAAATCTCATTATAGTGAATAGCTCTCAATCCACATCACATCATTGTGTGATGAGTACTGAAATTGGTTCCTAATTCATGAAGGTCCTTTTCAAACAGGAGCAGCTACGGTCCATTGTAGTGGACTGTCTGCTGCGCTCCTCTGCCCAATAAATTATTACCGCATGCAATAGTGTGTACCACATATAATAAATTATTAGGCATTTTTTAGACAGCAGACGGTCCATTGCAATAGACCGTAGCCACCCATTTTCAAACATGTCAGTTTCTTCTTATTTTCCTTAGAGCTCACTCTTCATCTACCACCTGTACTGATAATGACTTTTTTTAAAAAAATAATAATAATAATCATGAACACATAAATCTCAGCCAGACAAGTGAGTGAAGATCTCATTGTGGCCCAAAATTTCTTCAAATTTATAAGAGCCACACAATGAATGAAGTTACTTTTATCGTACAGCTTTGAGTCTTCCTCTTTTCTTTTTTTTTTGCTCAAACAGCTTTGAGTCTTCCTCGCCATATATATATTTTCAAAAACTATTCTCCTCGCATCCCTCACTTACCAATTCGATATATATGGCACGCCAATTATTAAAACTTCACTTCAAAAGCTTTAAAAGATTATGTTTTCAACTTGATAAACTTTTTTTTTTTTAATAACATCTAACATATTAATTACTCCTTTTGTAGAAACTAAATGACTAATTTAAGAAAGCTAATTAGCAAATTTACATTATATTAAGAACATTAGTCAATTTAATTATTTTTAAAAAATGTGTCTTGGTTTTTTTAAAGTATCTCTTTTAATCATATGCATTAGATGTTACTCGTTTTAACTCGAAAACCCCCTAATATATACCATTGATATAGAAAGTTTTTTTAAAAATGTCATAAATTTAGAAAATAAAACGAATCAAGGTTCTACATTTAGAATTAATACAAAACTCCCAAGTTCTTACAATAGGATAAAAGAATATAAAAATGGTTTTTTCCTCTCTTTATACTTGATTTACCCCACTTTTAATCTTCCCTGCTTCACGTTCTCATCTTCTTAGTCTACATCACCCTAGGTTTCCATTGTGTCGTCAGGCCAGAGCTTCCTCCTCCTCAGTTTTCTTGAATCTAGTCTCTAGTTCCTCAATTTTCGCCCTTAGTTTATTAATGTAGGTGACCACATCAGAGAGCAAAGAAGCTTTGTCCATTTTGGAAACATTAGGAACGGCGGAACAGAGAGCATAGAATCTTTGATTCAGTCTTTCTCTTCTTTGCCTCCCGACCTCCATGTGGTTTAGAGGCATTATTAGCTCTTGTGCTTTATCAGCCGCATTTCTTTCCTTTTTTCTAATGGATCGAGGCTTGGAAGAGGAAGATAAAAAAAGAGCTTTTTTAGAGTCATTGAGAGCTTCGTTCTTGAAATGATGATAAGGCTCAGAACCCAGACCTGGTGGACTAGGGATAAAGAAGTTGTCGAACTTGAAGACTAATTTAACAGCTTGAATCAGGCTCCAATCTTGGGTTTTCATTATACTGTTGGGGGTACTTGCAGGGAAGATTAAAGGTGAGGTAAATCAGATATAAAAAGGGGGAAAATGAAACAATGTCGTTTTGAAGGTTGCTGCAGATGAATTTTTAAATGTAGAAATGTTATTCCCATTAAAAATACAAGCAAAGTTGGATTAATATTTAAATAAGTATATTCCAACTAGTGGCGTGAAATTCTAAATGGAATATTCTTTTAACCATTTTCGCGAATGAAAGATGCTAAGATGACAATAATAACTGGATGGTTGAATAACAGAAAAATCAAATCTTGCACACTACTTGGTAAATTATTATAAGTCACTTAATACATAAAAAGTTGTGTTTAAAATATAAATTATTTATAAGGTAATAAACGAAGTTTTATATTTATTTGAAATAGTAATTGAAATCTTAATTTTTTTAATCATAATTTACGATATATAAAGTAAATATTAAAAAAAAATTGTTTCAATTTATACCAATAAAAACTTATTGAATCTCAAACTGTGATCCCAAGAATACACTTTGTCAATCTTACCCTGTTCCCTATAGTTGGGGACTCGATAGAGAGAAATAAATGCAGAAAAGTTTTTTTATAAAAAAAAAAAGTAAGAGAAAATGTACATCTTTTTTAAAATAAAGGCAAAAAAGGAAAAAATATTTATTTAATAATTTTTTTAGTTTGAGAGAATGAAGTATAAGTCACTCATAATAAAGTACTCAATAGGAAGAGTAATTAAATGTGCCTGAGATAATCAGGTGCTCAAGTGGCAATCTTTGAACCACCTAACAGTTCCGGAGAAAGACAAAAACCAAACCAACTCGTGGCTTACCTTCTTATTTTCAACCATACATCTCTTCACTTACTCACCGAACCGCCCCCCACAAAACCCCAAACCGTATTACTCGTATTTTATTGCACCAGATAATCATCCCAATGTTCATCTACTTTTTCCTCTGCATTTATATATAAATACAAATCTTCAACTTGTTGGTGGGAAGGGGAAAAAGGAGAGAAAGGGAGAAAGTTTGTTCCTTTTTCTTTTTTGTGTATTTGGGTATCTCTGAAAAATGGCTGGGACTGGAGTTTTTGCAGAGATTTTTGATGGAGAATTGTGCAAGTATTACGCTGATGGAGAATGGAAGAAGTCTTCTTCTGGGAAAAGCGTTCCTATTATTAATCCCACTACCAGAAAGACTCAGTACAAAGTTCAGGGTAATTAATTTTTTTATGACTGAAGAAGTTCTTTATCATCTTCTTTATTGTTCACTTGATGTTTACCTTTTTACCTCTGAAATTTTGAATGAAATGGTTCTTAGAAATGAAAATTGGCAAGATTTTTACGTATGAACAATGATCTTAAAGCTGGGGTTTATGTTTTCCTGTAGCGGAGATAGTAAGTGAAAGGAAGCTTGTAAGGTTATATGAGCAAATTGCTTATTGAGTCTTTTTATTGTATTATTGTAGCTTGTACACAAGAAGAGGTCAATAAGGCGATGGATTCAGCAAAATCTGCACAGAAGTCATGGGCAAAGACACCACTGTGGAAAAGAGCTGAGCTTCTTCACAAGGCAGCAGCCCTTCTTAAAGAACACAAAGCTCCAATTGCAGAGTGTCTTGTGAAAGAAATTGCAAAACCAGCTAAAGATTCAGTCACAGAGGTGTGTGCATATTCTGTTGTGTTTTCCTGGGTTGTATACCAGACAAATATGATTGCTTTCAGAAATTGAAACAGAAGATATAGGCTTAATATAAATTCCAGTTGACTTTTTCGGAAGTTAAATAAATTACTATATTTATCATTTTTATATTAAATTAATTTGTCTAATTTATAAGCTAATAGTATAGAATCTAATAATATACAACATTTTCTATGATTAAATTATTTATTTAACTTCTTTAATCTCTAAAAAAAAAAGTCAACTGAGTCTTATATTAAAGATGGAGGGAGTATTTACTTACTTATTTAATTTTTTTTATGAAGGTTGTGAGGTCTGGGGATCTGGTTTCTTACTGTGCTGAAGAAGGTGTGAGGATTCTGGGAGAGGGCAAGTTCTTGGTATCAGATAGTTTTCCTGGAAATGAAAGGACCAAGTATTGCCTCACATCCAAGGTATATTTTTAGCATCTGTAGCCAAAGATTCTGTTTCAGATGAAGAACAAATTCCTAAACATTTGAGACAATATGCATATTCAGAAGTAAAACTATCTTTGCCATAAAGTACTGGAGTTTAAAATTAGGATGCATGAATATCTTGATACCACATGAAAAGTATGTGTTAATTTGAGAGTATTTTATAATCACTTTTCCTTAGCACATTAGACACTAATATCTACATGACAGTTCACTATTTTAGTCACTAATAGTTAACAATAAATATAATTAACTACTACTGTGGTCTGTCAACTAGTAATTTGATATCCTTCTTTCTTGTTAAGTTTTGTACATGACCTGTGATCTAAGAAATCCACAATTCATTTTTTTCAGATTCCATTGGGAGTAGTTTTAGCCATTCCACCATTTAATTATCCGGTAAATCTTGCTGTCTCAAAAATTGCTCCTGCACTGATTGCTGGAAACTCACTTGTGCTCAAGCCTCCTACTCAGGTATTAATTCTTATCTGAAAATAATTCAAATCCCTTATTCTCGATATAATTTAAAACAGTCAAAGGAAGTATGGATGGATGGGTCTGTTCATGCAAGTCAGAGTAATTAGCTTAGTCTAAAAGTCACTGCATGAGGTTCCAAGGTTCATCCATAGGTATTGGCGTATTGCACATTTGTGAGCCATGACTCAGATTAATTTCTCCCCTCTTTTCTGCCTTATTCTTTTAGTGTCTATGATAGAATCCAGCCAGAAAAATTTTGTATGTATTATAGTGTGATACTAAGAAAATAGCAACAAATGGAGCAACTCTGATTGAGTAACTCTTACAAATGTATACTTACCTCTTCCACAAAAACTATCATTCTCTTCAACCAGTTCTTTTCTACTCTATTTTCTAAAACCCAAAGGATATAAAGGATTATAGAACCTCTCTTCCTTTTCTTCCAAAGAAACTCCAAGATTCACCTAGTCCTTGAGGTGGGAACAAGAACTATCATTATTTCCCATTTTGTTGTGAATGCCTTAACTGTCAACTCTCAAAGATCCCGAGGGTCAAGCCTCAGAAATGGCCAGTAAATGGAACTTGGTATGCAAATATTATTTTCACTGACAGTTCTGACACTGTGAAACTCATTATATACCTCTTTCCTATGCCATTTAAATGGGAATCTTAATTCAACTAAATTTGGAGAATTAATATGTATAATTAACATGGAAATTGCAAGGATAACTTATCAGTGAAGCTGATTTTTCTTATTCTCCTATGTTCTGCCTCTTAGGGAGCTGTTTCTTGTCTGCATATGGTTTACTGCTTTCACTTGGCTGGTTTTCCCAAAGGCTTAATCAGCTGTGTCACTGGCAAAGGTTCTGAGATTGGTGATTTCCTTACAATGCACCCAGGAGTAAACTGTATAAGGTAACCGCCTTTTTCCTTTATATCTGGAGCTTTAATGGCAAATCAAGTCCCCTACTTGTGGTGTGGGCTTTGCATAAGTTTTTGGTTTCTGGCTTTTCATCATCCTTTTGTGTTTCAGCTTCACCGGTGGAGATACTGGCATTTCAATTTCAAAGAAGGCGGGCATGATCCCTCTGCAAATGGAGTTGGGAGGAAAAGATGCCTGCATTGTACTTGAAGATGCTGACCTTGATTTGGTAGCTTCCAACATTATTAAAGGAGGCTTCTCATACAGGTAAAAATGGCTTTTCATACTGAGGTATTTTCCAAAGACACTAGATTACTAGACTGCTTCTCTCGATACTTTGAATGTAGCGTAAATTTCCATCTTCAAATGCAAAGCTATAAAATGATTTTCTCTGAGCTATCAAGTGCATGTATACAGTTTTCTACAATATATTTGCAAATGATATCTTTAGATGCTTGTTTTTCTTGTAATAACTGACTAGGTTTGTTTATATATTAAAATAGCTTAAGCCAATTTAACACGACTTGCCTGAAGGATATATACCTTTAATTCATCTTCTAATTAGTCAAGGACTTAATATATTCTGATAAGTTGATGTTGTTCAATAACAGTGGTCAGAGGTGCACTGCTGTGAAGGTTGTCCTGGTGATGGAATCTGTTGCTGATGCTTTGGTGGAGAAAGTTAAGGCCAAGGTGGCGAAACTGACTGTGGGGCCACCGGAAAACAACTGTGACATCACTCCGGTGGTGACAGAGTCATCAGCGAACTACATCGAAGGTCTTGTAAAGGATGCTAAAGAGAAAGGAGCAACATTCTGCCAAGAGTACAGGAGAGAAGGAAATCTGATTTGGCCTTTGCTTCTGGATAATGTGAGGCCTGATATGAGAATTGCATGGGAGGAACCATTTGGACCAGTCTTGCCTGTCATTAGAATCAATTCTGCTGAAGAAGGAATCCACCATTGCAATGCTAGCAATTTTGGACTTCAGGTATTAGTTAGATTTTGTGATAAAAACTAATCCTCAACAATTCAAGCTTCCCAGTTAAAATGATCCTTGAAAATGACTTGGATCCATCAACCTGTGCAGGGTTGTGTTTTCACAAAGGATGTGAACAAAGCAATTTTGATTAGTGATGCAATGGAGACAGGAACGGTTCAGATAAACTCAGCCCCAGCCCGAGGACCCGATCATTTCCCCTTCCAGGTGATCCAATCAAATTTTCTGCAACTTTTGAACATTCAACTGTTTGCAAAAATAAAAGGTTTTACTGTTTTGACCAAGGAAGTCAAATGAATCGAATACTGAGAAATGCCTTTTGCTTGTTGCAGGGTATCAAGGACAGTGGAATTGGATCGCAAGGGATTACAAACAGCATAAACATGATGACCAAGGTCAAGACCACTGTCATTAACTTGCCCACACCTTCTTATACCATGGGCTAGTTTATTATTATGATTAGTGTTGAAATAAAATATTTTAAGAGGGGGAAAAAAGTTTTATTCAGAGATTGTTTGATTGGTCTTAGCTGGCAAAAACTGATGATGGGTTTAGCTATTGAGTTTGGAAGCTGAGATTCAAACCAATATAAATAATGGTTGTAATGAATAATGATAGTGGGTCTACTTATTTTGTACTGAGATTTAACTACAAGTGCATCTCAAATATCTTGTGCCCTGTTAATAATTTAAGGAATATGAATCTTGTTACTTATTCAGTGTATCAACTATTCGCCTTTATCTGCTAAAATTTTTCATTACATCAGAATTATAATGTGGAACGTATAGAATCTACATCATAGTAAGGTCAAGCTTCTCTCCTAGTTTTCATATATCTAGATTAACCACAACGATTTCAATGTTTTTTTTTTTGGTGGTGCTGGGGGGTGGGGTTTGGTAAACTAAACAAAATGTTTTTCTTAAATCAAAACTGGTGAACAAAATTAGTGTTAATCATGCATACTTTTCGCATGTTTTACAACAACAATTATTATTATTCCAATAAGTAATGAATTTGATATAATTCAAAGAAGAACATGCTAGAATGTAAGTGCTGAACTGTGATTAATGATCAAAATACAGCCCCTCTAGGGACTTCTAAGTCAACGTTCTGACTCGCTAAAGGCAAAAGTAAGCTTATCATAATCACGCCATGTTTTTGTACTTTGTCAAAAATCAAAATGCTTTCATATGTTTTAATTTCATCCTTCCTTGTCAGATTTGATGGTAGCAAATTACGTGGCTACATTCACTTTCACGCCTTCACACGCAAACTAAATATATCAAAGTCAAGTTTGTTTTGTTGTCGTGCTTCCAGGGGAAGAAGATGCAACTATCAGGGCCCGTTTGGTGCAGAGAATTCGGCGGAGGGGGAGGGAACTTAATACAGTTCCCACGCGAGAAACCTATTTGGCGCGTCTACTTCCTGGGAACTCAGCTTCCCACCTTCATCCAAACTCCCACAAACGTGGGAATTTCAGCTCCCTCCATTTATGACGGGATCTTGAAAACTTCCTGGGAGAGTGAAATTTTTTGACTTAAAAGCCCCTGCGAAACATAAACCAGAGACGAGGTTGGAGCTGGAAGGAGTAGACGAAACAAGGTTCAGACGACAGCAAGCTTCAATCGAACGAGTAGGCAACAAAGATCGATTCGGTGCGTGGGTTGCGTATTGGTGAGGAAGGAAAGGTCGAAGCCATGGGTGTACAATGGCAGAAAATTCTTCTTCGGGTTGCGTATTGGTGAGGAAGGAAATGACGAAGAAAATTCTTCTTCTTCTTCTTCTTCTGTACAGTGGCTCTTCTTCTGTACAGTGACAGAAAATTCTTCTTCTTCTTCTATGTAGGAGGTGTACCTGTTTAAATCCACATGAATGTTTGGTTTAGATTCGTTAAATTTTGATGCCTATTATGAAACATGTATGATGAAATATTGTTTGTCTATATGTCCTGTGTGTCTATGGGTTGTTCGTTGTGTTATATATGTTGGCTGGTGGTATGATGTTGTGCTGCTGTCAAATTATACGTTGCTGTCATGTAATCCGTTCGAACTGCATTCCATTGTTGTGTGTTTACGTTCGAACGTAATCATAAAGTTCGAACGTCTACTCACAGTTTTTTGGCCCCCTGTTTTATTTGAATCTTGTTCTCATGTCATTCAAATTTGTTCATATCATGCATTATTGGAAGTTTTTCTTCATTGTTATACAGCTTTTGATTACGTTGATGTCTCATTGCAATTTGCATCTGAACCACGCTGCGATTTGGTTAGGGTTCGTTTTTGTCCGATGAAGAAAAAAAAATTCAGTCCAATTTCTTTTTCTAGGTTTTTTATTTTTAGAGGCAATATGAGAATTTTGCCTCATCTTCCCACTTAACCCACACCCAATTCTTCATACCAAACATTTTATTTTCCTTCAATTTCAGTTCCATTCCCATGTCTACCAAACAGTTTTAACATTTTAAGTTCCCTCTCAATCTTCCCTTCCATTCCTTTCCCTCTTATAAGTTCATTTCCCTTCTTAAATGTTCTCTGTACCAAACGGGCCCTCAGTAACTTTATCGATTGTTGTTTATTAACAAGATCTCAACAATCTTGCCTGAGACACGATCAAATCCTACTAATAATCTTTCTAAGATAGCCATGATCAGACAGACCAAGAGGAATACTAGCTTCCCCTCTAGAGTATATGAAGACAAAAAAGGTTATGATATGGGTGTGGAACAGTGGCGGAACTAGAAAATTTTTTAACCCGGGCCAAAAAATAAACATATTGAACTACTCTCTTTAATTCTTATTATAAGGCACCAATTAACAAATATATTTGGTTCTTTTTATAAAACACTTGTTTGTTTCCAAATAGCATTAAATATTTTTTTCATGTATACCCATAATTAAAAAGGTAGTGAGTGAGAGTAATAATTAATATGATATTGGAGTTTAGTGTAATTAATAGGGATAATATTGAAAATTACTTAAATTTTAGGACAAATTTAATGACTTTAACTGTTTTTATTGACTTGTGAGAATTGTTAGTTGGTTCCTTAAATAAGGACCAGAGAGAGTATTTACTAAATAGTATCAAATAACCTGGAAAATACAAACAAATAATAACAGATAATTATAAATTAAAACAATATATAAGATGATACTAATTTCTTTGGTATCTCAAACAAGAATTTTATTTTCCTCTCATACCCTAATGAGTAATGAAACAAATATTATCCTTACAGAGAAGATAAAAAATTAGTTGGGGCGTGGCCAAATAAAATATCATATAATATATACATATACATATTAACAAATTTTATAAGATCAGTCAGGGTGGCCAACACTACGTTCCGCCTCTGGTGTGGAAATGATTATGATCTCTCTCCTTCTGTAGATTCCCTCTCTAGACTGAGTCTCCTTCCTCTTTGTTTGTGCTACTCCTTTTATGCTATTTATGTTTTTTGCTTTATGATTGTCAGAAATATTAGGGAATAGTTTATTAGTTGGTTGAGGCTTATTCTATATAAAGGGTTTAATCATTATAGTTTAAGGTGTGAGTTGGATAGTGAAATCCTCACCAAGTTAAAGAGAGATTAATTTGATTCTGATACCTAAAGTTAGGGTTTGTTGTATTGTATGAGTATATTGCTCTTCTTGATATTAATACAATATTCTTCATCTTCTCCGTATTATTTCTCTAATCACTTTTGTTAACAATGATATTTTGATTGCGCTGAACTTTTATCCATTTCTTGTACGCTTGCGTTAATCGTTTTATACAAATGTGTGTGTGTTGTCCTTGTTTGGGATTGGACACCTAAAAATACTTATTTACACAAATCGGGACAAAACTCTTCTCTTCGTATACTGTAAATCAGGATTAAAAGCTACTTTTAAAGGTTTCAATTGCTATTCTAAACAACCACTGAAATTAGCCAGTAAAAGCCTCATCCTGTGGTGCTTGCCATTATGGCTATAGACAATCACTTTAAAATTTCGTACAAAACTCTCCTCCAAATGAGATTGGACGGTAATCGAAATTAGTTTATACTTCCAATAGAAATATGGTGTTTTTGTTCGCTCTTGATATGTTTCTTGTTGCAAATGATGTCATGCCTGGGGCCAGTGGCAGACCTAGGTTGTAAGTTGGGGGCAAGTGTCCCCAATTATTTGGGATTTTTTATTATAAAAAAATTAATACATGTTTAAATGATTGTCCACATTTAAATTAAGTGTCCACCTTTAATACATCAAGACTGCACTTTGTAATTAGATTGGGGATGAATGGTTGAATGATTGTTTAGTGCCTTATATTGAAAAATATGTATTTGATAGCATTGATAATAAGACAATTATGATATAATTTAAAAAAATAAGGCCTAAAAGAATGACATTGTAATTATTTTTATTATAATATACTTTTGCTATTAAAATATATGTACTTGAACTTATTGAGTGTCCACCCTTCATTGTTATTTATGTAGCTGCATTTATTTCTAATAATACTTAGTCTTGCTTTTCTAAATAACAAGTTTGTAAAATAATTGTCTCTCTTATTACATCATTAATATTCACTTGATTTCATAAATATTTTTTTAATATATATATTTTTTTGTTATTTATATTCTTTTATTTTTTAATACATTTAAAACTATCCTTAAAAAAAAATTAAGGACAGCCCAATTATGTCCCCTTCTACAATTTTCTGGATCCGCCGTTACCTGGAGCAGCATGACATTGCATGAGGTAGGCGGAAAGAGGAGGAACAACAACCCTTCTCAGTTTTTTTTTTTTTTTGATACCGTTGTGAACCCAACCAAAATACACAAAAAAAAATAAAAATAAAATAAATGGTAACAAAAGCTCTTCTTGATTTTTACGTTGTTGACTTGGAAAATTCTCCTTTCAAAGCCAAATGAATGTCATTTCTGATTATTGACTTGTGATTGAGATTTGACAATGAAATGTTGATTAAGTTAGAAAAGTCTTCCCTACTCTTAATGACCATAAAAGAAAATTTCCAAATCATACATTGATGCAGATTAACATTGGGATTAGGAAATGTGTGTGAAGTCAATATGGAGAAAAAAATAGAAATTTAAAAATATAAAAAGATATATCTTATTTATGTTGATAGGTTTAAATTAGGAAATCTCATTAGGAAAAATAACAAAAAATTAAAAATGTTTTTCATTAATGGTGATTAGTTTTCAGGTTAGAAAATGTTATTAGGAAAAAACATAAAAAATTAAAAAAGGAAAAGAAATATCCCTCATTGATGATGATTAGGTTTCAAGACATGAAGTTTCATTAACAAAAAATATTAAAAAAGAAAACGAAAATTGAAATTGAATGGCTTTTAATGGGATTTTCTCTAATAAATATACTTCAAGAATATATATTTTTTTTTTTTAATGATCTTAATGGTTTGAGTGGTAGAGTGGCCATGCTCCTATGATCCACTACTTAAGCCGCTCCGGTTTGTCCCTCTCCCAATTCCATCCAATCTACCTTGCAAATCAGAGAAAGTGTAGGAGGGTTCAATTTTGTCTAGCGGGGTGCTTCAGTGATGTTGTGGCCGAAGGAAGATGACAATGGTGGTTGCCTGGTTGGTCGAAGCTCTATCACTATTCTGATCTTCTTCCACGGTGATGGTGAAGGAGAGAGATGAAGATCAGTGAATGAGGGAGAGAGGAAGAAAGAGATGATGAGGTGTGATGCCTCATCGTATTGAGCTTAGTGACGTGGATGATGAGGTGACATGATATGTGTATTGTTTGACTGATTTAATAGTCAAATTTAACATTGGAGGACGGTTGAATAAAATTGCTACGTTTTGTAAACTTCAAGAGCAAAATTGCTCATAAAAAAATTTATAGATACCCACAGCTTCTCAGTGAAAACTTTCGAGATAAAAATGATACTTAACCCATTTTGATATATGCTGTATTTGGATTAGTGTTTGTTTGGAGAACAATAGAAAAATATTTTTGGAGTCAAAAACATGGTTTGAAGAAAAAATAATCAAACACTTGAGAAAAAGGCAAAAACACTTTTTTCTTCAAAACGTTTGACTTTCAAATACTGTCAAATTCTACAAAAAAAACATCGTTTTCTCATAAGCTATATTTTTTTTTTTTTTTACCTTTTTAAAGACATTCAATAAAATCTATTATTTGAAATCATTTTTTTTCACTTTTTTACTAGAAAAAATATTCTCTAAAAGCTAATACAAGTACAATTTTAGAGAATAGCTTCCAAAGATTTTTTTTTTGTTTTTTTGAAAAAAGTGATTTCAAATAATAAACTTTAGAGAATAGCTTTGTAAAGGTAAGAAAAAATAGTTTCTGGGATGGGGGAACCATGACTTTCCACCCCAAATCATGGTTTTTAGACAAAAAAAAAAAAAAGATTCAAGAGAAAAACAAAATGACAAAACCATAGTTTTGTTTGAAAAAAATGATTATATTTAAGAGTGTTTGGGTTGTTTTTTGAAAACCCAAACACAGTTTCAGCCACATGTTATATCAATTCTCTTTCCCAAAAGTTATATGTTCCACCCATAAATTCATATAACTTCAACTTTTCATTAATATATGATTTAGACCCTTGGACTATCTAGAAACATTTACTTCCCATTATATGGGCTCAAATACTGGGACCTTATCCTTATGGGCCTTTGAGACCCAATATGTATGGGACGACATTTCCGGATCCCTATGGGCCTTTTAATCCCAATTCGTATACTTGTTTTTTATAGTGAAATTTATACCCTTCCCAGTCAAATTACCCCTTAACATTTAGATTTAGAAATATATCGATGCTAGCTGGATCAAGTTGAATGTTGATAGAGCTATGGAGTTGCAGTCTTCTATGGCGGGTTGTGGGGGTGTTTTCCGTGGTTTTGTAGGTAACTGGATTGTGGGGTTTAGCAGGGATTGGTATATGTCAATCGGCTACTGTTGAAGAATGGGCAGTGGCAGAAGGGCTTCAATTGGCTTGAGATTTGGGGATGAAAAAAATCATGGGAGAATCCTTACCAAGGCCCAATTAAGGCCCAAAATTGCAAAAAGGGCCCCAACCACTTTCAACTACCACAAATGGCCCTAGGGCCCTGATGGGTATTTTGTCAAAAATGAAATTACATTGGTGCCCTGAGATTAAAAAAGAAAAAAGGAAGGTCTGGAGTCTGGGCAATGGCGCATTCTGATCTAAGAAAGGAAAACGCCGAGAGGAGGAATTAATTTGAAAACCACTTTCGAAAAGCCTTCGAGCCCTATACTCCTCCCCTTCGCCGTTCGCGCCGTCAATACTCCCTCTCCTTCGCGCCATCGTGCCGTCTCCTTCTCCTTTCGGCAATACTTCCTTCTCCTCTCTTCAGACTTTAGGTTTCACTTACAGGTATCAAACCATTCGCACAATTATATAAAAATCACAAATGTTTTGTCACTTGTCACTGTTTTGAGGGGATGACTTTAGGACGGCCGTCGCTCTGGTTTTTCCTCAGGTTGCTCTGGTTTTGGGTATTGATGGCGGAGCTCTAGGGAAAAGGGAATTTTTAATTTAATTATATCTGGTAGTTAGCTTCTTAGTAAATGGAACATTGTGTGGGAAATTGAATATGATGATCATGGGTGCGTAACTGATAAGTTCTAATGAAGTCTTGTTGAAGCAAATGCTTCCGTGCGTTATTTTGTTAGCATATATGCTTTTTTAGGGGATAAATGATGTAAAGTAAAAAGATATTTAGGACGTAGAAGGAAAATGTTTTGTGTCATTGAATCATATAAATGGTAGTCACCCATAGAATTGTTGCTCCCATGCAAGACGGAGGGAGAGTATGCGCTTGTAGTCACCCATAGAAATCGGGTTAGGTTGCTTGTGGTTAAAAACGCACTCATTTCTGCTATTTTATACAACCCACAACATTCATATTCATAATTTCGGAATGCATTTTTGTTTGCTTGTTGATTTGTCAATGCATCTACAATTATTGTTGTCTTGTTTGGCTGCAACTGCTATTGAATTTATGTACTAATTTGGCTGTTGAATCTGGATTGAAGTGCTGTTATTAGCGTGATTTGCTGCTGATTTGTAAGCTGCTGAATTGAGAAAATATTGTGCATCATTTGTGAGTTCTCGATGTTGTTTCTACTATGATTGTGAGTTAATTGCTGGACTGTGGGTGTTAGTGGTGAAAAGCCGAGTCTTCAATTTGTGAGTGAATTTCGAGGTTGCATTGGTAGTTGCAATTTTGGAAAAATCTTACAAGAATCCTGGTTTCACTGTTGCTTTTGCTGCCTTGGACTTATCTCTGTAATCTGAATTTTGCTTGCTGCAATTGAGTTGCGTTTGCACATTACTTCTCTGAGGTTTACCCTATCCAAAAGCAAAAGCTAATAATTGAGGATGAATATTACCTCTGATATTGTTGTAAATGACCCCTGTTATTGTTGTAAATGACCCCTGTTATTGTTGTTAATACCCCCTGTTATTGTTGTAAATGACCCTTAATATTGTTGTTAATACCCCCTGTTAGGATTTGCTATATAGGATTTGCTGTATTTGGTCAAGTAATGATTCTGTATTGGGTTAGGAGATAGCAATAGATTTTAGGTGGTTAAAATGAATCATAGACTGCAAGTAATTATTGAACAGTCTCTTTAAATGTTTCACCTAAATTTTTACTAGATCATATCAATTACATTGGCATTGCCTAAAGTGAAAATGATGGGTTTCATAATGCCTTCCAAAAACTTATTCACATTCTTACCCTTTTAATGCTTCTTACATTGGCATTGCCTAAAGTGAAAATGATGTTTCACTTGAATTTTTACTTTTTGGTCATACTTAGTTGATCTCCCCTTCCCCTTTTAATGCTTCTTACTATATTTGTGTAGTTTTCTTTAACATGGCTATTTCACCTCAGGTTCTTCTTTTCATATATGTGTGTTTTTGGTTCAGGAGCAGAAGTTTTTGATTGGCCTCATTTTAATGGTTCCTGTTTATGCACTGGAATCGGTAAGTAGCATTTATTAAATATTGTTTCACTTTCTTTTTCTTGGTTTGTTAAGTTTATCTAGGGTTTAATGGTTTGATGTACTACAGAATAAAATCAGCTTTATAATGTTTTTATTTATTTTTCCATGAACAACACATTGTTGAATTCTGATATTTTTTTTATGCAGTTTTTGTCACTACTTGATTCCAGTGCAGCATTTAACTGTGAAATTATCCGAGATTGTTATGAAGCTTTTGCATTATATTGCTTTGGGAGATACTTGATAGCTTGCTTAGGGATGGCTCAGAGCAAGGGGAGGATGGGCACACAATGCCATTCTACACAGACGAAGAACTTCATGAATTGAAGGTCGAGTTGTTGTGGTGGCTGGTCACCCATCCTAGTAACAACCATCAGGCAAAAGTGTTGTCGTTAATGGAGAACTTCCAGAAGCAAAAGAAAAGACATTAGGAGGCATAGTTGTTAGGACACATGTATATTTATGACTCCTTTTGTATTTCATGAGGATGACCTTCATTTGTTCTTTTGCAAATAGCCTACTGATGTTAACTTTACAAAACAGTTTGACAAATCTGTCAGGCAATAGTGAAAAGTTTAGGCAAAAGTGTATAAAGTTTCCATGTGTCCAATGTTACTTGTTTATTATATATGATTGTCATGAGTTTTTTTCCTACATATTTCTTACTGGAAACTCTGTCAGTGTATGTTACTGGAAACTTTGTCAGAGGTCATTTATTGTTGTAAATGACCCCTGATATTGTTGTAAATGACCCCTGTTATTGTTGTAAATAACCCCTGATATTGTTGTAAATGACCACTGTTATTGTTGTAAATGACCCCTGATATTGTTGTAAATGACCCCTGATATTGTTGTTAATGACCCCTGATATTGTTGTTAATGACCCCTGTTATTGTTGTTAATGACCCCTGTTATTGTTGTAAATGACCCCTGATATTGTTGTAAATGACCCTTGTTATTGTTGTAAATGACCCATGTTATTGTTGTAAATGACCCCTGTTATTGTTGTAAATGACCCCTGATATTGTTGTTAATGACCCCTGATATTGTTGTAAATGACCCCTGTTATTGTTGTAAATGACCCCTGATATTGTTGTTAATGACCCTGTTATTGTTGTAAATGACCCACGATATTGTTGTAAATGACCCTCGATATTGTTGTAAATGACCATTGTTATTGTTGTAAAATAACAGGGTCATTAACAACAATATCAGGGGTCATTTACAACAATAACAGGGGTCATTTACAACAATATCAGGGGTCATTTACAACAATAACAGGGGTCATTTACAATATCAGGGGTCATTTACAACAATAACAGGAGGTATTAACAACAATAACATGGGTCATTTACAACAATATCAGGGGTCATTTACAACAATATCAGGGGGCTTTAACAACAATATCAGGGGGCGTTTGCAGGAGCATTTTTTTCTCATATCATGAACAAATATCATAAAAGAAGGAAAAATTTCCTCTTGTCATTGAATTCAAATGGTCAAGTTAGCATCAGTAGACAATTTACAGAAATACAAATGTTGAAGGTCATTCTCATGAATACAAATTTGTCATAAATACATATGCACGTGTACACAACAAGTGATCAACTACAATGTGTCCTAACAACTATACTGCCTAATGTCTCATCTTCTACTTCTGAGACTACTCAATGATGGACAACATTGCATCTCTATCCAATTGTGTAATCTATTCAAGTACCTGTACACACAAAGGCAAACATCAGTTAGCTAGAGAATTGATACAATAAATATGCTCACAAGTGAAATCATTCTTTATTGCAAGTTACCTCAAGAAAGGATGCATTTTGTGGATCATCCAACCACCTCAGAGGTCTATCATCAACAGAAAACTCATTCCTCCAAAAAGTGATTGTGTGAGTTACAACTTCTGGTGGAGGAGCAGCAGAATGTCCTGTCTCTCCATAAAGCAATCTTGCTATTCCAGTAAAACTTGTAGACCTTCAATGATCTTCAGGAGGGGCATCAACAGTAGACTGTCTTGCTCGGTTAAAGAATAAAGAATTCATTCAATCGTAATGAAGGTGTGGTACACAACACAAGCCCACTAATTAGTTTAACTAACCTCAGTCTTAAATATAGGACATAGTAGTTTGTAATTATATCCTATATTTAAGGCCGGAGGAGGAGTATATACATTCCATTCTAAACTGAAAAATAGCTCAGAATTCAGGGGCGGGTGAGGCACCTGTATTATATATCGCCAAGCACAACTAGTTCGGTGACCCATTTTGATGCTTTTGACCCTTGAACTTTGAATGTTAGAACTAAGAGGGCACTACGTAGTGAGGACATCAGGAAGGGGAGTCCAGCCGCCAAGTATCTTGCCACCCACATCAGGAAAATTTTCATATCCAGGTATGGGAAGTACCTTGCCATTCACATCTACATGTATTGGATATTTCAGAAGGTGCCCCTGTAATGGACTGAACTCATCAGCTGTGTACTCATTTTGCAAAATGTAATCCTCAAGCCAGTGAGCCTAAGAATCCCTACAAAAGTCTAGGTGCATTATTTAATTTTATCACAAGATTAACCCCGCTTCCTTTAATTTGATTGAATATGTTAATATATTATATATAATAAAATAATAAGAAAGAGTTCCCCACCAAAATCTTGCCAATCAAAATCAAAGCTAATTAATCATATTGGACTTGTTAATCCAAACCAATTACTCTGCTTGGTGGCAATATGACATCCTAGCTAAAATACTATTAGTTTATCTGATTGACCGAGTCAGACACGTCTCATGCAATTTTTACCCAGAAGGTTAAAAAGTACAAGTAGCACATCAAATGTATCACAGCAACATCAGCACATGATTTACATAAACAAATCATATTCAGAGCAACTTCACAATGAGATTAAGCTAAAGTCAGGATTCTTGGAACACTTTCACAGCAGCAAGTTATCGATTTAGGACACAATCATATTCAAATCCTCAATTCCAAGATCCTTGTCACAGCAATAAAATGACAGCAAATTCACATTTATGATCTTCTACGTATAATATAAAAGCGCAATAAGTTACATTATCGTGAGTTGTGTACACAATGTGTTTCATTTGAATTGCATAGCCAGTGAGAAACTCAAGTTTTGGACTTGAAATGATAATGTTTCTTTGTCTGGCCAAAGAATGAGGATATGTTAATGATGAAGATTAATTAAAGTACAGAATTTCACCTTTATATATGGGGGAACTAACAGAGTTTGACGGTGATGATGGTTGTAATACTACTTATCTGATATCTCTGACTTACGGACTATGTGGGATTCCAACAGATCGCACAGAGGAGAACTAAAACTGCAGCATCCCAAAAAAAAAAACGGAAAAAAAATTGAATTGAAGGAATATTCATCCTCAATTATTAGCTTTTGCTTTTGGATAGGGTAAACCTCAGAGAAGTAATGTGCAAACGCAACTCAATTGCAGCAAGCAAAATTCAGATTACAGAGATAAGTCCAAGGCAGCAAAAGCAACAGTGAAACCAGGATTCTTGTAAGATTTTTCCAAAATTGCAACTACCAATGCAACCTCGAAATTCACTCACAAATTGAAGACTCGGCTTTTCACCACTAACACCCACAGTCCAGCAATTAACTCACAATCATAGTAGAAACAACATCGAGAACTCACAAATGATGCACAATATTTTCTCAATTCAGCAGCTTACAAATCAGCAGCAAATCACGCTAATAACAGCACTTCAATCCAGATTCAATGACCAAATTAGTACATAAATTCAATAGCAGTTGCAGCCAAACAAGACAACAATAATTGTAGATGCATTGACAAATCAACAAGCAAACAAAAATGCATTCCGAAATTATGAATATGAATGTCGTGGGTTGTATAAAATAGCAGAAATGAGTGCGTTTTTAACCACAAGCAACCTAACCCGATTTCTATGGGTGACTACAAGCGCATACTCTCCCTCCGTCTTGCATGGGAGCAACAATTCTATGGGTGACTACCATTTATATTATTCAATGACACAAAACATTTTCCTTCTACGTCCTAAATATCTTTTTACTTTACATCATTTATCCCCTAAAAAAGCATATATGCTAACAAAATAACGCACGGAAGCATTTGCTTCAACAAGACTTCATTAGAACTTATCGGTTACGCATCCATGATCATCATATTCAATTATCCCACACAATATTCCATTTACTAAGAAGCTAACTACCAGATAAAATTAAATTAAAAATTCCCTTTTCTCTATAGCTCCGCCATCAATACCCAAAACCAGAGCAACCTGAGGGGAAAAACCAGAGCGACGGCCGTCCTAAAGTCATCCCCTCAAAACAGTGACAAGTGACAAAACATTTGTGATTTTTATATAATTGTGTGAATGGTTTGATACCTGTAAGTGAAACCTAAAGTCTGAAGAGAGGAGAAGGAAGTATTGCCGAAAGGAGAAGGAGACGGCACGATGGCGCGAAGGAGAGGGAGTATTGACGGCGCGAACGGCGAAGGGGAGGGAGTATAGGGCTCGAAGGCTTTTCGAAAGTGGTTTTCAAATTAATTCCTCCTCTCAGCGTTTTTTCCTTTCTTAGATCAGAATGCGCCATTACCCAGACTCCAGACCTTCCTTTTTTCTTTTTTAATCTCAGGGCACCAATGTAATTTCATTTTTTGACAAAATACCCATCAGGGCCCTAGGGCCATTTGTGGTAGTTGAAAGTGGTTGGGGCCCTTTTTGCAATTTTGGGCCTTAATTGGGCCTTGGTAAGGATTCTCCCAAAAATCATTTTGGAATCTGATTTGGATGAGGTCATTAATTTGATATTAGATGATTTTTGCAATACTGGGAGCAATTTGATTGTTAAGATTAAGGATATGCTGTATTGGGATTGACAAGTGAACTTCCGTGTAATCCCTTAAGAGGTCAATCGGGTTGCAGATGCTTTAGCTAAGTCAGGCATTTCTAATTCTTCTATGTTAGAGGTGTGTCTTAATTACCTTAGGTCTTGGGTAGTTCAGGAGAGCTTAGAATTAAATTCCTCTTTTGTGTAATTTCTTTGTTGTAATTTAGGCACTTAGCCTTCTCTTATATCAAAAAAAGAAAAGAAAAAAGGATTTATCGATGCTGTAATGTGAGTTATGTGCTATGAATAAATTTCTTGGATTATCATGTGTTTCGAAATATATAGCAAACAATTTGAAATATATTGATTTGAATGAACATAATTGTATTGTATTGTTGTTAAATGTTGTCTATAGTTATTTGATAAAAGAATATTAGTTGAGATTAACTGTTAAAAATATTATTTATGAATTATATGATCAATAAATTAATTTATGGTCCATTTAGCTTATCTTTTTTTTTTTTGAACAACTCTAATGATATTGATAACTGGAGTCAACGCGATACAGGGAAACAAAAGAAGGTACTCAGGCAATAAGCCTAGTAAACACAAAACAACTCAACAAAAGAAAGCACAAGAAAGCAAACAACCAACTACAAAGCAGATAAAAGATAGAAGCCACCCAGTAGGGAGGCGGGACACTGATCGGCCCGGGATCAAAATATCTGGGTAGGACCGAGACGTGGTCCCGATGATCCCTAACACTCCGACAATCTTCTTCCAGCAACTAGGACAAAGAAGGTAAGGGTATGTCTATACCCACCCCACAGGGCACACCTCCTTATTAGTAGATACAACAAGCCAATTTCTTTGCTTCAATTCCCCAGCGGGAGTAAAAGTAATTGAAAAGTCGGAATCGATTTAAGAGCAAGTAGAATATCATCGAGGACGCCCAAGATTGCCATTCACATGAATCCTGTTGATAATTGTTTGCAAGTCGTTCAAGGGTCTGGCAGTCGGTCTCAAAAATGACATTTTTATTCCCAGATCTTGGGCAATCATCAAAGCCCTGTGCAATGCTAAAGCTTCAGTCATAAAGGCTGAAATTGATTTGACTTTGTCAGTAAAAGTCCACTGGACATGACCCCAATGATCACGACAAACCAGGCCAATGGCAGCAGAAGACTCTACAAAGGAGCCATCCATATTGACCTTTAGCATATGTCTCTCCGGTGGGATCCATCGGACGACTTTGATTGGAGGCTTAGGGGTTGTTTCTTCATCATACCTGGGGAAATTCGCATTCCAGTGACCAAGTAGCGCCTGGTTTGCTTTCTCAATGACCGCTCTGGGATCCGGTGCTATACCATTGAAGACCTGATCGTTTCTTCCCTTCCAAATAAACCATAACAACCAGTTAATGGAAGCAATATCAAAGTCTGATAACGGGCAAGATGGATGCATAATAGTAACCCACCACTGATTAAAGCTGTGAATATTACCAAGGTCACTTTTGATTGACAGCTGACTACCAAACCAGACGCACCTCGCCCAATGGCAGTGGAAGAAGAGGTGTTCTAGAGTTTCACAGGAGGCCTGGCAGACCGGGCATACCTTCGTAGGGCCCCTCTTTCTTTTAAATAAGGCTCCATTTGTTGCAAGTGAGTTGGATAAGCATCTCCACAAAAAGGTTACCACTCTGGGGATGGCTTTGACTTTCCAGGTTTTTTTCCAAACTGCACCTGGGATTTGAACTGAGCTTCCGGGAAGAGGAGAACGGGTCGCACGTGTTGTCTTGCGTCGGGTGGTATCCCGCTTAACACTATACTTCCCATTGGTAGCTAGCCTCCATCCGAGATGATCGTTTGAGGAGTCCGAGATAATGGGATCAAAGTAATAGCGTTACATGTGAGATCATCGGTCTTGCACTGATAGATGTGATATTCCAAGCATCTATTACCCGCATCTATTATGGAAGCAACTCGTTGGTCGATTCTTTGAGCCTATCATCATCAATAACGGCCTCAAGTCGGGGAGGAGGGATCCGGTTGTCCCGCCGCATTCGGGCGGACTCACCATTACCAATCTGCCAAAGATAGATCATTTTTTATGAAATCTCTCCCTTCAAGAATACTTGACCAACACCATGAGGCTCTATGGCCTTTTTAGCATCTAGGAACACATTATTGGGAAAATATAGGCCCTTCAGACTTGCACCCAAAGGTCGTTGGGATTCTGAGTCAAGCGCCAGGCTGTCTTCGCAAGTAGGGCATTATTAAATTTGATAAAGTCACGGAAACCCATACCCCCTTCAGATTTAGGTCGTGTAAGTTTGTTCCATGCCATCCAATGAGTCTTGTTTTGTCCTTCCTACCAGAAATCTGCCACCAAACTGTTTAGGGCTTTACATGTTTTGACAGGAAATTTGAAACAGGTCATAGGGAAGATTAGGATAGCATTTATAATAGCCTTGATCATGACCTCTCGTCCTGCAAATGATAAATGTTTACTGCTCCATCCGAGGGTCTTTTTTCCAATCTTCTCACGAACATAAGCTAGTGCCTGGTGCTTGGTCTTCCCCCAAACACTGGGAATTCTCAGATATCTGCCTTGATCTGTGCTTCCTGTCGGGTGCGGGGTATTATACGAGAAGACAATGCTAGATTTGTCCGATTTGGTAGTTGCCACGATCTTGAGCAATATTGCTTGGAGTATTTGGGCCAAGGCACGGCAATTCAGTACTGCATTCATAAAAAACAAGGCATCATCTGCGAAGAAGGCGTGAGACAGGATTGGACAATTATTACTTAATCTAATCCCAGTTAATCGCCCCTGTGACACAGCTTTATTAATCATATTTGAGAGCACCTCCAGGGACAGAATAAATAGATAAGGCGATAGGGGATCTCCTGCCTAAGCCCTCTACTGGGGCTAATTGATGATATTTTCTCCCCTGCAATACATAAATTAAGGTGGACAGTTTCCACACAATTCATAACAAGATTGACCCACTTAATTGAGAAGCCAAATTTTAACAAAACATTCCTCAAGAAGTCACACTCAACCCTATCATAGGCCTTACTCATATCCATTTTTAAAGCAAACTCAAATTTTTACCAGTTTTTTTCCGTCTCAAATAATGGAACACTTCATGGGCTATGATAATGTTGTCTTGAATTAAACGGCCAGGTACAAAGGCACCCTGGTTAGGAGAAATGCACTTATCAAGACAGTGTTTCATTCTATTGGCCAGGACTTTAGAGATAATTTTGTAAGAGAAATTGCATAGGCCAATTGGACGGAAATGAGCAACTGTTTCAGGCTTATCAACCTTTGGAATAAGAGTAATATTGGTTCCATTAATCTCATACAACGGGAGGTTCTTATCAAAAAAAATTTTCACCATTTTAACTGTAGACTCTCCCACCTTATCCCGTGAGTATTGGTAGAATTTACCTGGAAAACTGTCTGGCCCAGGGGCTTTTGCTCCTCCCAACTCAAAGACAGCAATTCAGACTTCCTCACTCGTGACAGGGCGGAGGAGCCGTTCATTTGAAGCATCATCAATCCTTATGTCGGCTGCATCTAAAGCTGGGGTCAGTTGCCTAGGCCCTGAAGGAGAGAACAAAGTTCTTTGAAATAATCGTGAACATGGCATTTATTGTACTTTTGTCCCGCGTCCACACGCCATTATCGTCCTTGATGCTTAAGATCGAATTACGCCTTCTCCTGATAAGCGTGGTAAGGTGGAAGAATTTTGAGTTTCTATCTCCAGATTTCAGCCAAGAGATGCGAGAGCATTGCCACCAATAGTTTTCTTCCTGATCCATTAGTTCCTTAATTTTTTGGAGAAGGGATGTTTCTTCCCTTTTGCTGGTCTCAGTTTGATAGCCCTGTCTAACCGTAGTTAGGCAAGACTTCAATGCGTCTATCATCTTCCTACGGTTAGGGAAGTTCTGTTTGCTCCAATTTATAAGGTATTTTCGACAATTATTCAAAGAAAGAGCAAACCGAATAACAGCATGATTAGGCGCAAGGCACATACTTCCCAACTATTCCGAATCACCCGCATAAAATCAACATGAGCAGTCCAAGAATCCTCAAACCTAAACGGTTTTATTTTATTAGAAGAAACATGAGTAAAGTTAACAATCAACACATGATGGTCCGAACCAAAGGGTTCAATGTGAAAAACTTGACAAGAAGGAAACTTATGACAAAAAATATCATTGCCCATAGTTCGGTCAATTCGCTCTCTGATAGTTACCTCATCCTGCCTGCGGTTGCACCATGTAAACCATGATCCATGGAACCCCAGATCAATAAGGGAACAATCTGAGATAAATTTTTAGAAATTACGGATCTTCCGGATGGCTCTTGGGTTTCCTCCTGTTTTCCCGTGAGACATGGTGTCATTGAAATCCCCTATACACACCCAACTTTGACTCCTCCGGGAGGCGAAGGTGATGATATTTTGTAAGTCTCAAGCCTGTCCTTCTCTTTGGGTGGCCCATAAACAAAAGTGATATAATAAGGGAGCTCAACTGACGGATCAGATACAGAGGTGTGAATGACATTCCTGGATGAGGAGATGATATTAACAATAGTATTTTTATCCCAGAATAAAGCAAGTCCTCCACTCAAACCAACTGGGTCAATAATCCACTCTTCCTCGAACCCACATCGCTGTCGTATCCTGCTAACATACTTTTGATTCTTCCTGGTCTCCATGATGAAGACGATTTGGGGTTTTTGTTTATTACATATTTCTTTAAGGAATTTGACTGTCAGAGGAACCCCTAACCCGTGACAGTTCCAAGCTAGAAGACTCATGGCGAACCGATGGCTGCTTGGTGACAGCCATCGGCGTGTGTGAGCATTACAGTCAATAGTATGATGTTGGGGGTCAGCAGTGGACCCAAATTCTTCAGTCAAAGAGTTGATGGGGACCACCAGGGTGACAGGCTTAATATTTTTAGTGTTGTATTTGGCCTTTCTTCCCCTCATCACTTTTTTTAAATTCCTCACATTTTTACGGGTACTCACAGGGCTTGTGTATGAAATAGGGGGCACACCCGACGGTACTTGATGGTTTTCCAGGAACAACAACCTTTTTTTTGGTGGATTAGAGAGCCAATCGTCTTCCTCAGCATCTTGAGCTCTTTTTATGTTAAGGTTACGGACCCCAGTGGTAACAGCCGAAAGTGGAGATAGTCCGACAAAGGGGACTAGGGCCTTAGAATTCTCAGCTTCAGAGGTCAGATATTCCACTTGGTAGGGCGGTGGCTGGTTGGCCGGTGGTGGTTGGTCGGAGTTCTTCTCAGGAAAGTGACCCTGGAACCGCGGGACAGTGGCTGAACCCGGTATAACTTCTTCACTTGAGTTTCGCCGAGAATCAAGCCGTGAGGAGAGAGGATTTGAATGCATATAATCGGAAATCAAAGGATTAATGATTTTATTAATGCAAATTCCCTTTTGATTTAGCCCATAACCGCGATCCACAAGAATAGGAGAGCTGTTACCAGATTTAGGAATTTCTTGAATGCAGTTTCCCTTCTGATTTCGCCCATCAATGCGATCCACAAAAATAGGAGAGCAGTTTCCCTTTTGATTTCACCCATCAATGCGATCCACAAAAATAGGAGAGCTGTTATCGATTTAGGAATTTCTTTAATGCAATTTCCTTTTGATTTCGCTCATCAATGCGATCCACAAGAATAGGGAGCGGTTTCCCTTCCGATTTCGCCCATCAATGCGATCCACAAAAGTAGGAGAGCTGTTACCAGATTTAGGAATTTCTTTAATGCAATTTCCCTTTTGATTTCGCCCATCATTGCGATCCACAAGAATAGGGGAGCTGTTACCAGATTTACAAACCTCATGCTCCAAATTCGGGATTACACACGGTTGAATATGCAAATTTCCATTTAGGGAGAGATCCCCAATTAATGACCCCATAACTGAAGCCGTGAGAATAGGTGTTTGATTCAACGGTGGACACACCTTGATTGCCGGTAGGAAGGAGATGCTCGGACCTCCCATGAATATCGCAGGGATTGGAATATTTGAATTAAATCGTCCGTCTTCACCTTCCTCGCTGCATAAGGAAAGATTTGTAATATTCCCACCGTGATTTCCGCTATTTCCCTGTTGATATTTTTCTCCGGCCAATCTCCGGTTGGTCGCTTGTCCAGTCGCCGGCGTCGGTTTTCTGGCCAAAATTTTCGATTCTTTCCATTCCAAATCATGCGCCACCAGTACCTCCTCCATAGTCCTAACATGATGTGTACCCAAACCGTTGCCTACCCGAGCATCAGTTGTAGCGTCCTCTGTATCTTCTGATTGGAACTTACAATTTCTTGCTTCATGTCCTATTCTCCCACAGTCATAGCAGTAGTTCTGTAAACGTTCATATCTAACAGAGACCCAGATTGGGTCACGCTGATGCCTGGGGACCCAGAAGCCTGCTAGTAGCGGGTTTATGATATTTAGGAGAACACGGGTTCTGATAAAGGTTCGAGATAATTTCCCCTGTATTGTTGGTATTTCATACATCAGAGTTCTTCCTATAGCATTTCCTAGTGTTATTGCATTCCCACAATCAAAGGCAACATGTGGCAGCCCATGAAATTGTATCCAGAACGGACACCAGTCGAAGATCACCTCCTGGAATACCATATAGTCATCCCAATGTTGTAGGTTGAGCATGGTATTTTCAATAAACCAAGGACGCCCTTTTAGAACACGGTGGTAATCTTCCTGCCTTGTGAATCTGAACAAGAAAGCATTTTTAGTAGGCATCTGATGAATCTCCATCCCTTTGTCAATTCCCCAACCCTTTTTTATCATTGAAATCACTATGCCTCTGTTCAGATTTTTGTCGGTCTCCAAACGCCCTACAAGTGCACGTCCCTTCTGGCCATTAATTGATGTGCAAAGGTTCAGATGAACTTCCTTAGGACGCCTAGTCAGTGGCGGACCCAGAAAATTATAGAAGGGGGGCACAATTGGCGTGGGATTCGGGGGTTCGGGGGCAGCGCCCCCGAAATTTTTTTTTTTAAGGAAAGTTTTAAATACATTAAAAAACACAAAAATATAAACAAGAAAAAAAATATATCAAAATAAAATTTATGAAATCAAGTGAATACTGATGATGTAATAAGAGAGACAATTATTTTACAAACCTGTTATTTAGAAAAGCAAGGCTAAGTACGGTTAGAAATAAATGCAGCTACATAAATAACAATGAAGGGTGGGTACTCAATAAGTTCAGGTACATATATTTTAATAAAAAAGTATATTACAATAAAAATAATTATAATGTCATCCTTCTAAGCCTTATTTTTAGAATTCCATCATAATTGCCATATTATCAATGCTATCAAATACATCTTTTTTTAATATAAGGCGCTAAACAATCATTCACCCATCATCCCATTACGAAGTGTAGCCTTGATATATTAAGGGTGAACACCTAATTTAAGGATGGACAATCATTCAAACATGTTTTTTTTTTTTTAAAAAAGAAAATCCCAAATAATTGGGGGGCACTTGCCCCCCCAACGCATAACCTAGGTCCGCCCTTGCGCCTAGTACCACTGCTATTCAAGCCAATCTCCATTAACTAGAAATAAAAGGAAAACATACAACATATAATATAAGCACAGGAATAGGGAGTACCCTAAACAATGAGATAAACCCAAAGAAGAGAACTTATGATCTAGACAAGAGAGCAACGAAAAGGAAGAGGATTCTCACAGAATGAGAAAAAGAAAAAGTCTCTCACAACGGAGAGGAAACACTCACAACGGAGAGAAAGTTATCTACTTCTCTTAAACAACATATATTTTGAAATCTCTTTCTAAGAATACTCATTGGGTCTTCTCATGAATTTTTTTATGTAACTACTAAATTTTAAATTAATGTTTTATGAATATAATTATAATTATAAATATATTTACCAATTTATTTATTTTCAAGTCAAAAATTATATTTGTGTAAATTATCAAAAGATATCAGTGTATACTTGTATAGTTCGTATTTAATGTTTTATTGAAAATATTTCTTGGATTTGAAAAAGCTTCATACAAAAAACAATTTGAAAAAAACAAGAAAATAAAAAGTGTCTTATTATTTGTTAAAAAATGCATGGAGTAAAGATATGAAATATTTTATCTAAAAAAAAAGGATATGAAATATTCTCAAGAAAAGATATAGTAATTTATAAGATTTAGAGTTGAACAAACTGATATTGACAAGATTTTTAGAATTAATTTTGATTAAGAATAATGCAAGTTTGAAGTTTACTAAATTATAGTAAGAAAATCAAATTAAATTTCGTTAAAAGTTATTAATAGCAATTCAACTAAATTTTAAAATTGTATCACCCTGAACTTTTATTATTAAGAAGTCAGCGCAAAAAAATTTGAGTGGAGAATTGGATTTAATAGTTATAAATAAATAGGCCGTAATTTTTTTCCCTATAATTTAAAGTGAAAAAGACATAAAAAGAATTTCAAAACTGCAAAATTTCAAATCAGATACTCCCTCCTGTCCTAATTATAGAAACATTTTACCAGAATTTGGAGAGATTAAAAAGAAAAGTTACATTAGTTAATTATAATTATTTTCCAAAAATACCGTTATTTGTCACCCTAATTTACTGCTCTTCCAAGCTCCCTCTTTTTTCCCCCTTACACGACGTCCTGTTTGTTTGGCTGTTTTTAGGCTAGAGTTTAGGGAAATTAGTACAACGATTTCATTAAATTTTAAATCTTGCTTCTTGGTAAAAAAAATATTTGTCACTATTTCTTTTCTTTTTTGAATAAACAAGATAATTTTCTTTTATCACATGAAAATGACTTTTTCCGCATGATCATCTTCTTTATACGAAGAAGCCGGAGACATACGCTAAAGAATTAAACTTCATAATTGCAAATAGACTAATTTGGAATTTGAAATAATATTAATTATCTTATTCTAATTTGCCAATTTTAAAGAAATATGAAAATTATTTTATTTAAAAATAAAAAAATGAAGTAGAATCTCTCACTTAATATAATATAAACGTGTTGTTAAATTAATTAGTGGAGAAAGTATTAGTAGGGGTGATATGAGAAAAATATAACAAAAATTGCTCAAAATTATTTTATTAAAAAAACAGTACAATTGAGGTGTATATGACATTAATGAGTTGCAAACATTAATTACTTTATAGAATATATAGGTATATTATTAAATTATTATCGTCTTTAATTATTATTAAGGAATTATCAATAAGGGTTTTTCAGGAAGAAATTGACAAAAGTTAAAACTTGGTCCTATAATTAGGACCAAAATCAACTCCAAAATGTGTTCCTATAATTAGGATCGGAGGGAGTATTTCCTAAAAAATGAGTTGTGAATTGCATATCAGGTTTTATCATTCTTTTATCAACTCTTAGTAACAAATCAGATTTAAGATTTTACAATTGCATACACTTCACTTCACTTTAAATATATCATTTAGTTCTTTTTTTACTTTTAAAGTGAAGTGAAATGTATATTAATAAAAAAAGATTACACTAGGCAATAACATGTCAAACAGTTACATATCAACCTTAAAAGTGTAGCAGTTCCTAAAAAAAATTATGCCACAAATATTATGAAAAAAGCTAACTTGCATAAATTAAAATTATAGAGGAGCTCCTCAAAATCCTCATAAATTACATTAGATGACACTCTATTAAATCCATTGAAAGGAAGGAAAGCTCGAATAAGACAAATGATTTGTATGGGGTTGCCCCTGAGATTCTTGAAAAACCAAGGAACTTATGTTCCAAAGAAGATATGATGTGAGACATAAAGGAGGAAGTTACAAAACCTTCCTCCATTTGAGTGAAATTAGAGGCTGGCGTTGGAATCCAATCCAAACCTGACAAATTTTCCATGTATGATGCATATATTCCTTCAAAACAATAATCTATCCTCTCCGCAAAATGCTATCCAGATTCTGATGAAAAACGTTGGAAGAAGAGACAGAGGCCGAAGAATTTGACTCAAATGCAAGACTTGCAAAGACTACTGCATGTTTAATTTCTTTAATAGATAATAAAGGATCAGCAAAAGATGAATTGTGAAATTCCTTTTAAGCCAGATAACAACAACAGTTTTGATTAACTCAATTACTAAATGAGAGTGTCCATAATTGTATACATCAAGAGGTTCATTTTCACTGAAGAAATGAATTCATTACATGTTTTAATACGAAATCTAATAAATAAACCTCCAACGTTGATCCACACGGCTATCCCCCGATTGCAACAAGAACTCATTCTCTTGAAACCTCCCGCTCCTTAGATGCTTGTTAGGCGAAGACAAGGTTAAGATTTGGTTTCCTTGGGTTTTTCTCTTTTCAAGAATGTGATGGTTTCTTGAAATTAGGTTATGAATAGAATGAATAAGGTTGGAACCTTACTCTTTTTATGGATGGCGCCTTTTCCTCTCTAAACCTTTGGTAAAGACCGAAATTTAGAGAGTATAAGGATGTCTAAAAAAAGTCCAACCCTCCTCTTTTTATAGCCTTAGTGGGCCAAAAATTCCTAATCCTAATTGCCTTAGGAATTTTCAGCTTATGCACTAAGAAAGGGGTTTTAGGTAATAAATCCACTATTTGTCAACCAAGTCACATTAAATTCACATCTTGATTGATTGATTGAATTTAATATGATGAATCATATTCATATCTTGATTATTGGATTGATTTAAGATGATGGATCACATTTTTTTTCTTTTTTTCTTTTCCTCAAAAAACGTCCATAAAAAGGGCACACAAAAAATCAACACTTTATAAGAGTTTAACCCTAATTTAAGTGCTCACAAGAAAGTCTCAATCCAAACTTGAATTAGAAAATCCAAATCATAATGAATTAAATTCATATATTGATTGATTGAATAATAATTTAAGATGATGAATCACATTCATCTCTTAAACTAAGATTCAAAATCATTCTTAAATAAATCCTCATTTATTATTTCTCCTATCTTTACCCAATCATTAATGGATCTATATATATATTAGATAATTCAAAATTATCTTTTATAACCTAACCTTTTGAATTAAAATTCAAATATCCTCATTGGGCTTGGAGTCCCACTCCAACTCAATTACACATTTACTCTTGATAAAACCCAATAACAATTATTGGTCAAAGTTTGCTAAATTTAAACAATTGGGAATAACCTTTGTGTGTGACCCATTAGGCCCAATTAGTCACTGACATAAATAAACTTGAACCAATAAAAACCCTTTTAACGGGCCCAATTTATTTAATGACCTCATAAGATACTAGCAATGCTCTGCGGTCCTAGAACTAATTGAGTTGATCAAATGATCTATCTTTCATATTTGGATACCATGCAGGAATCATCCCTCACATCGTCATTCACATTTAGTCGAGAGCAAAGATAGAGTATCATCTCTCTTAATTGACTAAATGTAGCTAATTTATAAAATTAGGAATCTTCTTATATTAGCTCTATAATGGATCATGACTCTTCATGATCATTTGCTGTACGCACAGACTTCCGAGTTAATTAGAAGCTATCCAAGCTCTACCGGTCTTGTGAATGACTAATTCCTTGTAAGGGACTGTGAGTCCCCTCAACATGTCCATCTATACTCATATATTCGAGTTACACCCAAGAGTATACTGTTCTCCCCATTTTCAGGCGGATAGAGTTGTACAGTCAAAATATAACCCTAGGACATAGTGTTCGATGACATCTTTAAGTCTAGGACGATTTGCACTACCAAACGATAAGAGACTTTACATATCCAATGAACTCTCTACAATGAATCTTTGTGGAGTTTCTCGGCGGGTCTGTTCGGTGCTATCTGTTCTCTTAACAGATCCACCCATGACATTAGCTAAGACATCTCCATGCCTGTATTCCATGATATCTTTACCTTGTATCTCTATACAAGTAAATGATGTTGTACTAGTTTTATTGAGATCATCAATGCCTTTTCTTGGTGATTCAAAACTAGGAACAAGTTTTAGGTAATAGATATACAATGTTTTCAAGTCCTCATGATCATGATCTCTATCATTGATCCTTAAGATTAACACATATTCTATTCCTAGGGCTTTTATCTTCAAACACATATTTACTTTAAAATAAAAGCGAGACATAAATATGATAAAGATAAAATATGTTCATTTATTAATAATGAAATACTACAAAGTAGAAAAAGGTGCTTATCTGTCCTTACAGATTGTTCCTAGGACACCTAAATACTAACATGTTGCAGGGTATCAAGGACAGTGGAATTGGATCACAAGGGATCACAAACAGTATAAACATGATGACCAAGGTCAAGACCACTGTCATTAACTTGCCCACACCTTATTATACCATGGGCTAATTTATAATTATCATTTGCATGTGTTGAAATAAAATATTTTAAGAGGGAAAACAAGTTTTATTCAGAGATTGTTTGATAGGTCTTAACTGGCAAAAACTACTAATGGGTTTAGTTACTGAGTTTGGAAGCTGTGATTCAAACCAATATAAATAATGGTTGTGATGATAGTGTTTCTACTTATTTTGTACTGAGATTTAACTACAAGTGCATCTCAAATATCTTATGCCCTGTTAATATTTTAAGGAATATGAATCTTTTTCCTGTTACTTGTTCATTACATCAACTACTTGCCATTGGATTTTAAACTTGAATCTGCTAATCTAAAATATAGTCAGCTCAAGCTTCTCTCCTATTTTTTTGTCCTAATCTATTTAAATATTTGTGTGTATGGTAGGCCTATTTTTCATATATCAAGATTAAACACAAGCATTTCAATATTTTTTTGGTGTTTGGGGATGGGTTTGGTTAACTAAACAAAATGTTTTTTTTAAATCAAACAGCTGAACAAAAGGTTAGTCATGCATACTTTTCATATGTTTTACAACAACAGCAGCAACAATAATTCCACTAAGTAATGAATCTGATAGAACTCAGAGAAGAAAATGCTGGAATAAGTACTGAACTGTGATTAATGATCAAAATACAGCCCATCTATTGTGATAAGAGAAGCATTACAATAGGAAATAAAGTTACACAACCATCAAAATACTTTCATATGTTTTAATTTCATAGTTTCTCATCAGATTTGATGTTTAAAAATTATGCGGCTATACTCAGTTTCACTTCTTCAGACGCAAACTAAATCAATCAAAGCCAAGTTAATACAAATACTATACTTGCACCGTAAAATGGTTTATTCATAAAACAAAATCATTTGTCTCTGTGTGTGTATTTTCAAACTAGACATTGTGTAGGAGTTATTTACTCATATTTTTGTGTGTTTTTTCTCTATCAGTTTGCTGGATGTTTTGATATGAAAATGCGTTGGCTAGTTTGAGTAACAATTCTTACGTTTTTTTTCTCCCTAATTATTTGCATTTGAGTTTTCTTAATGACAAATTTTTAAGTTTCTTACGTTGATTAAGTCAAGTTTTCTAATCAAACTTGTTATTTTACTATGGTTAGTTGTTCAAATAAGTGTGTGCACTTGTAAATTCGCCTATGAGCACTTGTAAATTTTTTTATAAGCTCTTATAATATAAATTAGGATACTTTTTATTTTTCTATTGTTAGTTTTTAAAATTAGGATTTGTAAATTGTTACTAAGTTTTCATTTCCTGTAATTCTTTTACTTAAACAGAGGATAAGGATGACCTATAAAGGTGAACATGTTATCAACTTATATATTAATTTGCAATATGTTAAGAAATTACATATATAAATTTCTTTTGTTTTACCGTATAACATGTTATTATAGCATCATAGGAGGAAAGGAGCAAGTTTCAGAAAAGTAAATGTAATGACTGATCTTCATTGCTTATAGAAAATTGTGATTGAAAATGAGATCTCATATTAAATTGTGATCTTCATTCCTATAGTTTCGAATATTTACTATTCATAATAAATGCATTAACCTCTCCATACACTATAATGAATGACAATAATGAATGACAATAATTTGGAACAATTAAAGATGGCATTAAATTGGACGACGAATGAGATATTCAAGATGCTTTGGTCAAGAACGATGGGTTTTCAAAAATAAAACGAATGAATGGATGGGTTGGAGGTTTAGTGAGGAAAAGTATACTTAGTTGGCATGACACGGTGGACCAATGAATGGATGGCTTGGAGGTTTAGTGATATATATTTGATATTTGATGATGAGTAATATGATTGACTAAAGAGGCGTAATAATATAATTAAATGAGTAATAATGTTATTTACCAAATAAGTAATGCTATTGATTAAATGTTTTTATTCATTAAGAGAGTACATTTACACCTTTAATCAAATACCTTTTGTTCGTTTAATCAATACGCTTTTATTAATTTTGACTACTCATTTAGTCATTATCGTTACGCCTTTAGTCAAATTGTTTATGCCTTTAATGAATATAATTACTCATTTAATCATTATCATTACACCTTTAATGATTATCATTACTCATCTAGTCAGTATCATTACACCTTAAGTCAATCACATTACGCATTTAGTTAGTACTTTTTTTTTTGGGACCGCATTTAGTTAGTACCATTACACATTTAGTCTGTTTCTTTACACCTTTAGTAAATATCATTATACTTTTAGTCAATGTCATCATTCATTTAGTCAATACTATTACGAATTTAGTCATTTACAATACTTATTTAATTAATACCATTACGACCTTATTTGTATTACAAATACACACACACACCCTCATGCATATATATACATCAAAGGGGCTTTAATGGCCCAATGGCCGCCCATCTTCTTTGTAAACAAGGTGGGATGAGTTCGAATCCCACCCCTTTGACTTCTTTCTTTTTTTTAAAAAACTTTACCCCCCCCCCCCCAAAAAAATAGCCCTGGGTGCTCAAGCTCGATAGCCAGAGTTCAAACTCCAGGAGGGGGCAGGTCGTTCGACGCTGAAGCTTTGGCAGTTGGTCTGTGGTAGTGCTTTGACATTGGCACCTTTTTTTTTAATGAGGGGCATAATGGTAAACGCATCAACACTTTGAAACCTCAATTTGATCCCTATCATCTTTATGTTATTTTCATATGTTAACAGACTTTTTGAGATTTTTTTAAATTCAAAAAATATTTATTTAGAATTTCCCCTTTATTAAATCATAGAAATCAGAAAGCAAAGTTAAATTTCGTTAAAGTAAGTTTTTATTAAATTTTAAAGGAAAAATATCAAGAAAATATGACTTAAAATTCAAAATGTCAAATAGGCGATTTCACAATAAAACTAGTTGTCAATTGCTTTACTATTTCTGTTAATCCATTACTATTATTATCTTGAATTTTAAAATTTAAGTAATATTTTTCTGTCATTCTTTGAAGGATAAAGGTACAAAAATGCACATGTGCTTTGTCTCCGGGAGCGTCTAATACCAAATGTTTTTCAGAGGTGCAAAAATACCCATGAACTCTTAAAATGGGTACAAAAATAACATGACCGTTAAATCTAACTTAACCCCGTCACTTTTTGTGGTGGGTCCCATACTATTTTAAGGGAAATACCAAAATGCTCCTAATTCAAAAAAAAAAAAAACAGGTTTTTTCTTGAAGCTCGTTGCTCTAATCCATGTTGGGTCCGGTTGAAGCATGATTCCACATTACATTCTTATGCTTATGTGCTTATTAGATGCTTATACCTCTAATAAGAGGTATAAACATATTTTTTTTAAATTTTTTTATATATTGTATTTATTTAGATCTAAATTATATGTTGCTTTCTGAATTTTTTTTTTCATCCCGTGTCTCAAATTAATTTCTAGTTCTGCATTTGTTGTAACACCAAATTAATTAATTTGAGATACTCGATGTAAAAAAAAATCTCAGAAAGCAACATATAATTTAAATCTAAATAAATACAATATATAAAAAAAATGTAAAAAAAAATGCTTAATTAGAGGTATAAGCACCTAATAAGCACATAAGCATAAGCATAAGCATGTAATGTGTACTCGTCCCATCTTCCTCTCGCCTTCTTGATTCAATCTTGTGTGTTGTGTGTACTTGCCGTCAAGCACAACGCCACAAAAGCACGTCGTTGAAATTAGCGGCGGAGCACCGTGATCGTCTTCCATCAAGGTTTGTTTCGACGTCTACCCCTGTGGCCGCTGCAAGCTTGCTCTTCTTCTCCGTACTTGTTTTGGAGCTGAGCTGGCACTTTCAAACGGTCAAGGTTCAAGAAAACTTGGATGGGGTTGTCTCAAATCTCACATTAAGCGGCTAAAATTGTATTTGCTCTTGAGAACCACCTCTTTTTTTTCACTTTTTCCCCTGGTTCATCTTCTGTTTGGGGATTGTAGTGGGCGACAACAACTCTCAATTTGCTCTTTAGGGTCTTCGTTTATTAGCTGATGTTGTCTTGCTCCCCACTTTGTTTCTCTTAGGGTCTTCTTTTATTATCCAATGTTGTCTTGCTCCCCACTTTGTTTCTCTTCAATCGAAGGTCATTTCTTCGTTCCCGAGCTACATTTGGATGGATCCGATGGTTGAATTTTCAACTTTGAAAGGCTCCTCCTACTATTCTTTAGTAGAGGCTTTTTAGAGATTTATCCATTGGAAATTAAGTTGAAGAGAGTTCTACTTTGATACCTGCAAAATTAGAGGAGATTCAATCTTTTGAAATAAATATATTGGTCCAAATATATTTTTGTTTTATTTGTACTCCTTTATCTGTTCATCTTAAAATGCTATTGACAAGTTTAATTTTGACAAGCAAATCAATGTTTCACAAGAAATCCTCAAAACAAATTGTTTCTTTTCATATCTATTTGTAAATGGTATTCTTCGTTTGAATAATTGTGTGATGTCTGTACTGACAGCGAAAGAGATGGGGAGGATGCTGGAGTTTTTCTTGTTTTGGTTCACCGAAAGGAGGGAAGCGTATTGTACCTGCAACTCGCATGAATGGATTATCTTTGAAGATTTGATTGAACATATCTAGTTTTACATTTGGAAAACTTGGATGCCTGTAATCTGAGAATCTGAGAGTCGTATTAATTAAGATAAATACATGGGTATATATACAAGAGAGAGACTAACAGTAAACCCTACAATTGTGGATCTAACTTAATCCCTAATAATATGGATCTAACCGTAATCCATATTATAACACCCCCTCAAGTTGGAGCATATATGTTTATCATACCCAACTTGTTATAAAGGTACTCAACCCGTGTCCCATTTAAGGCTTTCGTTAAAAGATCTGCTAGCTGGTCATTTGATCGCACATGCCCTGTAGATACAACATTTTCTTTTATCTTGTCATGAATAAAGTGACAGTCGATTTCAATATGCTTCGTACGTTCATGGAACACAGAGTTTGATGCTATATGGAGTGTTGCTTTATTGTCACACCATAGTTTCGCAGGTAATACTGTGGTAATGCCGATTTCCTTCATGAGCTGAAATACCCACACAATTTCTTGCGTTGATTGTGACATGGCTCTGTACTCTGCTTCTGCGCTTGATTTTGACACAATGCCTTACTTTTTACTTCTCCAACATATCAAGTTCCCACCAACAAATACACAGTAACCTGTAGTGGACCGTCTTGTGGCCTTAGATCCTACATGATCAGCATCACAAAAGCATTCGACTTTAGTGTGCCCATAATCTGTATAGAGAAGGCCATTACCTGGGGAATCTTTCAAATAGTGCAAGATATGCTCTAAGGCTTCCTACTGTGCCACTGTGGGAGATGCCATGAATTGGCTAAGTACATTGACCGAAAAGGTTATATCAGGGCGAGTTACTGTTAGGTAATTCATCTTCCCAATGAGTCTCCTATATCTCTCAGGAGATGCAAATGGCTTTAGTTTCTCTGGATCAATCTTCTTCTTTAGGTCATCAAGAAGTTCATCAAACATGCTATCATTAAGATCCAGGAACGGATTCAGAATCATGGGAATGTTACTTGGTGCAGCTCCAAGCTTTCCCGTCTCCTTTAACAAATCAAGAACATACTTCCTTTGAGTCAAAAGGATGCCCTTCTTGCTTCTCAAGACTTCAATACCAAGGAAGTACTTCAACGGTCCTAAATCTTTCGTTTGAAAGTGGGAGTTAAGAAAGACCTTAAGCTCTGAGATGCCAGCAATGTTACTCCCAGTAATCACAATATCATCGACATACACTACTAGAAGAATCATTCCTGCATCGGACTACCGGTAGAACACATAATGATCACTCTTACTTTGGTTTAAACCAAACTTCTTGATCACACCACAAAATTTATCGAACCAAGCACGAGGACTTTGCTTTAAACCATACAATGACTTTCAAAGATAACATACTTTCCTATGGCCCCCTGAACAACAAACCCAGGTATTTTCACCATATACACTTCCTCAAGAAGATCACCATTCAAAAACACATTCTTAACATCCAATTGATGCAAATCCCAATGATAGGTGGCAGCCAAAGAAACAAGGAAACGGACGGAAGTAAGTTTAGCCACAAGGGAGAAAGTCTCAGAGTAATCAATGCCATAAGTTTGAGCATACCCTTTGGCAACAAGACGAGCTTTCAACTGATCTAAGGAACCATCAGCTTTAGTCTTCACAACAAACACTCATTTACAACCAATGGCCTTCTTCTCAGAAGGTAGATCAACAAGGGTCCAGGTACTAGCCGTATCAAGGGCCATCATTTCTTCTTCCATCGCTGCACGCCAACCAGGGTGAGTCAAAGCTTGGTGAAGGGTAGTAGGGGTAGAAATGGACTCAAGGGTGGTCACAAGGGAATAAGAAACAGGGGACAATTGCTGGTAGGACATAAACGAGGAGATAGGATAAATACAATCAGCATATCTCTTAGGAGGACAGGAAGGACAGGTACCTTTGCGGAGGGCTATAGGCAGGTCAACAGATTGATCAATGGCAGAATCAAGAACAAGGGGGTCAGGAATGGGAGTGGCAGGGGCGGGGGTTGCAGGCTCAGGGACCACAGAGGCATGAATGGAATCCGTCGGCGAAGCAGTCATTGGCGAAGGCAGAGGAATGGCAACATCAACATCATCAGGAAGATCAGGGGTCGGAGCAGCTGCTGGGACTGGTGAGAGAGGAACACGATAAACTAAAAGATCATCAGGTTCATCAATAACAGAGAACGACTCAAATAAGTTCGAAGACTTGAAGAAAGACAAAGACTCATGAAATGTCATATCAGTGGACACAAGATAACGATGGAGGTCAGGAGAGTAACACCGATAGCCTTTTTGAACTCGAGAATAACCAAGAAAGACACATTTCAATGACTTGGGGTCAAGTTTACTAACACTTAGACGGACATCCCGAGCAAAGCAGACACAACCAAAAATTTTGGGATCAACAGGGAACACCTTAGTGGTGGGAAACAAAATGGAATATGGCACGGAACCACTAAGGACAACAGAAGGCATGCGATTGATGAGAAAACAAGCAGTAGACACGGCATCGGCCCAAAACAATTTTGGTACACAAGAGTGAAACATGAGAGCACGAGCAGTTTCTAAAAGGTGGCGATTCTTTCTTTCAGCAACACCATTTTGGGCAGGTGTATCAACACATGATGATTGATGAAGGATGCCATGGCTATGCATATAATCAGTAAAGGGGGAGGAAAAATATTCCTTTGCATTATCACTTCGAAGAATTGTCACAGGAGTATTAAACTGTGTGTGAATTTCAGCACAGAAATGACGAAAATGAGTGAACAATTCATGAACAAGGACCCCAAACATCAGAATGGACTAAATCAAAAGGGGACGCAACCCGTTTATTGACACGAGGTGCCAAATGAACACGGTGGTGTTTGGGAAACTGACACGACTCACAATCCAAAGAAGACACAGACAAAAACGAGGTACAACCGTTTTAGGGAAGAAAGGGACACATGACCAAGACGACAATGGACTTCAAAGGGAGATGACCCACCAGTACAAGCAACAGAACGCGACACCTGATCATCAAGGATGTAATGTCCACCGGATTCATAGCCTCTACCAATAATCTGCCTCGTCGAAAGATCCTGAATTAAACAATGGTCAGGGTATAGTGAGATACAACAGTTTAAATGACGAGTTAGTTTACTGGGAGACAAAAGATTAAAGGTGAGATCAGGAACATTAAGAACGAAAGAGATGGAAATGGATGGTGTTGGTAAAACAGTTCTTGAACCAAGGACGCGGACCGGGGAACCATTGGCGACAAATATGGAAGATGGGTTGGCATAGGAGGCATACGAGGAAAATAAATGATGGTTACCTGTCATGTGGTCGATGGCACCAGAATCAATGACCCACTTCGTGGAAGTGGTAGCAAGGCCAGAAGACAAAGTACCTGTAGCAAGTGCCCCTGCAGAGGGTGAACCAGAATCAGACTAATCATGTGTCTGAGAAATATGAGCAAAGCCATGTTGCTGATCACATTGTTGTTTAGCCTGCAATTTTTGACAATTTTTCTTGACATGCCTAGGTTCCTTGCAATAATAGCAGGTAATACTGCCAGAGGGTGGAACAGTAGTGCCTTGTTTAGGCCCAGAGTTTCTAGTGTCAAAGGGGCCACGCCCAGCCAAAGCACTGGCACTGGGATCAACAGATGGACGAAGCATGCTATCAGCACGAAGCACTCGTGAGAACACATCTTCAAGAGATGGAAGCTCCTGACTAGACATAATCTGAGAACGGATGGTGTCGTAAGAAGGATCAAGAGCTTCAAGAAAACTAAAGATGACTTGAAATTCTAGATTCTTAATACGAGTCTGGAGATGCCTGTGGAGACATAAGTACCTTCATTTCTTCGTACAACCGTTTAAAATCCAAGTAGAAATCCTTCAAAGGCCAACCCTGCTGTTGAGAGCAATAGAAGCCTTTACAAACCTCATGAATACGAGTAAAGTTCCCTTTTCCAGAGAACATAAATTCCAGATAAGTCATAATTTCTTTTACCGTGTTGCAATGGCTAACAGAAGTCAAAATGCGAGGTTCAATAGAATTGTGGATCTGGAAAAAAAGACGAGCATCGGCTCGAGTCCAAGCCATACTCTTCTCGTCATCACCGGAAGGAGGATCCTGAGTCAAGTGGGTTTCCTTTTCAATCCCCAAGAGATAAACCCGAACAGTTTTATTCCAATCATTATAATTGGTCAAGTTTAATTTTGCATCGGTAATCTTAGCAAACATAGGCAGCATATCGGATGTTTTAGATTCAGCCATAGATTAATTCTCAAATATTCACAATAATAACCAAACAGTAAATACTGCTCAACAGTGAAGAACAATGTCCAAAATAGTCCAGAATGACGCAAAATAGTGCAAAACAGCACCTAAAAAGAGTCTGAAACAGTAACAATGAACAGTGCAAAAACTGACGGTGAACAGTGACAAACAGCACCCAAACAGTGACCAAACGTACCGATGAACAGTACCAAACAGTGGTGAAACAATATCGATGAACAGTACCAAACAGTGACGAAACAGTGTCGATGAATAGTACCAAACAGTGACGAAACAATACCTGAAGAGTACTCCGAACAGTGCTGGATGAACAATGAACAATGATGAAAACAACACACAAAAAAGGACGGATGATCACGTACAATCCCGGAAATTCGATGAACAGTGCGAAAAAAATTTAAACCTAAGGCTTTGATACCATGTAATCTGAGAATCTGAAAGTCGTATTAATTAAGATAAATACATGGGTATATATACAAGAGAGAGACTAACAGTAAACCCTACAATTGTGGATCTAACTTAATCCCTAATAATATGGATCTAACCGTAATCCATATTATAACAAATATATTGGTCCAAATATATTTTTGTTCTATATGTACTCCTTTATCTGTTCATCTTAAAATGCTATTGACAAGTTTAATTCTGACAAGCAAATCAATGTTTCACAAGAAATCCTCAAAACAAATTGTTTCTTTTCATATCTATTTGTAAATGGTCTTCTTCGTTTGAATAATTGTGTGATGTCTCGGCAACGAAAGAGATGGGGAGGATCTTTGGAGTTTTTCTTGTTTTGGTTCACCGAAAGGAGGGAAGCGTATTGTACCTGCAACTCGCATGAATGGATTATCTTTGAAGATTTGATTGAACATATCTAGTTTTACATTTGGAAAACTTGGATGGAGTTAATGTTCTATTACAATTTGTGAACGACACAAGGTGCAGAACGATATTGATAGCGAGCACGAGAACTGGCATCCGATTCTATGTTCCTAATCATCTTCCTCTGTTTTTTTTTTTGAATTAGGGGCATTTTAGTATTTCATTAAAATAGCGTGGAACCGGCTACAAAAGTAATGGTGTTAAGTTAGATTTAACAGTCGTGTTATTTTTACACCTATTTTGAGAGTTCATGGATATCTTTGTACCTCTAAAAAACATTTGGTGTTGGACGCTCTTGAGGGTAAAACACATGTGCATTTTTGCATCTTTACCTTTCTTTCAATTTTAAAAATCGCGACAAAGACTCAAGTATTAGATATATATATATATGGGCTGTGATGCATATTCTTATATAGGGGGTTGGATTTCTCTAATTGTACATTTTTTTCATTTTCTTTTTATAATCTCACGTTCTTCGTAAAATTAAAACAATATAGACTCAATCTTTCATAAAATTATTTTTATAAACATAAATAAGTAAAATTAAACTCTTAAAATCTAATCTATACTGTTCATAATTGTAATCATACAAAACAAATAAATTTTAATTAATAAAACATTATAATGATAATTTTATAAAATATTAAATTTAAACCATTAATTTCATGATCTAAGGGTGAAGATGAGATGATGAGAAAATAATAAGAAGGAGGACAATGAGAGTAGAGTTGGTAATATGGGTTTGGGCAATGACACCAGCTCGGGTTTATTCGCTAGAAGTTGGGATCATATGAGTCTGGGCAAAAAAGAACCACATCAATATGAGTCAACATTTTTAATATATATATATATATATATATATATATATATATATATATATATATATATATATATATATATATATATATATGTTCAGTGTAGAACACGAGATGTCAGCCGCGTGTATGAAATTTGGTGATTTGATATAGGATCTAGGGTCTCGATGCAGGTACCAATGTGATAGCACACGAGACGAGAGAGGATCACTGAACACAACTTTGGCGCTTGGCCGATGGAGTGGGGTGTGTGCTCGGTGTGACGATATGTAGATTAGTCTAGGTTTAGAGCGTGTGTACCTTAGGTACATTGCTTGGGTATTTATAGGACCTACTGGAGCGGCTTTGGCGTGATTCCGAGCCTATTATCGAAGCTGCCTATCCTTATGCGGATGTGTTCCTAGATACCGGGGTAGTTGAGATATTCCGGGGTTACGGATATGACGGATCGATGTGCCTACCCTTGGTTGGGCCTTCATGTGATTGGGCCTTATCTAGGTCAAGTAACAGTTGCCCCCGGCCGGTAGTTCAAGGTTTTGAATTTCTTAGGGGTATATGTTGTTTTTATAAATGTCATCCGAGGTGTTACCCATTTCCTGACGTCTGCGTCGGGCTAGGATTTGTTGAATTCATTTCCCGGGTACGTGGTAACGGTTCGAGGTCGATGAGCGGGGTGTCCCTCAATCTCTCTGCGATGTCGTCTTTGGCGCCTTGTGGTTTGCAGGCGTGGTGGTACGTTACACGTCTTCTCAGCCTTTTGGGGTGAAAAGTCGTGGTTACCCTCGTCGGTTGGGTTTCTTTTGTTTTGAATTTCCCTCCTACTTTCCTCTCGATATAACTTGCTGGCATTTCTCTTTTTGCCCACTTTTTCAATTCGCTCACTCTCCCCCACACACGGGAATTCTTCTGCGCAAAGTCAGAATTCTGTTCTTTCCTTCCAGTGTCTCAGAATACTCTGAAGAATCAAAGCTTCTTTCTTGTTCGGAATTTTTCATCTACTTTCGCTGTGTCGATTTTCTGCAATCTTCGTGTCGATTTTCTGCCATCTTCGCGTATTCAGGTATTTTATCTTTTTATATTGTTCTAGCATTTTAGTTCTCCCTCTTCCCCTTTTCTTTGCTGGTGTGCCCCTGTATTCTGGGTTTTCTGGGTGGAGTGTTTGTGAGTTGAGCTATCGAACCCATAGGTCTTGTCCTTTTGAGTGTCTACGTTCTTAGTTGTTTCCCCCTCCTTCTTACCCTTATGTTGGTTGTATAGGTTTGAGCTCTTGATGGATAGGGAAAACATTCTTCGTCTTCACATCGGCCTTTAGATCCTAACGACGATGAGGTGCTTCGTGAGCGTTATCCCTTTTTAGTTATTGGTGCTAGGGACCTCCTTAGCCGAGGAGGAGAAACGGTCTTTAGCCCTCCGTGGTCGGTCGGGTGCGCGAGCGGCTGGGAGGCCCGACTGTGGTTCTGGACCCGGTCGGTCGAACACGGCCTTATTAGGCCAGATTTTCATAGTTTATCGGTATCGAGCCTCTTTTAGCCGAGCCGATAAGCGCTACCAAGCGCATCGTCCGTCCGAGTCGGGTTCATTACCGGTGGCTATCACGGTCCCTGTTGGGATTGTGTTGCCGAGAGCTCTTCCCTTATTGCGAGTGGGCAAGACCGTATGGCCGAAGTCATCCACGGGCTCGTGTCGGCATAATTCGTTAGGCGAGCTGTGCCGGACTTCAAGGGTCTTCCTTTCTCGAGATTTGTCGTCATCGGGTATTCGCCTAGTTCGACTTTAGTTTTATTTCATTTTGTTGTAGGTAAATGGAGTCTACGTCTTCCCTCGTCTTTCGGCTTCCGAGCCGGAGGCGGACTCAGATAGTCCTTCACCGGCCTGCGTTCCAAGTATCCACTGGGTGACTAGCGAAATGCTAACCATACGTTCGCGATGACCAAGGCGGATATGGATAAAGTAGGGTCTCCGGGTCATGGGATGTCGTCTTTCCCCCAGGAGGATGAGCCGATCTGCGCCATTCGGGAACCAGGCTCTCCTAATTTCTTTCTTTTCTATCGGGAGAGGCGGACCGGAAACTCATGAATTCTTTCTCAGACTCCTTCAAGCATTTCAAAAATGCTTTCTTTAAAGTTGTTGCAATCCCTGGGGAAGTGCCCTGGTTTCTGAAAGTCGCTGAGGGTCCGGGCGTTGAATGGCGCTTCCCCCTTTATTGGTCCTCCGAGCACCATCACTTCTCCTCTTCCACCTACCAATTCTCGTTAAAAGACCTCTTTGAAGACGAGAGAGAGTATGCCGCTCGGCTGGCGTCTTACGTTGCCGAACATGGTGTCAAAAGAGCGGCCTTCTATATTAAGAAGGCCGGTGAGTCATCCGGCTCGGCCTCCAGTATGGCTTTATTCTTTGTGAATTCTGTTTTTTACTTTTGCCTTTTGTTATCTAACTAGCTTCGACTTTAGATTTATGCTTCGTAACAGTCAAGTTGCTATGAATCGAACCCGCATTATCTTGAGTATACCTTGTCGGTGTTGGGAAGCCGAGAGAAAGCTCCCGAAACGTCCCAGTGCAGAGCCTTCTAAGAAGCGAGCTCCGCGGCTTTACGGTCCCAAAGCCTTACGTGTCGAAGAGGGCCAAGGTCGGGATTCGACCGCTACCGCTTCGATCGTCCCGAAGTGTTACCTTCTTCTTCTCCGTCATTGATAGCCGCGGCGGAGGTAGTGCCTTCCCTGGAGTGGGGACGTTTCTGAGGGGATCGGCATGGCCTTCTTTCCTCCACGTCGGCTTTTGTCTCCTCAACCTCTTTCAGACGAGGACCTTCATGAACTCCAGAATGTGTCCGGTCATCTTGGCAGGGCTCTTGGATTATCTCAGGCCTGGCGCATCTCCATGGTTATTATGCTCGAGCTTCGCGAATCCCGAGCTCGAAGCAAAATTTAGAGTCGGGTGAGGAAAAAGTGAAGCAGTGGCGGAAGAGAAAGAGAAGGTTGAGGCCGAAAGGGAGAGCAAGAAGACGAACTTAAAGTTCCCAAGCTGCCGCGGACAAAGCCGGCGAGGATCTTCTCGTCGACCCACCGGGCGCCGACGCGAGCCCATGCCGAGCACGAGGCGGACCCGGGAATCCCGGCGGAGGTTAATCATAATCGGCGATGCCAACTCTCGTCCGGTTGAAGCCAGACGCTAATCGATGGGCGAAGTCCTCCCACTCTATGTCTATGGATGCGGTCAAACGGCTTACGCGGCAACGTAGCGAGTTATGTACGTAGTTGCGGCAAGTCCGAGGCAACACCGGCGGAGGAGAAGACCGCCCATGAGAAGGCGGTGGCGGCGGTAAGGAAAACCGCGTCGGATTGCTTGAGATGGCCCTAGCCCAGATTGAGTACTTAAACCCGGGGTAAAGCGAACGTGGTGGGTATGGATGTCGCTCCCGCTTCCAAGATGGTGTTCTTATTCCTCCGCCTTTATCTCCCGAAGATAGGTCGACCGGATGCCGAAGTGAGCGGCGGTGAGCAAGCGCGAAGAGGCTGCATCCGGGCCGGACCTAATGGCGACGAGGCCGCTGCGGGCGAGGGGCCCTTAGCTTTTGTTGTCTTTTTCTTTTTGCTTTCTTTGTTTTCGGCTTTTGATGCCGATTGTATATTGTACCTCCGAACTTTTAACTTTATGAATGAACATTCAATTAAGTAGCTCGTTACATACTTTTACCTTCATGCGTACGATGCACATGGGATAGTTTTAGACCAGGGCCGGGGTCTTTAAAGGATTAGAGTCCGCTTAGTACTCTTCGGTGTCAGAAACCAGGTGCATGAGTAGGGGTGTCTATTTATACCGCGCTACGAGGTTCGGAGTCGTATTCCGGGATTTTTAACCAGGGTAAGGGTGAATGGTCACATGCTCATCCGTGGTCGTCGTTGGGACTCACTTTGACCATGTGGACCTGATCAGGGTCCGTTATGACTATTCACCTTCTTACTTAGGTGTCAAATTTCGATGCATCAAAATATTTACCGGGTGTATAGACCTCGGTGTCTGTCTGCTTATTTAACGAATCATTTTGACCCTCTTAAAATTGAACATTTGGTCAACAAACCATTTATTTATTCAAGAGATGATTAGCTTTATAAAGCGAACATACGCTCCTTTTTCCAACTTCTCCTTGACTCGGTACGGTCCTTCCCAATTTGCGGCGAGTTTGCCGTCACGGGCGTTCTTGTTACCGATGTCGGCCCTTCTTAGGACCAGGTCGCCCCGGTCAAATGCCCTGGGTTTGACCTTTCTATTGTGTTTCGCCGCCATCAGTTGCTTGGCTGCTATGTCTCGGCAATGGGCCGTGGTTCTGACTTCATCTACCAGCTCCATCTCGGTTGCCAATGCCCTTGAATTCGACGGTTCTCCTTCCTCCAGGGTTCTGAGCCTTCTCCAAGATGGTCGACCAACTTCGACCGGGATCATGGCTTCGCATCCATATGTCATGCGGAAAGGCGTCTCTTGGGTGGCGATTGGATAGTTGTGCGAACTCCCATAAGACGTTATAAAGCATTCGACCCAACAGTACCGGCCTCTTGCATCTTTTCCGAAGTCCATCCGGGATTACCTTGTTGGCCGCTTCTTTGTCCGTTTGATTGTGGGTGTTCGACGATGCAAATGATGTGTGATGCCGAGGTCCACCATCATATCCCGAAAGTTCTGTCCGTGAACCGAGTGCCATTGTCGTCACTATCTCGGCGGGATTCGAAGTGGGAGAAAATACTCTGTTGGATGAAGCGCCGGACCCTAGCCGATGTGATGGTGGCGGCGGTTCGGCCTCAATCCACTTGGTAAAGTAGTCCACCGCCACGATTAGCCATCGAAGTTGTCCGGGGCCGGCTTAAGCGGTCGAGTAGATCCATTCCCCATTTAAAGAAGGGCCATGAGGCGAGATATATTCCATGTCGATGGAGGGGACCAAATGATTTTGGCGTGTTTAAGCAACTATCACATGCCTTCACAAATTCGCTTGCGTCACTTTGCATGGTGGGCCGTAGTACCCGCCCTAAGTGCCTTTCTTGCTAATGCTTTTGCACCCATGTGTTGCCGTTAATTCCTCCATGGGTCTCGGCGAGGACATATCTACTTTCGTGAGTGCCCCGGGGTCTTCATTAATTGGAGTTAGTTCTCTGAGGAAATCCGCGAGAGCTTGTGACTTAATAGCATGTCGTGCTTCGTATGTGATGTCGAATTCGGATAACTCAATAGCCCAATTGATCATTCGGCCTGCCAGGTCCGGCTTATGGAGTACCTGTCGAATGGGTTGGCTGGTTCGAACCGTTATCTTGTGAGCTTGGAAGTACGGGCGCGGTCTGCGTGCCGTCATTATTATGGCGAAAGCCAATTTCTCCAACTTCGATATCTTAGCTCAGAGCTTTGCAAAGCTTTGCGACGAAGTATATTGGTTCTTGGCCATTCTTTCCTTCCCAAACCGGGACCGAGCTCATTGCTTCTTTCCCAACTGATAAGTAGAGGAAGAGGGTTTCGCCAGGCTGTGGTTTCGATAAGACTGGCGGAGTGGCCAAGCATTGCTTAATCTTTGAGAATGCGGCGTCACACTCCGGGTTCCAATTTCCTGTCGTGTCCTTTTTAAGTAATTTGAAGAAAGGCAAGGCGCTTTACGCCGATTTGGGCGAAATCTGGGTTACTTGACCAAACGGCACGTCAACTGCTGGACCTCCTTCTTGTTCACGGGGCCTGCATGTCTAATACTGACCTTACACTTATCGGGGTTCGCCTCGATTCCTCGGTCCGGTACTCCGAACGCACATTTTGCAGGGTTCAGCCGAATCTGATGCGCCCTTAACTTGCTAAATGTTTGCTCAAGATCTCGGATGTGATCATTGGGATCACATGATTTGACAATCATGTCGTCGATATAGACCTCGATGTTATGGCCTATCTGGTTCTCGAAAACCTTATTCATCATCCTCTGGTAGGTTGCCCGGCATTTTCAAGCGAACGGCATGACGTTGTAGCGGTAATTTCCCTTCTCCGTTATGAAGGAAGTGGCTTCTTGGTCATCGGGGTGCATGGCGATCTGGTTGTAACAGAATACGCGTCCATGAACGAGACCAGTTGATAGCCGGATGAGTTATCTACGAGCTGATCAATGTTCGACATTGGATAGGCGTCTTTAGGGCATGCTTTGTTCGGTCGGTATAGTCGGTGCATACTCTCCATTTGCCATTTGGCTTTGAAACCATCACCACGTTGGAAAGCCAGACGAAACCGGCCTCCAATAGTTCGCTTACGTGTTGGTTCAGCGCTACCTGCCTATCTGGGGCCCTCGCTCTTTTCTTCTGGGCTACCGGGGTTGACCCCGCCGTATGGCCAATTTATGACAAAGAGAAATTGGGGTCTATGCCTGTACGTCGGCGCGCTCCATGCAAAAACGTCTCGATTGTTGGCCAAAACTCTTCTATCCTCAATCGCAGGTCGGGGGTCAAGGCCCTGCCTACTTTCGTACTATGGTTTGGATTGTTCCCAAGTACGAAGTCTTCTACCTCTCCTTCTGGTTCTGGCCGAGGTGTCCCCTTTTCTTTTCGTAGGTCTAATTCGATCACATTGATCGGTTCTTGGATCTTTTTGTGCTCTGGATCCGTTGTTCCGGATCTTGCCTTTACGTTGATTGTCTCGTTGTAACACTGCCTGGACTCTTTCTGATCACCCTTGATGGTAACGACTTGGTTGTTATTGCCTATCATTTTTATCTTCTGATGCTTAGTAGATACCAAGATGTCCCAATTGTGGATCGTTGGTCTTCCCGGGATGATGTTGTAAGGGGAGGGAAATCGGCCACAATAAATCTTACTCGCTCGGATTTGAAACCTTCCTTCGTTCCCGGGGTGAGTCGGAGGTCTATATATCCCTTTGGAGGGGATAATTCGCCATTAAATCCTACGAGTGGTTTGGCATGGCTTCAGTCCTCTGGTCGAGATTCATTCTCTTGAAGGCATCCCATATGATGATGTCTGCCGAGCTCCCCGAGTCTATAAATATCCTCTTGACTCGGCGGTTGACCGGGGTTCCAGTGATTACGAGGCCGTCTTGATGGCCGGGAAGTACGTCGGCCAAGTCCTCTTTTGTGAACATGAGCTGAGGTCGTTCAATTTTGTCGGTCATGTGTGATTCTTCTTTAAACTTTGGTCGGTCCCTTATTGAAAGAACTTCCTTAAGATATTTTCTCCGTTGGCTCGGCGTATCTCCTCCTCCTCCGAAGGCTCCGCTAATAACGTTGCAATCGAACTCCGTGTCGGGAAATCCGCTGTCTTCAGATGCCGGCTTCTTCCTCTTGCCTCTCTTCTATTCTCGGGGTCCGACTGTTTGATCGGTCATTCTGCTTTCGCTTTTCTTTTGTGCGTCCCTGCGTTTTTATTACGTATTGACGCAATTTTCCTTCTCGAACGAATTTCTCGATGGCTTCGCGAAGTTCATAGCATTGATCCGTGGTATGCCCTTTACAATCTTGAAAAGAACAATAACGGGACTGGTCCGTGTTGGACCATTTCCTGAGGGGATGAGGTTTTTCGACCTTCCGCATCTCGGTCGACGCTACTTCCCTCCATAGTTGGGACCGGGGAACATTGAGGGGGGTATAATAGTCAAATTTATTCTTCAAGTCTGTCCTTGGTTTATATTGCTTATTATCAGTTCCTTTCCCGCGGCGGTCTTACTTGCGACCGTCGGACTGGATTTTATTCCTTGGCGGGGTGTTGCTGTTTCTTACTAGTTGCGAATTGTAACTCGAAAACCTTTGCCAAGTCATCAAATTTAGTTATCGAACCTGGAGGCAGGGTTAGTAACCACTTTAGGGCTGGTCCCTTTAGTGTTGTGGCGAAAACCCTACTTATGATTGGTTCTCCGAGGCCTCTACACAACATGATCATCTGAAAGTCGTCCACATGAGTTGTGGGATCCTGCGAACCGTCGTACTTACTGAACTCGGTGAGGTTCAGCTTTCCTGGGAACCGTGCTCTGAGGATCTTGGGTGAAAAGGGGCTGTCTGCTTTAGCCTCGGCATATCTTCCTTGACGAGAATCGTGTGGGGATGTCGGGTCGACCCTTCGCTCCGGGAGGACTTCCCCTTTGTGATTCTTTGGTAGAGAGGCCGCCCTTTTAGTATTGTCTATTGTCTTCTGCCGACGGGAACTATGACCTTCCTGGTCGGGTTCCCACGTTTTGTCATCCTGATCATAGCTGGTGCTTTTAGGTTCCCTTCTCCGGTTCCGCTCGTCGATGCGATGAAATTGAAGAGTATAACGTTTGTCCATATTCTCGATGCGTTTCATCATGGCGAGCTGTCCGTTATGGAGTGTAAGGAAGTCCGGATTCTGGACCGGGGTCTCCTGACTTACAACTGGATTGGATCTCTGTGGCTCACGGCGATGTCCCCGCGCTGCCGATGAACCCGTCTCGGACTCGTTCCCATTTTCAGGTTGATCTTGATTCGGGCCACGAGGTTCCTCAAGGCGCTCTTCTGGCTGTGATAACCGGTCTTCATTGTCCTGCTCATTGCCACCGATAGGGTTGGTCGACCGCTCGGTGTCTTTGTGGTTGCGGGGTGGTTGACGTTGCTCTCCGGTTGTTCGAACCATCTCCGGCTGCTTCTGGCTTGTACTACGGGTGTTAACCCTCATTGGTCAAGGGAATCGAAATTTATCGTTCCCACGGACGGCGCCACTGTTCGGTGTAGAACACGGATGTCCACCGCGTGTATGGGCCGGTGATTTGATATAGGATCTAGGGTCTCGATGCAGGTACCAATGTGATAGCACACGAGACAGAGAGGATCACCGAACACAACCTCGGCGCTTGGCCGATGGAGTGGGGTGTGTGCTCGGTGTGACGGTATGTAGATTAGTCTAGGTTTAGAGCGTGTGTACCTTAGGGCCGTTGCTTGGGTATTTATAGGACCTACTGGAGCGGCTTTGGCGTGATTCCGTGCCTATTATCCGAACTGCCTATCCTTATGCGGATGTGTTCCTAGATACCCGGGGTAGTTGAGATATTCCAGGGTTACGGATATGACGGATCTGATGTGCCTACCCTTGGTTGGGCCTTCATGTGATTGGGCCTTATCTAGGTCCGTAACAATATATATATATGTTCTGGTGTAGAACTCTGATGTCCGGCCTATTGGAGGGCCGGTGATTTGATATAGGATCTAGATGCTCCTCTTGTATGCTTATAGGGCAAGCGTCCAGGAGAAGATGTGATCACGGTACACAAGCAGGCATTTCGCCTAAAGGGTGCTGTGTGTGCCGTTTGACTGAATGTAGATTAGTCAGGGATTAGAATGTGCGTGTCCAAGGATCGTGCAGATCATCCTGGTCGTGGCTGGGATCGTGCCAACCGCCCTGGTCGTGGCTGGGTCCCACGGTTAGTGGGTTGTGACCACTACGTGGATTGCCCCGCACTAGCTAGTGAGATAGTGGGCCTTGACTGGGTTAAAGTAACAATATATATATATATATATATATATATATATATATATATATATATATATATATATATATATATATATATATATATATATATATATATATATATATATATATATATATATATATGAGTCAACATTTAGCCAACCCTACCCATAACCTCTGGGTTGGTGGATTAGCCCGTCTAACCCATATTATTTTCTTTTTAATTTTTAATTTCTTATAATGCATTTTTCAAACTTTTTTATGAACAATATACTGATTTTTTTTTTTTACAAACCTAAACCATTAAAAAAATTTAAAATACATTACAAAATCATATAGTGATAATAAAACATCAAATTCAAATTTTCAAACATTATAAATTAAGCATTTAGCATAACTCCACACGTTAAAAATTAAGCATAAATCAAAAAGTCATCATTAACATTTAATACAATCAATAATTAATTGATATTAATGGTATTAGGTTACACAATATAGTTAGAGAAGTCACAGATTTTTTTTTTAAATAAAATAAATAAAAACGGTTCAACCCACCATGAGTTGGTTTGACAAAAAAACCATGAGTTGGGCCTATATGGATTTGAAAAAAAAAAAAACTCATCAAAACAGTTCCATTTTTATAGAACCCAAACCCCCCATTTTTTTTAGTTGGGCGGGTGGGCCCAAAGCTAAAACCCATATTATCTTTTTTTGATATTAAAACCCATATTATTTTCTTCCTTCTTATATCTTCATATCTTCATATCTTTTTGTTTGCATATCTGCGACTTCCCTGATTGTTTCTTACCTTCTTCTTTCCTTTAGCTTTCAGCCTCGGAGCGCTGACCCGAAAGCTCCATATTTTTGTTTGAGGTAATTATCTCGCTTGGTTCATTCTTCATTTTCTGTCGCTTCTCGATTTGATTTTGGCTTCAGACTTTCGTGAATTCTTAGGTTTAATTGTCGGTTTCTGGCTTCCGGCTCTTTTCTGTTTGCAGATATTAGGGATTTGATTCTGAGGGGTTATTAATTTGCAACGATCATCAACCTTGAGTTTCCCATTCGGAAGAATCTTAACTGGATTCAACTTTACGCCTCAAGTTCACGAACCCTAGAATATCCAATGCATCCCAAATCTTGCCGGAACGTGCAAATTCTAGTTCAATCGCCGGAACTAGGAATTCCTTCCCGATCTGTAACTATTTCCCCCATCGCCAATCAAACTCTTTTACACCTCAAACGCTCTTTCTTCCCCAAATCGCTCTCTTCCCAACTCCTCTCGTCGTTCTATTTCACTCTAAATGGCAGGCCTCTTGCCGACCATACCCCTATTTCTGTTTCCCAAATTCCTCTCTCTTCCACCCTGATTTTGCGATCCAGGTCTCGTGGCGGTGGTGGCGATGGCGGTGCAACTGGTGCAGAGTCGCGCGATTGTTACCTGAACATGTACGCTGAAAAGAAGCCCGATAAAGTTGACCCAAATGAACAGAGGATATCAAAGTGGTTGAACTGTGCTTTATCGAATGAGCCGTTGAGGGAACCTTGTGTGGTGGATAAACTCGGGAACATATTCAATAAGGAAACTCTGGTGGAGACTTTGCTGAAGAAGAATCTGCCTAAAGAGTTTGGGCATATTAAGGGTTTGAAGGATATGATAAAAGTTCAGTTATCTCTAATTCCTGGAATGGAGAATGCAAATGGTGAGACGCTATTTCAGTGTCCTATTTCAGGGCTTGAATTTAATGGGAAGTACAAGTTCTTTGTGTTGAAGAACTGTGGCCATGTTTTGAGTGCTAAGGCTTTGAAGGAAGTTAAGTCCTCATCTTGTCTGGTTTGTCACCAAGATTTCTCAGAAACAGATAAGATACCAATCAATGGGAATGAGGAAGAGGTAGCAATGTTGAGGGCAAAAATGGAGGGGGAGAAGGCTAAATTGAACGAGAAGAAAGCGAAGAAGAGCAAGAATGGATCGAGGATAAATGGGGAGAATGACAGTGTGAGTTTGGAACAATCAAGGTTAGCCGGTACCAAACATGGTATGGATGTTAAGGATAAAGCTACGGCTAAAGTGGAAGGAAACGGGAAGGTTGTGAATGGGAATGGTGCTTTGAATGGTGTGGCTGATGGTGTAACCAAGCGTTTCAAGGCTGCTGATATGGCCCCTCCTAATGCTAACAAAGAAGTTTATGCTTCAATATTCACTTCTTCAAAGAAGTCAGATTTTAAAGAAACATATTCCTGTAGATCCCTTCCTCTCGGTAGAAATTGATCGTCGCATCTAGCATTCAAGTATGTACTACCCACCTAGTCGCCTGTGGTTCTAGAAGTTACTTGCACAGTAAGTTCTTGAGCTAAAAAAAAAGTTCTTGATCAACATTATTATGTACTACCTCCGTTCCTAATTATAGGAACTTTTGTAGTGTGATTTGCATCTTATAATTAGTACCGGAGGGAGTAATTGGATTGCCAGGTTTTTAAGAGAGAATTAACTTTTGAACCTGTGATCTTATTAGTATCGGCTTTCTTATCCCGAGATTATTAGGGTAATGTGTAATCTACTGTGCCTTCTTGAACATAGCAGCAAACCCAAACTCATCTTAAATTCTTTTGGGTTTGATTTCTTTACCTTCTTGTTGGTGGAATGTGAGTGACAAATTTTAATTCTGGTTTGTAATTGGTATATGATGCCTATATTGTGTGTATATCTGGGAAAACCATTATCAGTTGAAGGCTAAGCAATCAATCTCATGGATTAGCTGTTTTAAAGATTAATGTTAGTTTTTTTGCAGTGTTTGTGTTCTCTGTCTGCTTATTGTTTATTTCGGCCTCATGGAGGATAACATCTTTTTGCATTGTTGTCCCTTTACACACTCCCTATAGCCCTGCCTGCTTGAAATTTGTGCGCCTTGCAATGCTTGGCACCAATTATCAAGTAATGCGATTAAAATTAATTTGCGTATCAAATATTTAGTTTTCTTAGTTTTGTATAATAATTTTTTATTACATTTTTCTTGTCCAAGGTTTCGTTGGGCGTTCGCTAGAACTGGAATCTAAATTTTTAGTGTTCAAAAAATGTCAGGATTGTTATTCTCTTATTAATTTCTTGAGAGAAATAAAACACAGTGCTTAACTAATAATGAAAAAAAAATTTTTCTCATATCATAATGAAAATTAAATTAAATTTATTTTCATGCTTTTTAATTAAAAAAATGTGGGTTTTATTTTTATGTGACTATTTTTTTACGTCAATATTTCTTCCATATCTCTATTTGGCAAGTTTCCTGTGTAATATTGTTGACTGCCTGAATCTTTAATTTACAGCAAAAGAAACCTACCTTTATAATTTTTTCATGATAATCTGAAAGGTACTTAACGTTTTTTGTGTTAGTCGTGAAAAAGTAATTTTTTTTTTCCTTTTATAATCAATAAATATATCACTTTATCCATATATTGCGAATATGTCATTTTATTTATATTAATCAAATTAACAGTTAAGATGTGAATTAACGAATGAATCAGCTATTTTATATCATATATAAATACACTGATGAGATGATCTTCTTCAAATATACAAACACTACTTATAGAGGAGCAAGAAAATTAATATTTCACATTGATATATGAATTATATTGTATTAAATCAAATTCACATTTAGTTTTAATTTATATGATGTTGAATAAAATTAAATTTACAAATAAGAAGTAAAATTATATGATAACATTATTTATTTGTAGCGCAAAAACATCACTGGTAAGTTGTAACCCCTTCTAAAACTTTACTTAAACCTTTCATGTCTCAATATTTTATCTGTGTCTCTACTAACCTAATTTAATCAAGAATTATTCACAATCTGAATATTTAACGAACATTTTATCAAGATTATTTAGCAATAAGGAAGCTTAATTTTTTTTTTTTTTGGCCAAGTTCTTGATCTTAAAAAGATCTCCCAATTTAAAGAAGAGACTAGAGCCAAGAATGATTGAGAGACGTTGTAGAAATAATCTACCAAACTGAATGCTTTGGAGGAGCTTTATCCAATAACATAAGCCCCAATTAAATCAGTTTAGTATGTTTAAATCAGCATTTCCGGACTAAAAAGCTAGATTAAATATCATTATCAGCATGAATGTTTGGGTAAGGATAGGTGTCTGAGTTAGCTTTTCACTCATTGGATTTATGCCAAAAAAGCTCCTTTATTTCAGAAACTGAATCCTGAAGGCTACGGTGAACAGTAACATAATGGTGAGATGTGATTTTTGCTCTAAAATGATAACTACATGTGTATTTTTGTTCTAAAAAAAACATATGGTGCTGGACGCTCCCGAAGGTAAAGCACATATTGATTTTTTACCCTTTATTTTTTTATAACTTTTTTTAATCATATATGATTACAATATGTCTTCTTACAATAATACCCCTATTTATACTCATCAAAGTTTGTTGATTATTTATATCTTTATTTTTAATTATTACAATATATATATATATATATATATATGAGTTTAATATTTTTGTTTTTGTTACAAATTTTTTTTTTTTTGTCATACTCAGGTAAAATTGAGTGGGTCTTACTAATATTTTCTCTTTATTCTCTTTACAATAGGACCCACGTACTTTTATATATGTGTAACAAATTTATTTATATTTGCACCAAAAGCAAAAATATCAAATCTATATAATTTTCAATAAGATCCGTGCCCTTTTTACTCATTTTCTATTTCAATTAACTTTTTAAATAATAATCCAACCTGTTTCACTTTAAAAAAAAAATCACTTCTACCACCATCAATCCAAACATAAATTATATTTCTAATCTAACTTTTATATTTTTATTTTTCCGCTTCTAGCACTTCTCCGGACCAAACGTGCTCGGATGTTTATGCCGTGCTTATCCTCATTCACTGTCATCCCGACGCCGCAGTTTTGACCCCTCTCCCGTACATTAACGAAAAGCATTCCCACCGGTCTCCGTCCTAAAATCCCGTCGGTTCTCTCACATTTCGGTGTCATCTCCGATTCTGCGACTACCTCAGGTGGGGCCCCACGGTTTTCTTCTTGCGATCTATTCAATTGTTTCGATTCTCGCTTAGATCATTGCCTGCCCCAGCTGACCAACGCCGAAATTACTTTTTTTATGCTTTGCTTTTAGGCATCGATCAAATTATGGTTTAGTTGTTAATTCTCTGACTGAAGGTTTCAATTTTGTTTATGTCTTTCTGAATTATTTGAAATCAATCCCGTGTTTCTGATGATTGATTGCATTGAACCTACTTGTTGATCTTGAATTGATCAGAGGGGTGTAAAAGGTCCCGGACGATGAGTAACGTTTTTGAGGGATACGAACGACAGTACTGTGAGCTATCGGATAATCTATCGAAAAAGTGCACTGCAGCTGTTGCTCTTAATGGAGGTAGTTGAAAATTCTTGACCGATCTTCCCTGTTTTTCGTTTTTAGATGAGTCTGGAATGTTGTTGGCGCTTCTGGATTCCCGTTGAATCTGATTTTCTCTTTTTACTTTGTTTTGAAATTTCAGTTCATCTCCCAAATTATGTCGCCTATGTGGAAAATGCGTCTTTATAATTATTTAAGGATTTGCAGAGCTGATAGAATTTTCCTTTTTGAAACAAAACTAATTTTATTGCCAGATATAGATTTGGATAATGGCCATTGTCATGGCGAAGACGCAATTTGAACCAGCGAAAAATTATTGTACCTAAGAATTGCGACCTTTTTAGAGAAATAAAAACATGTAGTTTGTAGTTGTCAAAAGCAAAGCTCAAACTAATTATACATTTTCAGGTTGTGTGATTATCATCTCGATATCATTTTGTTTCTTTTTTCTTTTTTACCTGAGATTTTGTTTCTCGTTGAATTCCTTCAATTTTTACATTGGTTGGACCTTTTATCTATTGGTGTCTACATTCTGGTAACAGAAGTAGCATTTGGAAAGTTTTCTCCTATTGATACTTTCTGAAGCTTCCCACTCCCACCCGTCATTTCCTTAGAGTGTTAAGAGACAATTGCCTCTGTAGCGTTATCCATACAAAGCACATCTTTATTATGATGAAAACATCTCTTTTGTTCACTTCAGTGATTCTTGAATGCCCTGATTTGGAGCAGAGACTGCATTCTGTGGGTTTTAAGAGTTTGAGGTGTTATGGAAGGTTAATAAGGAACTACGCAAATATCCTATTGCTTCAATTCTGCAGAATCTTCTTCATGTTTGATGCCCTTCCCCATTTTTATCGTCTTTGTCAGTTTTCAAGTTGGGGAAGTACTGTTTTTTAGAAGAAAAAAGTTTAGGTGAATTGGGTCTTTGGGGCTCATTAAGGTCACGGCTTGTCTTTAGGTTTAAAGAGTGCTAATAGTTATAGACTGCCCACCAACAAGTCCTCACATCAGCAATGAGATTTGAAACCATGACCTTATGGGCTATGGGTCAAATTCTCACTAACTGGACCAACTTTTGCTTGCGTTAGGGAAGTACTCTAATGCACTGGTTATTGAATAAATTGACCTAAGAATGTGTTACAAAGATATTTCACTCACCAGAGAATGTAATGTATCGTAAATAATTGAGGATTCCTTTTTAAGTAATGAGCTATGAGAGTGGATTTAGTTGAAAGCTTTTATCAAGAAAACAGGAATTAAAATTGAAGCCTTAGTTTTATGTTGAGTCATATTTTCCCCTATAATTCTTATCTCTTTGGTTGATCTGCAGAGCAAAAGAAGCAAAAAATTTCTGAAATAAAGGCTGGAATTGATGATGCAGAAGCTTTGGTACTTTCTTCTCCTGTTTGATGGAAACTTGTCTTTCTTCTGTGCTCTGGGATTCTGACATGAATGGGCTTATTATATTGTAGATTCGAAAAATGGACCTTGAGGCAAGAAGTTTGCAGCCAAACATCAAGGCTGTGCTTCTTGCTAAGTTGCGGGAGTACAAGTCAGATTTGAACAATCTTAAAAGTGAAGTCAAGAAAATTGTATCGGGTAACTTGAACCCTTCTGCTCGGGATGAGTTGTTGGAATCAGGCATGACAGATACTTTGACGGTAATGTTCCTAATTGATGTATTACTTAAGATGATTTCATTTTGTTGTGAAACTGTTTTGAAGCGGCATTTATATTTTGTCTTTAGAAATGAATGGTCAATATAACACAAAAATCTAGGGAGTCTGCTGTGCAGTTTGTTTGGGCCCATTGTAGATTTAATTAAGCAAAATACGCTGCTGCCATTATGAAATATTTCTAATTCTTTAGCCAAGCTAGTATCAGTTGTTTTGTGCTATATGTTGGGTAGTTTAATAATGGTGGTCAATTACCTTAAACCGCAACGTGGAAATGTGGATTCCGTATGCCATGTTTCTAATTCTTATCATGGCAAATGGCAGTTATTCCTTGATTTTTCTAATTTTTAAAGACTAACGCCAGCAAATCTGACACCAGCATGAATGTGTGCTTTAGGCATCAGCTGATCAGAGAGCCAGATTAATGATGTCTACTGAGAGGTTAAACAAGTCTAGCGACAGAATTAAGGACAGTAGAAGAACAATGTTGGAAACAGAAGACCTCGGGGTCTCAATTCTTCATGATTTGCATTCACAGCGGCAATCTTTGTTGCATACACATAACACGGTAATCTTTTTATAATCTGGTGTTTGATTCGTATGCAGATCATCTGTTAACAATCTGATTTTTGTGATTTGTATTATCTATTATGGTGATTTCAGCAAGCATAGCTCTGATGTTGCTTGTTGAGTTGTGCTTGAAATTGATCTAGAAACATTAAACAGAAATATGTGCTATTTATGAGAACTGGCCCTCTTATTCGCGGGCGGTATATTTTCCTTTGCAGCTTCATGGAGTTGATGATAACATAGGCAAGAGCAAGAGAGTTTTGACTAACATGTCAAGAAGGATAAGCAGGAACAAGTGGATTATTGGCGGCATCATCGCTGTCTTGGTTCTTGCTATCGCCTTAATTCTGTACTTTAAACTTCGTAAATAGGCAAGAACTGACATTTTCTGATATTGGTCCAAAATATTGTCCAGATATATGGCTGAGAATTGCTTCCATTCTCGCCTGCTCCCCTTGGTTTCCCTTTTTTAAACTCTGGTTTGTGATTGTTCAGACATATTTTCGCTGGCTAATTTGACTGTGTTTTGCTTCTTTAAGTGTATGACATGTATATACTGGCTTTGCCAGGTTTGGAATTCTGTTTTTGTATTGATTATTGGCGATTGCGTGAATTGTATTATGATATAAAGATTCACGGTGGTTAAACTGTTAAAATTTGGAGAGGGTTGGTTTTTAATCATTGATCGGATCAATTGTGGCGCTTGCGCCCTTTCTTGCTGCATTTAGCTTGTCTGCTTGTTCTCCATCCTTGAATAACGTTTTTGCTCAGAAGTCAGAGTCGTCCTCAGCGCAGGGTATGGATGGATGCCTAAATATGAGAATGAGATGATAAATTAATCAAAAAAGAAAATGAGATGATAAATTTGTGGATTCTTTATTTTTGTTCTATTCTGTTCCAAATTTGTATCTCCTTTTTTTTGCCAACTCCAAATTATGTGTATGCATTAGCGGTATAAGTTGTTTTTTCAACGTAATTTACAGTATAAGAAGTAAATTTATTAGAAGAGTTTTGTCTCAACTTATATAAATGTGTTTTTCCAACACCAACTCAAACAGACCTTAAATACTATGTGTAAAATTGAGGGTTAATACCATATTCGATCCTTATAGTTTATAGTCATTTTGGTTTTGATCCCTGAAGTTTTAAACAAGTGATTTTAGCCTTTTAAGTTTATTCCATTTCAAATAGTTAGTTTTGATAGTTTGAAAAGGACGTTAACAGTGTTAAATTTGATGATGTGGTATTAACGCCATTAAAGTTGCTTATTTAGGTGGCTAGCTGGGCAAGATGACAAGATGATTTTGCTGACTAAATAATAAAAATGTTATTTTTAAAAATATAAAAATTACTTTCCATCTACCCCTCCTGCCTCTTTCTCACACCCTCTCCCTTCTTTCTTCATCTCAGAAAGGATCTGCGGCCGGTGAGGGTCTGCCTGAAAGCTTCAGCAAGGAAGATCAAGCTGGAAGAATGTCCAGCTCCTCAGATGAAATTCATAGATTTCTCTTGCCAAAAGCACAAAAACACAGAAATTTTTATTTTTAACAAAGACATAATAATAGGATATATTATTATCTTTCAATCCAAAACAACTTTGTGAGACGTTGCTGATTTCGATAATTAACAACGCCATTAAGCAATAAATAGAAACCTCGATGAGCATTGCAATGGGAAGACTAGAGAGCGCAGTAACTGAGATACTTGATTAGATGGCCTTGGACTATAGGATTTGCATTATACATTGAATGTTAGTTATATTGTATTAAATCAAAATCATATTCAAGTTACATTTATATTATCTTATAAATTTGTACTGGAACCTGTCACAAATTTAAAACAACATTCCTAACCTTTGAACAACTTTTTTAGTGTGCTATAAACATCCTCTGGCGTTGTCTTAAATAAAAACATATTTGGGAATGAAAGGATGTATTTTTTAGTGTCTTTAAAGAAAAAATACTCTAAAATGTCGATTTTTTTAAATGATAAGAAAATTTCAAAATTGAATCAATAGAATCTCACTCATTTTATCTAGAATCTAAAAATATATATTTTGTAAAGGACATTCTAAAAATATATATTTTGTAAAGGACATTAGAGAATACAAGAGAAAGATGCACAAGAGATCTCAAGCTCATTAACCATCTTTTTCTTTTTCTTTTTTTTTTTTTGATATGAAAGGAGGCTAAAGCCTTATATAAAATTAAAAGGGAGGGGAAGGAATTCCCATACAATCATGAAGAAATAAAGTCCTGAGGAAATTAGGACAAACATTATAAGACTGAGTAAAGGAAAGGGCATGCTTAGCCAGCCTATCAGCCACACCATTCTGACTACGGGAAACAAACTCAAAAGAAACAGCCCAATTCATAGCCATAAATTCTCTAATCTGCATTACCACTAAGCTATCCCTGCTACTCTGCTCTTGTTGAAGAGTCTCGATAAGAATCTTAGAATCAGATTCAATCATCACCTGTGTGAAATTCATCTGCCAACCAAGTTGCAATCCTTTTAGAAAAGCCCACTCCTCTGCCTCTTTAGGAGCACAAATACCGAGCCTTGTAGAAAACCCAGCAATCCATGCACCTTCAGAGTCCCTTAGAACTCCCCCTGCACCTGCATAAAGACTAGAAGCAGTAACAGCTCCATCAACATTTATCTTAATCCAATTTGCAGGCGGAGCCTTCCATATGCCTTGGAAAACAGCCTCAGCGTACTCCTTATTCAGCACATACAGATGCCACGAATTCAGAATACAGGCCGACGGATTCAATGGCTTAGAAAATTCCACTTGAAATACAAGTTGATTACGCCAAGACCAAAATTTCCACACATTAACACCAAATAACAAGGACCAATTAGGTATATTAGGTTTCCCCAAATCCTTTTTGAGATTAAAATGGAACCAGTCCTTCAATGGTGCTGCAAAAAAACCAGACAGAAATTTTGGGTGAACCACATCCAACCAAAATTTTTTAGCAAACATACAGTCACGTAAAATATGCAGCACTGTTTCTGGGTATAAACCACAATCCGGGCACAGAGATGACGAGCTAGACCACTTGCTTCTCCATTCATTTGTAGGTAATCGATTAAGAAACGCTAGCCATAAGAACACACGAATTCTTTCACTGCCTTGCCATCGCCAAATAAGTTTAAAACAAGGATGAGCCAAATTGTCCGGATGCTTTTCAATCAAATGGTACGCTGACTTAACTGAAAATAAGCCATTAGAGGCAGCACTCCATAGCATCACATCCTCCCCAGCATGCTGCATAGGTGGTGGAATAGCTAACATTCTCTGGATCACATGTTGAGAAACAATAGATCCAAGCTAATCAAATTTCCACTGGCCATTATCAACCCAATCTGAAACTCTACTATTATTTTCATTCTCAGTTAAAGCCCTTAAACAATGATCCCGAATTGCACTTCCTTGAAACAGCCAATTATCATTAAAGAACTCCACTGAGTTACCGTTTCTAACCCTCCAACTAGATCCTTCTTGGACATAACCCTTCTGCTTACAAATAAAAAGCCATAAAGGTGAATCCCCCGACTTATGCACAAAAAATTCATGATCATCTCTAAGCATATATTTATGTAACAGAACTTCCTTCCAAAGACCCACACCCTCAACCAGAGTCCAAGCCAATTTACAACCAAACGCCCTATTCATAGAAGAAAGCTTCTTGAATCCCAATCCACCATATTCCTTAGGAACCGTTAACTTAGACCACCCCACATTATGGAAACTGTGAGAAGCCACTGATCCCCAAACAAAATTACACTGAAGGCGTTCAACCTCCCTACAAATGGATTGAGGAATCTGCGCAACCTGCATTGGATACAGGGGAACCGAGCCCAGAACTAATTTGGCCAATGTAATTCTTCCAGCCATGGAAAGAGATTTGATTTTCCACACTGCCAGCTTAGCATTAACTCGATCCACAATATAACCAAAGGTCTCCGTAGGCCTACGCTTTCTAGAGAGCGGGAAGCCCAAATAGGTACCTATCTCATCAGAAATCCTCATCTGAGTTCTACTAGAAATACTTCTTCTAGTTGCCAAGGGAACTTTAGGCGAAAAGAAGATAGATGACTTCTCAGCGCTGACTTTTTCCCCTGAAGCTTCACAAAATCTATCCAAACACTCCATAAAACAGTCCGCTTGCTGGACAGATGCCACCCCAAAAAACAAAATATCATCCGCAAATAGTAGATGAGAAACCATAGGACCTGATCCAGAAGTTTTAAAAGGCATCCATTTACCTTTAGCTACTACATCTTGAATAATGTGGGATAGATGATCCATACATAACACAAAGAGGTAAGGGGAAATAGGATCCCCCTGACGAAGACCCCTACCTGGAGAAAAATAATGAGTTTGTTCCCCATTCCACAAAACGTTGTATTCCACCGAGGAAATGCATTCCATGATCAAATTAATTACCCTCGAATCAAAGCCAACTTCCACCAAAACCTCCTTGATAAATCTCCAACTAAGACGATTGTAGGCTTTCTCTAAGTCAACCTTCATAGTCATAAAGCCACGCCTGCCTTTAATCTTTTTCATTGTATGGATAATTTCCTGCCCAAGGATGATATTATCTTGAATCTACCGCCCTTTAATGAAACTGGCTTGATAAGGAGAAATTAACTCATCCATCACCTTTTTCAACCTCAGAGTAAGAAGTTTAGATACACACTTAAAATGAACTGTACAAAGTGAAATAGGTCGGAAGTGACTTACAAACATAGGTTGCTGTCTATTTGGAATGAGAGCTATAAGGGTTTTATTAGCATCCCTCAGAGACAATTCAGCATCAAACATCTTTCTTACAAAGCAACATACAGTAGGCCCTACCACACTCCAATTCTTCTGATAAAAAAATGGGCGAAAATCCATCCGCCCTAGGAACCTTATAAGGACCCATAGAGAAAAGGGCATTTTTAATTTCATCATCTGAAGGAGACCGACCTATAGACCTCATAATATCAGCATCCAGACGAGGGTAATTAGACTCCGACTCCCATTCCAAAGAACCATGGTCCTCAGCTTGAAACAAATTGATAAAGAAATCCAAAACTAGCTTTTTAGTTCCTTCCTCATCCTCCGTCCAGCGCCCATTAGCATCCTTAAGGGACACTACCTTATTTCTTCTTCGTCTCATCTTCGTCTTCAAGTGATAGTAATGAGTATTACATCCCCCTTAGACACCCATATGGATCTAGATTTTTGGAACCACTTAACTTCCTCCGCTTTAAGGATCTGCTTTAAATCCACCTGTAACTGATATTCAAGATTACGCAAATAACTTGAAAAGGGGTAAGCTCTGGAATTCTGAATACCTTTGAGCCTAGCTAATATTTCAGACTTTTTTTCTCAACCATACCAAAAACAGATTTATTCCAAACAGACACATTTTGTTGAAAGTGAACAAGATTAAACTCCAGACTATCCTGGCTTAACCAACTATCTTTAATAAAACTAGAGAAATTTTCATGATCAAGCCACATGGCCTCAAATTGAAAAGGCCTAGGATAATTCCCATTATTCAACCTAGCACCCATAAACAGAACAATAGGATTATGATCAGAAAAAGCAGTTCTAGGTAATACCTTAACATAAGCCTCTGGAAGGAATTGCAGAAATTTGGAATTTCCCAAGCCTCTATCCAGTCGTTCGAACAAACGCATGCCACCCTCCATACAATGTCCTTTCCACGTCATAACTGGGCCAATAGCACCCAAATCAGTAAGCCATGCATCATTGATTCTATCTTGAAACCACCTTATACGATTGATATTAGCATGCCTTCCTCCAATCCGCTCACTGGCCGACCGTATATCATTAAAATCTCCAAGAACACACCAAGGAAAGAAGATGCCATTTGCCAATCTTAGGATATTAGCCCACAACACCGATCGAAGATTAGAGTGAGGCACCGCATAAATTGCTGTCAGGTTAAAAACTGGCACCTGTGGAAACTTGCATTGCAAATGAAAAAACTGACGATTCTCTTCCAACATTGTAATAGTAACTTGAAATGATTTCCAAATAAGGGCCAAACCTCCCGACCTACCCTCACTAGGAATAACTCGAAAAGAATCAAACCCCAACCTTTGCAGAACTCTTTAGCGCTTATCATCCTTCATGCGAGTTTCAGACAGGAAAATAATACTAGGCTTTGGCCCATCACACAACAGCTTCAAATTTCTAAAGAGGCCTTTACCACAAGCCCCTCTAACATTCCAATAAAATATGTTATCCATAAACACATATTATAAAGGAAAATAGATCCACTAATCAACTAGAAAGTTGGGTCTCAGGGACCAAAGTCCCTTCGCCACTTAGGTTCTCAGAAATGGAACAATCCCTTGGGCTTCCCATTTCCACCTCCACTAACGGTATATGAGGATCTAGATCTTCGGGCTCACCTTCTCCAGGGTCAAAAGATTCAGGAGACGATAATTGGGCCCCTACATTCGTCAGGCCTTCATTACCTTCTTTGTCTCCCATGGGCTCATCCACTCTTGCCAAATTCCCAAGCCCAAAGTCTCACCTGCCTGAATTCTCCCCACTTTGTCTTACTCTCTTTTCCACTCGTTTGGCCCCACTTATATTACACACAGAAGATGCTTCCACTACGTCAATCTTACCAACTACACTTCCTCTCTGATTAACCGTACCTGCATTCTTCACATTCCCCGATTTCTCCCCTTCGCCGCCACTCCCCTGCCTGATGCTCCCATTCTTCACCCGAGGCACTTCTTCTGACGCCCTTTTCAACGGCTCCCTCACTAGTACAGTTGGTAGGTGGCGATCATCTTCCTCTTCTCCGGCAAGCAAAGAAAACCTGGAACCAGAACCTTGACCCTGCATTTGATCATTTATCCTCTCCTTATTTTTGCGAGGTCTTCTAGCTTTCTGAACAACTTTCCAAACATCTCTAGAATCTATTGCCATTTCCCTATCTTCTGGCTTATCTCTAGAGCCTTTCCCCAGCACAATAACAGGATGCTCTGATTCAGCCTTCCGTTTATTGCCTGATGGACATTGTTCATGGCGATGCCCATACATTCCACAATTTGAACAAAGAAGGTGTAAGCCCTCATACTCAATGTAGTACTCAACACCATCAACAGAGAATCCTTCCATGAGCTGCTTTGTCAGGTCCACCAAAACGCACAACCGTGCATAATGTCCCCGGAGTTGACAAGAAGTATTGATATCCACCTTTACAGTCTCTCCAATTCTTTCACTTATAAATTCCAGAGCCTCCTTATCATAATACTCTAGAAAAATCCTCGGCAGACGCACCCACACCGCCACCTTATCAATCGAAGTTGTAGCCGTATTGAACATGGGCTCCCAAGGTCTAACAATAAGGTAGTGGTCATATATCATCCAAGGACCACCAGTTAGCGCATTCTTATAATCATCCCTATTGGTCAGTTTAACCACATAAAAGCCATGTCCAATATTGATCAATTTAATGACCCCTTTCTTCACCCAGAGAGACTGAATTCGGGTTTCCAGAGCTTTATACCCAATACTACGACCCAACAATTTAATGATCACTGATTTGGTCCAGGCCTTGTACATCCTCTGCTTCATTTTTTTTTAGAAAACACAAATTGAGGAAAGTTTCTTTCAGGATCCTCTATAACTTGACAGAGCTGTTCTGAATCTACCTGTGAATCCTCGGACATGGTATCATCCGACAAAGTTTCATCCTCCTCACCCAACTTCGCTTCGACAAAACCATCCCCACCCACCTGATGAACCCCCTTCAGCTTATCCGCAAAGGATACGGTCTTGATACGCATCCCTGAACTCGTTTCACCCAGCTTTGGCCATTGATCTCCATAAGACTCCTCTCCATTATTTTTAATCTTCTTTGAGCTACGTGCAAGCAAATCTTCCTCCTCACTGGAGGACGGAAGCAGCAATTCCCAGAACCTGATGAGACCAGCTTGAGAGCGTTTTCATTCATCTATGTTGCTAGCTCATTAACGATCTGCCATATCACTATAAGGGCCCTTTTGGATGGGCTTTTTTGATTAAAAAAAAGCACTTTTTTAATGCAAAAAGAAATGTTTTTTTATTAATTTATGTGTTTAGATGATATTTTTTTAAAAAAAGCAAAAGTCACAAAAAAAAAGCTAAAATGCTGCTTTTTTTAAAAGCTCCAATTTAGAGCTTAAAAAATAAGCACTACAAAAAAAGCACTTTTTTAAAAAGTCTATCCAAACGGGCCCTTAAGTTGACTAGATATTAATTAGAGGGTTAAGGAGCAATAATACACATGGGGTTTGCCCTGGGGAGCGCCCAGCACCACAGACTTTTTTTGGGAGTGAAAGTACACATGAGGTTACATATTGGGAGCAAAAGTCACACCAGACCATGTGTTGACCGACGTTGACCGTTAACTACCATTAGTTGACCGTTAATGATGACGTGGACGTCCACTGGGACTGACAAGAAACCAAATGGGATGAAAAATGATGACTAGGAATCTGATGGAAACGTTTAAAAAAAACAAAAACAAAAAATTTAAGTCCCAAACTCCATCTTCGGGTTGATTCATTCGACCAGAGAACAGGATTAAATTGGGAAAAATCAAACACCCAAACTCCATCTCCATCGTTCTTCCCAAACTCGATCTTGCTTGATTCAAATTGGGAAAAAATCAAACACCCAAACTCCATCCTCCATCGTTCTTCCCAAACTCGATCGGCTTGATTCATTCTCCGTCGACCACCATGTTCGCCACCGTTCTTGCACCTTGTCGGGCCCGCGAAGAGAAGAAAGAGAGACGAGAGGAGGACGAACTTGGGATCATCTTCATCGGCTTCCATCCTGCGCCATTCACCACCACCGATCCTTGCCTCCGTCGACTCACCACCATCGCCTACCATCACGGCTTCATGGCTCGTCTGTTACTGAATTTTAGGGTTTTTTTCCCCAAAGTCCGCTGATAGCTCCTCCTGACTGGCTCCATTGATTAATCGGCTAAGGTATTGATGAAATATCCATTACCAATCATGGAAATGAAACTGCTTGGATGCTTGTTGAAATTTCCCTGAATATGCTTTGTGGAGTTAAATGAAGCTTGTTATTGGTTGCATTGTTAATTTAATTGGTGGATTATGCTTGAATGTGATCTTTGTATGAAACCCTATATAACTTGGAAGGATAGAGATTTCGTGTTGGGAGTTACTTCTTGGTTGGAAACTTAAATTGATGGTGTGAGTAATCTTCATAAGCTCTTAGTGACATCATGTTGGCAATGAATTGGAAGCTTTGTTAGTGTTCTTATTTTTGGGTTAATTTCCACGCGAGCTTCATCATGAAACATTGGGAATTAACTTTGGTCATGGTTAATTGGCTTGGAAAACTTGATTATTTATTATGGGTACATGAAAATGCTTGTGATAACTTGATTGTGTGGTTACAAGTTTGTTTGATTTTTTTATTTATGAGATCATTATTAAAAAATTTGGGGCTATTTTTTGTTTGAAGAATCTGCATGTTATTAGGTCAAGTAGTTCACATCATTTGAAACTTTAGATTATATGGAATTAATGTTTGGAGTTTCATATTATCGTAGTTTAATTTACTCCCGTGGAAATAAATTCAGGTAGTCATCCTTGTGTTTGCCCCGTATGGCTTCATCTTCAACATCGACAACAGGGAGAAACAAGAAAGCGAGAAGAAAGGTGGTTTTTGTGAGAAGACCCAGTCGTGAGGAACAATACGAAGGTTCGGTGTGATATTGTTATCACAATTTGTTGGCTCCCAGATGGACGTCATGGTCAGAAGGAAACCCTGGAAGGAGGTTTTATGGGTGCCAGAATTACTACGAGGTAAGATTTGTTAGATGTGGGATGAGATTTGTAGTCATGTGGCTTGTTCATTTCTAACCGTTGGCTAAACAATTTGATAGGATGGTGGGTGTGGATTTTTCGAATGGCACGATGGTGTGTTTGGGGAAAGGGAAAATGAAGTTATCAAAGATCTACTCAATGACATAGACAAGCTATATGAGGAGAATCGAAAAGGGAATGGAGGTGGGAAGTGGTACGAAGAGCTTGTTGCACTTGATGGTAGAGATGTACAAAAACTCAATGGTCTGATATAATTCAGACCAAATCAAATAAAACACCTTGAGTTTTATTTAAATCATATAATTATATTTTTAATTAAAACTTTTGTTTATTTTAGCAAATTATAATTTTGACAAAATTAAAGAATGAATAATTTTTGTCCATAGATATCTATACAAGTAGTTTTGAATAATGACGATTGAAAAAAAAAACTATTTAATTTAGTAAAATTTAGAATTTTGTGCTGGACGCTCCTAGAATAAGAGTTCGTTGGCCAATCTGCACCTTAGATAACGGAGGTTAACTTTTTGTTAACGGTGTTAATGGCGTTGTGCTGAGCGCTCCTTTTTAAAAAGTTTGTTGGTATTTTTGGTCCACTTAATAGTTAATTGTGTGCTGAACGCTCCTGAGCCAATAGTTCGTTGGTAAAATCCCACCTTAACCCTTAAATCAATTATACGGGGTTCACGTCAAGCCTCCAATGCCAATCCAAAACATCGAACATACTGTTAGCACCAAAAAAAGAAAAACAAAAGGCTATAAACAAGATTGACTTGTTCATAGGGCTAAAAATGCCAATATCATATACCCTACGCAAAGTATCCTAATTCACTTAGCGACGGCTTTAAGGCCGCATTTTAATTGCACATACACGAAACAACCAGGAAGACAAGAGTTCAGATAACAGAGATAAATCAGGCTTGTGAGGAAATTCTCTTTTACTGAACCAAGCAGAGAGGTCAAAAGTTCAGATCTTTTAAACTCTGGGACAGAAAAACACGAGCATCCCAGCTATGAATTCTACCTACAAACATCCTCAGCCTAGCCTGGCTTCTCTACGTAGCACCTGGATCATAGAAACCCACAAAGTCAACAATATTGCATTACACAGAATATTGTTTTGTATAGATCAATGGGGAAATTCAAGTATAATGTATATGTCCATGCAATGGTCAGGATTTAACTTCAACAATTTGCAATCCAACATGTGGGTCTCATATCAGCAAATACAGCTCTAATCATTGAGAATATTTCATAGATTGAGGCACAAAAGGATATACGAAGCAAAATCAGTGGGATTGTACCTCTTCAGCAAACTTTATTAAGATAGTAGTGCGTGGTCGTTGTTGACCTTCCATGGGCACAAAATGAGCAGTAACAACAGCTGGAAATCCAGAGCCATCCAAAACACCCTTTGTTAAAAAGAACAAAACAGAATCAGAACAGAGACTGGATTTGGACCCTCCATTAGGCTCTAGCAATCAATTAGTCAACTGACGGATGAAGGTACTTACTCGTACTATTCCAGCAACAAATGCTCCACAATTGAAAGTTCCCATGTCCTTTGGAATAGAAATGAATCTACAATGCAGAGACAGAACTAGGCCTTGCTATGAATTTATGTACACAAAATCTGACTAAACTAATCGAGAATTAAGTTGTAGAGAGTGAAGAATCTTTTACCTGTTTACAAGGAGCTCCTTTTCACTGATCATGTATTCATCTTCATGTTCAGTGCCTTTTTCTAGTGAGTCTGCTACCTATTCCAATGGCAAATGCACAACTAAGGGACCAGCTAAGCAGTTGAGTTAATATATGATTACTTCATCTAATCCGTGAAACATAAAAGAAAGGTGAATGAGTCATTAGCTTCTGCCTCACATTTTTTACACAAGTACACGTGAAGGGCAGTGATAATCATATATAAGTACATAACATAATGTTTCATATGCTTCAAATATTTTGAATGTCTTTCCAGTCTCTTATACCCAATCTTCCACAAATAAGTGGATTACTGAAAGGCACAATCAAAAGAGCAAGCCTATATAGATAATGACAACCTATGAAACAGAGAGCCAGAGACAGTTTATACAAAGAAGCAAAAGCGTCAATGTGGTTATGCAAAGAAGCAAAATAGTGTCAATGTGTAAACAATTCCTGTATAAACAAGAAAGGTTGACAATTGACAATTATTTAATGTAAAACTAAACCACACCCCTCACAACTGCAATAATCATATCATAGCAACAACAATTAGCACTTTGTGTCAATGGAAATGAACTGCTTGCTCTTGGGGTGAAGAATGGAGAAGGAGGAGGATAGAGAAACTCACCTTTCCAAATAATACCTTCCACACTGTGCTGTGCACAAATGACAGAATGCCTAATAATCTTGTCTCCCTTCTGTTTCCCTAAGGAATAAAAAAAGTACCATTACATCAATCATTCATGCAAATCAAAAGAACTGACACTTCCAACATAAGGTGACAAGTTTTTAACATATAAACCGTTAAGAAAAAGATTCAATATTTTTGCATCCACATTATTAAATCAAAATTTATATTAGAAGCAATGAAATGTTCACAAGATTATGACTCTACACATATTCCCTCATTTTAGGAGGGCAAAGTTAATAAGGCTAGGGGATAGAGATGGCTCGTGATGGAGATGTAAATATCATTAGGGGAGGTACCTCTAACAGACTAGAGATTCAACATGAAGATTACCATGTTGGAGAATTCAACGCCAAAATGTTGATAGGCACTTTATAACTAAACTTGTCAATTTAACTAGCTTCATAGCAGTTAATCGTAATCAAATATAATCCCAGGTTTTGTTATAATTTAGAAACTCACCAACATAAAGTTATTGATTTTAACCCAAGTGAAATTCATTTGGTATTTAATTAGCTGCTGAAACACCAGATTCATCAGGATGAATTATCCCCTAATTAATGGTCATCAGAACTAAATCCCTTTTTCCATTTCCTTGCACATTCAAATACATTAGAAAATCATGATCAAACTGGTTCCCTCACATGTCCAAGGGTATAACTGCAATTCTTAGAATTTAAAGAGTTGAATGTTTTAAACAAACAGCTTTATATAGCATGTATTTGACAACAAATACATTAATTAGGGGATGAATTATCCCCTAATTAATGGTCATCAGAACTAAATCCCTTTTTCCATTTCCTTGCACATTCAAATACATTAGAAAATCATGATCAAACTGGTTCCCTCACATGTCCAAGGGTATAACTGCAATTCTTAGAATTTAAGGAGTTGAATGTTTTAAACAAACAGCTTTATATAGCATGTATTTGACAACAAATCCAAATAGACCATTACGCATGTTAAATCAATCAGAAAAACGGATCATTTTATGACCATATTTCTAGTTTATCCTACTGTCTGCATATTGGGTTCTACTCTAATTCGTCAGATACATGAATCATTACTATAATACATTTAGATGAATAAATGAAACTTTAATCAAGAGTTTCCAGGAGCCATCATACCTTTTCTCTATGGCAAAGCAGTTCCAGAACTCGAGCCCCAACAGCATATCCAGCATCCTCCAGTCTGGTGCATTTAATTGTGAAGTTCAAATAAATTACATGACATTAGAGTCCATTGTGATATCACACTAAGTCATCAACAATATGGTTAGAGGCCTAATTCAATCCTATGTTTCATATAGTCTTCAACTTTTTCCTATTCATAGCCATTAATTGCAAATAAAGTAGAGGATGAAGATTGTAATAATATCATACAAAGTATAACATTGTCTTAATAATTTATTAAGGCTAAAACCATGGAAGAGATCATTCTTATCGATGGAGTGACCTGCTTTCCACGTCCATACGATAAAGTAAATTTATTTATTCAGAGTAAGGATCATACAGGGAAAATTAACCAAAAAATGAATATTTTCACATTTCTTTATCTTCACTGATCCCGTCTGAATGGACAAGTAAAGAAAGTACTAAAATAGAGCAACCACCTTCGTTCTAACTCAGCAATGTTGTCGACCTGTGTTTGGTTGTACTGCACAAGCTCTGAGAACAAGAACGCAAACGCACTCAAACTAACCTGCACAAACATCAAAACTACGTATAATTAAAATAGAAATAAACCCAACGGACTTCATATAACAATAAAATTACACAGACAGATATTCATATTTTGAGTTTAGCATGGTCAATTAAGGCTTAAATTCCCTCTTTCCAGGACACCAGAAAGGTTGAACAGGAGCAGAATGCCCCGGAAAATGAGATCTCAATAAGGCAAGACGATGAGAAAAAGTTTAATATTCTATATGCCAAGCAAGCTGCGTCGATTTCAATCGATATATTCTCCAGACGACCAAAAAAAAAAAGTAGATTGAAGAAAGATTGAGAACCTCTTGCTTGCCCTTGTTGAGGGGCTTTTCCAGGACATTACTATACTGCTTGATCTTTCCAGCTCCGATCATCGTATGGCTTTCACACTGGGGTGAGTAAGTTGTAATCTCAACTCACCCAGTATAACAAATACTGAAATTTTGGGGCGGATCCAGCTACCGATTAATCACGAAATGCAGATCACACCGGTAAACACATCAACAGTCATAGGCGGACCTATGTTACAAAGTAGAACAACTCGCACTAGCAACGGCGGACGGCGTCGGACGGCGAATGAGAAAGTGTGGATGGTGGAATGCTTCTTCTTCGACGCCAAAAAATGGATCTGCTTCTTTTCCCGGACGAGAATGCCTTTTTGTTGGGCTTATAATTAATTTTATTAATTCAATTTCTTAATAAATCATTGTCTCCCAATATTTTCATTCTTACTGTATGTTTCTTTTGGTACAATTCTTATTTCGTGTTTTTTTTACAAGAATTCTTATACGAAAAAAGAGAAGAAAAAAATAATGAACTTTTAAAATTTAAGTATTTTTTTCAAAAAATAAGTTATAATTGCTTATCAATTTTGAAAAACAAATCTGATTTAGAATTTTGTAATTTTAAAAATTCATTTTCCATCTTTTTGTCATTTTTTTAAAAATTTCCTTTCTCTTTTTTGCCCACTTGGTTTACCAGAATCCTTAGATTCAATTAATCTAGATTCACCCCGAGTCGGGCTTATGGTCGAGGAGGAAGAGCTCCCAACATTATTTTCTTTATTCTCACGCCTCGAATCGAGGATGTAGTTAAAAGAGAGCAGGTCCCTCACCACTTACTTCTAATGAATATTGATATTTTTATTTCATGTTTTTTTTTTTTTAACTTTTTATTTGATGTTTTGATTCCTCTAAAATCTAAATGCTTTGAAACTTTCTCAGGAAAAGGGGGCGCTTTAAGTCTTTAACCTTTTATTGATCCCATGAGTTTAAGGCACAGTGCCCAAATCTTCTTAAGGCACTGTCAATTGGGTTCAACTGGTAAAGGAGTCAGACACTCTTACCAAATGGAGGGGGTCCGATCCTGAAGTGGGGCAAAGCGCTGGGGAAGGCATCCTAGGTGATATGAACTTGTGGAAATGCAGGTTGAGATGGAGACATGTGTACTCTCAGCCCTGTATGCTCTGGGGAGCAAAGTCATAACGCTCAGCCCTTGGACTGTAGGTGAACCCAACCCTCTCCTAAAATTTTTATATAAAAAATAAATAAAGGCACAGTGCCTAGTTTTTCACCCCTCTTGTACTCTCCTTAATTTTTAAAATTTTCCTATCAGTTAGGTTGGGTCCTGAGGGATTTATCAAATTTTATTAACGGTAAGGATCAACTTTTAAAATAGTGAAAAATTAAAGGATTGAGTTATACTAAGCCAAATTTTAAGATTAAATTATAAATAAGTTAAAACTTCACCAATCAGAAAATTAATTTTCCTTTAATTTGATTGTCAAACAGCCATGCGGCCAGACACCTAGGCTCCTCCTACTTGAGAGCTTACAGTTTCTATGTTTTCACTCCAAAACAAAATGATGCGCACTAAGAATAATCAACCCGTGGGATTATTATTATTTTTATATAATTAATATAACAACATCACACTTTTTTATCATCAATGTTTTATTTTGAACAGTTTAATTCTACTACCTTCTATCCTAATTTTAAAAACACTTTTATAATACAAATTGCACTACAAAAATGTTCTTATAATTAGGACCGGAGGTAGTACTTTATATTTCCAATATTCCTTAATATTATTTGAATAATTTTTTTTATCATCTAATGTGTATATATAATTTAATAATAAAGTATATTAAAAAATATTGATCAGATTAAAAGTTTAGATAATGATCTAAAATATAAATGAACTAGTGAAACTATTATCTATTATTTTACAAATTTTTATATCATATAAATACACTAATAATATGATTTTTTACAAATATATACACATGCTTTTTATAAAAGAGAAAAAAAAAATAAAATGTATATTTTATAGAGAAAAAGACAGGAAAAAAACCTTTGAAATTGCAAAATTTTAAATCAAATATTCCCTAAAAAATGAGTTGTGAATTATTTATTGAGTTTCGTAATTCTTTAATCAGGCAACAAACTTGATTTGAGATTTTGCTATTTTCAAGCTCTTTTTCTATCTTTTTTCCTATTTTATATTGATATTAATTATATGGTATCAAATTAGATTCACAAGAATTTAAATTTAAATTTACGGAATAAAATTAAATTTAAAAATAAAGTAGAAAACATGATAAGACCCTTTGTAAAAAATGTATGGTTTTACTTGTCACATATTTAGGACCTCACTTGTAACATTTTAAAAAGACTAAACTCTTACAAAATGAAAAGTTTAAACTTTAAAGGCTATTTAAAATATCAGAACTTAGTGTTATGGCTATGATGCTTATAGCAAATGTGATTTCTAGGTGGAGTTTATGTGAGGAGATTCAACTCATTCATCTACCCTCTCGAATTGAAAGATGAACACATTGGTGATTTCTCCAATTGGAACGAACTTTTCTGATTTGTTTTAACACACCTCCCCTCAACTAAGCTTTTACCAAATGATCAAAAGATAAATAGGGGATTGAGTCTAGTTTTCCGTCCTATAAATATTAAAGGTAGATTGTTCGCTCTTTGGAGAAACTTGGATCCACATTTCTTTCTGTGAAGAGACCCATATTTGCATGGCTCATGGAAGGCTTGGATACTACTGCACATTATTGTTGTTCATAACTTCATATATTGTTTAATCGGTGTTGTACCTGTTAAAACTCCTGTTATACCGTTTGGTTAAATAGAATACGTTTTAGTAATATATTTTTTTATTAAAGAAAATTATTCACTTATTTTGAGAGAGTTATATATTCATAATTTATAATATTTTTAATTCAGTAAAGCAGCAACTTTAACGGAAGCCAAAAGTGTACATTATTCTGAGAGCTTAACCAGCATAAACAAACGATAATCACTAAAGATAAAACATTGAAAATGGAAACGGCATAAAATGCAAATAACCCCTGCAGAACAAAAATTGAACCTCTATATTCAAGCATTTAAGTATTCAAAGATTACACACTATTTACATTTACAAAAATGAATGTTGAAACTTTGGACTGACATAAACTAATATCAGGATTCTGATGAGTATATAACATTGTAGCTGGTTGTCCAAATCTTGTTCTACCCACTATAAATTCATAATAAAACAATCTAGCCACTAAACTAGTTGTTGGCACATGTTAAAAATTCTCAAGTAGGCTCCATTTATGAGAGTAAATGACTCATGACTGTTATGAATGGACACGTAAGCATGTCACAGATGACCTCATTGGAAAGTATATGTTCTCTGATATGCTTAGTGTTCTCATTAAGGCTTTGATCTGCAATTTTTTCAGGAACCATGTATTAAAGAATTACTTAGTTTGGTTAGCCTTGATATTCATGGCAAATTCACCAGTAAAACTTCAATACAATGAAGTCCAATGCACTAAGCATGAGAAAGTAATATCCTAAAACAGAATATATAAGGTTCTGAAACCCGGACTGGCTGGGTACTAGGTCAAGGGCCAGACCGGTGAGAAATTGAAAATGCCAGTAATTAATATGAAATTTCAAAAAAATCTATTTAAAAGGAGGAAAAAAAAAACCGGGTTGATGGCTGAACCGGACTGGTTTACTGGCCGGTTCACCGGTTTCCATTCTGGTCCGGGGTTTCAGAACAATGCAATATACCATTTATAAGCCAAGTAATTCATAAAAAGAGAAGGGAATACAAGTTACCAAATGATAGAAATTAATTTCTATATCTAAGAGGAAGAGAAATCAATTGTATCATAGATCCTATAGAAGACGATTAAAAAAAACAGATGTTAAAAATGAAAAGTATTTTGCTCACAATGATGTTCATCCATGAATATATAAAGGGTTATAGAAAAATGATCTTACATTTTGCATAAGCATATCATCGTTCCCGATGTTGTTACTACCCACCAAAGCCTGCAATTTGTATGTCTAGGCTGCCTTCTTGATCTTCATGAAGCCAAAAAACAAGCTAGTGAATACAAAAGGAAATATATATATATATATATATATATATTTCGTAAGTTATCAGATGAGAACCATTCAGTTAAACATCATATATCCTTAAATAAGCGAAACAAATGGTACAGACAACTCTAAAGGCAAAAAGATGTATTTGTTTCAATATATTTACAGAGAAGCATCTCTATCTATAAGTAAATTATACACCAAAGCATTTTAAATGCCCATATCAGTGGCAAACATCCGACAGCAGTCAGCACTTCAAGTCCTTAATCATGACAGGATCATATCAGTTCACATTAGAACAGAAATGCAAACAAACAAATCAAATAAATAAGCAAACGAGTAAATAAAATATGTTTCACAGAAGCAAAGGTTTTCAAAACATTGAGACAGTATTGAGAAGGCATTAAACTCACTATTATTGATTACATCAGTGGTCACAATCAAATATCAAAAGTTTCAAATCCATTTCCACGCCATATAAACAAATCAAAATAAGGTCTTCCAATATTCCTGAAAAATTAAACCCATATATAGATGAGAAAGTTCAGCAAGTCTTTATTGTTCTAAAACGAAAAGAAAATAAAAAAAACATGCTGCAAAGTTCTTGAAATGAACCCCAAAGTTTGATGCATATACAAGAAAGAAGAAGAAGAAGCAATAATCAACTGAGCATAGAAGAAAGAGGAACAGCCCCACTTAATAGAATAGCTTCAAGCCTATTTTAAAGAACAAGAATTCACTCTCTACCATAAATAAAATCATCTCATCTTCAAGAGATTTTACTTCTAAGGTTCATCCAACAGATTAATAATTATTTTATTGATTATTAAAAAAAGTTGAGACATGAATGGGGACACTCAAAAAGTAATACCTTCCAAATCATCTCTAGCACTGACAGGCAATGGATCCAAACAAGGTTCATATCCTTCGTCTTTCATCAATCTAGTCAATAACCGTAACTCTGATCGTATCTCACCAATTTGTGGATGCATCTGGTCTCCAACAACAAACACATGAACTAAACTCTTTAACTCAATCCAGCTACAACCAGGCTCTTTAGTCACTCCTCGGGCTTTCATCATCCTTCTTACCCGCTCTACATCTTCCCACTTGCCCAAGGCTGTATAAATACTTGATAACAGAACATATGCGGAAGATTCTGGTGAGCCCAACTCCATTAGTTTTTCTCCGGCATAGGCACCTAGATCATACTTACGATAGTTCTTGCAGGCCCCTAATAATATGCGCCACAAACACAAACCATGATCAATTTTTGCGGATTCAATAAACTCTTTTGCTTCATACAGTTTACCAGCACGGCTCAAGATATCAACCATGCATGCATAATGCTCTACTGTGGGAACAATGCCGAATTCATCAAACATCATCCTGAAATAATTCCAACCTTGCTCCAACAGTCCCATATGACTGCAAGCAGAGAGAAGGTTCACAAATGTTACATGGTCTGGTTTTGTGCCCTCCAAACGCATCTCCTCAAACAACTCCAAGGCTTCATTGCCATAACCATTTTGAGAAAGTCCAGATATCATTGCATTCCATGAAATTACATCCCTGGTAGGCATCCTACAAAAAACACGGTACCCTTCATCCATACTTCCACATTTTGCATACATGGCAGAAAGAGCACTTCCAATTGGGATTTCCAAGCTGAAACCATACTTTACAATCCGCCCATGAATTTGCATTCCCTGATCTAAAGCAGCAAGGCTAGAACAGGCTTTAAGGACACTTGCCATAGTGAGTTCATTGGGAGTGATTCCTTCCATTTGCATTTTGCAGTACAGATTCAAAGCACCTTCACTGTCCCCATTCTGTGCATACCCTGATATGATGGAAGTCCAAAGAACAATGTCAGGTTGACGTAGATAATCAAAACCCTTGCGAGCATCAGCTATGCTGCCACATTTTGCATACATATCCACTAAAGCTGTCAAAACGTACATGTGTGATTCATAACCTAACTTCAACGCATAGCTATGCATCTGCTTTCCTTCTACAAGAGTACCAAGGTCACTGCAAGCATTGATAACCCCAACAAGACTAAATTCACTAGGAACAATTCCAGAGAGATGCATATTGTGAAACAACTTCAACGCCTTAACTGAATCCCCGCTTTGTGCATAACCAGTAATCATTGCCGACCATGTGATCGAATTCTTATTCCCAGACAAGTAAAATGTCTTGAGTGCATCATCCAAGCTCCCACATTTAGCATACATCGTTACAAGAGCATTTCCCACAGAGGTAATAGAGAACAGCCCATTCTTAATGGCAAGAGAATGAATCTGCCTACCCGTGTCTACAAGTTCAGGAATTTTCAGAGCACTTAGAACACTAGTAAACACAAATTCGTTCTCGCCCTCAGTTTCACAACGCATGGATTCAAAAAGCTCCAGAGCCTCTTCAGCCATGTCTTGCGTAGCATAACCAGAAATCATTGTGGCCCAAGAAACTGGATTCCTTTCAGGCATTCTATCAAACAGCTTACGAGCTTCATCAACAAGCCCCGTTTTGCAATACATATTAAGAAGTGAACTCCCAACAAAAACATCATAAAAGCTTGCGGTTTTGATAGCGACCGTGTGCGCTTGCCGGCCAACAGAAACGTCAGACAAATTGGAGGCAGCACAAAAGACACCAGAAAGAGTGTGGGCATTGGGAGAGGTATTCTCTGCAATCATACGCCGAAAGAGTTCCATGACGAAGGAAGAGCCAGAGGGTCCTTGTTGAGAGTACCCATTGATGAGGCAATTCCATGAGAAAACATCCTTGTCTCGAATGTTGTCAAAAACAACCTTAGCCTTAGGAAGGTGACCGCACTTGGCATAGAAATTGACGAGGTTATTTTCGAGAAAAATACAAGAAGGCGAAACGCTTTTGATGATGCGAGCATGTATAGCTCGACCTTTGTTGAGATGCTTCAGCTGGGTGCACTGGAGGAGCTCCTTGAAGAACTCACTAGACGGAGAAAGCCACATCAACTTTCTTCCCACAAACTATTGGCATTCACATGGTGTATTTCTATTTTCCACTTCCTGGAGTTGAGCATTATATCTGGCTGTTGGTTACAAAAACGATGTCGTTTTCCCAGAGTCAACCCGAGCCATTGAACAAGTCTTTTTTGGAGATTTTGGTGGTGCGAAGTAATGGCGGGAACGATTGAATAGAGGAGGTTGAATGCTTGTTTCACTGTGAAGTAGAGATTGGAAAAGAAAAATGGTGAACTTAACGGTGAGGGATAACAGTGTTCACTATGAAGTTGCCATCATGCCTTTTCTCTATGGCAAAGCAGTTCCAGAACTCGAGCCCCAACAGCATATCCAGCATCCTCCAGTCTGGTGCATTTAATTGTGAAGTTCAAATAAATTACATGACATTAGAGTCCATTGTGATATCACAATAAGGACAGTTTGTTACAAAGAAAGTTGGGGAGGGAAAAGTCTTCCCATGGATTTTGGGTGTTTGTTAGAAAGAAAGTCCAGTCAGCAACTCACTGGAAGTACTCATCTTCCCTTATCTTCCCTTATTTGAGGGAAGATGCTTTCCATCCGAAAATGGAAGGAAAGTTGTCATCTTCCCAGGAAAATGGTTTTTTGACAGATTTACCCCTGAAATTCAAATTTAGCGGGAAGTTCGAATTTGGCGGGAAAGTTCAAATTTGACAAAAAAAAAATTTCGCCAAAAGTTCGAACTTAACAATAATATATTTTTTTAAAATATATTTTAGCAAAAAAAAAATATATTTTTTTATTTTGAATTAATTTCTTTTGAGGGTAAAATAGACATTTCCTAATCTTTACCAACTACCACCTCTTCATTTTCTTCCTACCAAACAACTCAAGTCATCTTCCCTCATCTTTCAAATCTTCATTTCCATTCATTTCCCTCCTCTAAAGTTCATTTCCCTCTCCAAGCTTTCTTTGTAACAAACGGGTCCTAAGTCATCAACAATATGGTTAGAGGCCTAATTCAATCCTATGTTTCATATAGTCTTCAACTTTTTCCTATTCATAGCCATTAATTGCAAATAAAGTAGAGGATGAAGATTGTAATAATATCATACAAAGTATAACATTGTCTTAATAATTTATTAAGGCTAAAACCATGGAAGAGATCATTCTTATCAATGGAGTGACCTGCTTTCCACGTCCATACGATAAAGTAAATTTATTTATTCAGAGTAAGGATCATACAGGGAAAATTAACCAAAAAATGAATATTTTCACATTTCTTTATCTTCACTGGTCCCGTCTGAATGGACAAGTAAAGAAAGTACTAAAATAGAGCAACCACCTTCGTTCTAACTCAGCAATGTTGTCGACCTGTGTTTGGTTGTACTGCACAAGCTCTGAGAACAAGAACGCAAACGCACTCAAACTAACCTGCACAAACATCAAAACTACGTATAATTAAAATAGAAATATACCCAACGGACTTCATATAACAATAAAATTACACAGACAAATATTCATATTTTGAGTTTAGCATGGTCAATTAAGGCTTAAATTCCCTCTTTCCAGGACACCAGAAAGGTTGAACAGGAGCAGAATGCCCCGGAAAATGAGATCTCAATAAGGCAAGACGATGAGAAAAAGTTTAATATTCTATATGCCAAGCAAGCTGCGTCGATTTCAATCAATATATTCTCCAGACGACCAAAAAAAAAAGTAGATTGAAGAAAGGTTGAGAACCTCTTGCTTGCCCTTGTTGAGGGGCTTTTCCAGGACATTACTATACTGCTTGATCTTTCCAGCTCCGATCATCGTATGGCTTTCACACTGGGGTGAGTAAGTTGTAATCTCAACTCACCCAGTATAACAAATACTGAAATTTTGGGGCGGATCCAGCTACCAATTAATCACGAAATGCAGATCACACCGGTAAACACATCAACAGTCATAGGCGGACCTATGTTACAAAGTAGAACAACTCGCACTAGCAACGGCGGACGGCGTCGGACGGCGAATGGGAAAGTGTGGATGGTGGAATGCTTCTTCTTCGACGCCGAAAAATGGATCTGCTTCTTTTCCAGGACGAGAATGCCTTTTGTTGGGCTTATAATTAATTTTATTAATTCAATTTCTTAATAAATCATTGTCTCCCAATATTTTCATTCTTACTGTATGTTTCTTTTGGTACAATTCTTATTTCGTGTTTTTTTTACAAGAATTCTTATACGAAAAAAGAGAAAAAAAATAATGAACTTTTAAAATTTTAAATTCTTTTTTCAAAAAATAAGTTATAATTGCTTATCAATTTTGAAAAACAAATCTGATTTAGAATTTTGTAATTTTAAAAGTTCATTTTCCATCTTTCTATCATTTTTTATTTTTATTTCTTTTTTTTTTGTTTGCCCACCCAGTTTACCAAAATCCTTAGTTTCAATTAATCTAGATTCGCCCCGAGTCAGGCCCACGGTCGAGGAGAAAGAGCTCCCAACATTATTTTCTCTATTCCCACGCCTCTGAGGACGTAGTTAAAAGAGAACATGTCCCTTACCACTTGCTTCTAATGGATATTGATATATATATATTTTTATATAACTTTTTATTTCATGTTTTGATTCCTCTAAAATCTAAATTCTTTGGAACCAAATGGGCCTTAGCCTTTCTCAGGAAAAAAAAAAGGGCTTTAAGTCTTTAACATGGTTTGTGAAACCGGACCGGCCGGTTCAGACCAGGAACCGGTCAACCGGCCGTGAAATCGGTCCGGTTTAGGGTTAAACCGATGTGACCCGGACGGGTTAAACCGGTCTGACCCGGTCAAACAATTTTTTTTTTTTTTTGAAATTTTGCCTCACACTACCTTTTATTTTTTTAGGTGAAACCGTGAAAGAGTTTTGTTCATCTCAAGTCTAGCAATCCTTCCACACATTCTGGTGTTAAAAATGATTCAGTTTGAGAATATTATGTCATCATATACTTGTTTTTAATATTTTGCTACCATGAATATATTGTCTCAAATGTAGGTTGTAAAGAAAATTGTTAGGAATATCTGAATATGTCACAAGTATTGAAGTATATGGTTATTTTGCTACTAATCTAAAATATTGAAATGATATATAGTATGTCAAATTTAGGTTGGTGTGATGAGAAATTAATTATTTTCCAATTTTTTATACCTCACCGGTCTAGCCCGGGCTGACTCCGGTCTGACCCACTAACCCTTAACCCAGTACCCCGATCGGTTCAGTGACCAGTTCGGGTTTCAGAACCATGATCTTTAACCTTTTATTGATCCCATGAGTTGTGCTGTCCTTTAAGGCACAGTGCCCAAATCTTCTTAGGGCACTATCAATTAGTGTCATTACCACCATACAATGAACTCATGTTGCAATAGATTATGCCGATAGGCCCATTCCTAGCTCCCAAATTTGAAGGCATATAGAACAGCTAATCCAGCCGGATTCCCACCAACATGTGATTGGTCCAGCGGAATGTGGCGCTGAATTTCCTTAAGAGGTCTAAGGTTCGAGCTGCAGTAAAACCACTCGTAATCCGCATTGTATGGAGCTACCACTGTTGGGAGGGTCGTCCTAGCCACTGCAGAACCCGGAGTGGTTGCACACTTGCCACCATTTTTCACCTAAAAAATCCAGCCGGATTCCCTTGATAAGCAGCAAAATAGGAAAAGAGGAGGGAGGATAGGGAAGGAATCAGTCATGATGCTCAGCCCATTTAGACAGTCTAAATTGTTTACATTTATTTATTATTATTTTTTTACAAAAAATATTTTAATGGGTAGAGAATCTAAAATAATGATAATCTTGACTATTTTTTTTTTAAATGATTATTTTGTTAAAAAATAATCTCTTGAGAAATTAAATCTAGATTATTTTGATCCCATTTAGACGGTCTGTATGACTTAAGCTTATGGTGCCTATACTTTGGATAAGAGAACAGACACCATAACTAGTTCCGGGTTGGGACTTGGGAGAAAGTTGTCCAGAGAACTATAAACAATCAAATATCTATAATTCCAAACCTCAAGGGTAAACATGAAGCAATTATACTAATCAACCAAGGCTAGAATGGGGCAAATCAGGAAAAGTTAGGCATTTGAACTACAAGATTTTAGGCGCTAATGCAGTAGCTAACTTAAAATGGTGATTTGCAATTGGGAAGAGGGTACTTCGTGGCTTGGCCTTTAAATATCAAAAAAACTCTTCGTAAGAGAGAGAGTGTGTCTGATTATCCTCGATTTATTAATTAATTCAGCTTTCATGCTTTTAAGAGATGTTCTCAGAGAATTTGTAAATATACCATAAGATGACATTAAGGTAACTTGAAGAATGAAGAGAAGGATTTTCTAGGATTAATAACTATAACGTCTTACGTTTTTTCTATAACAAAAAATTACGACTCAGGTTTTTTTTTAATTAGAAAGGATGAATATATTAATCAATCGCAAGACAAATATAATGAAATAAAAGGAGCAAGAGAATGGATCATTCAAAGCCCTATTAGAATAGTTTACATAATTTGATAACTAAATGATGTTTCTATATTATTGATTCCAATTTTGTAAAGCTTTATAAACTGAGGAGACAAATAATTTTGTGATGAGAAGTGTAGTTTAGGGATGAGCAAAAACCCGATAGTACAAGTAGTCCAATCCGACCCAATCATGTGAAAAAAGTGGCCCAAGACTGGTCTGCTCGGGCTGGACCGGACTTTAGACTAAGGACTTAAACCCCTTGGATTGGTCCAATCTGGCTCAAACACACACACACACATGTTTGTATATGTATATATATGTCTATATACGTATACACACACACATATAATTCGAACCTTCACTCTATATTTTACACCCACCCTCCTTTTCCCTTCTACAAATTTGTCCTCTTGCCCAACCATATCTTGGTCGTCGTTTGGAAGCAGCAACTCCAACAAAACTAATGCTGAATCACCATACTGTATGCCACAGGAAGGAATCGGTGGAAGTCGCATTAGAGCTCTACCATGGTAGTCCTACTACTTTCGTCGACGAACCTCCCTTGAAACTCATGCTCAAATTCTCTCTGCCATATCTAGTTTCTGGAGGATACTGTCTTGGTCGAGATCCTCGCGGTTTGTTTTCATAGTTGTCGTTGAAGATCTTGCCATAATCGCTTGAAATACTCGAAGGATGAGGACTGAACTTGAATAGACGAGATTGAGTACTCACACAACCCTTAAGGCAATGGCGAACCCAGAAATTTTAACGACGGGGGCGAAAATATTAAAATTATCACCATTATGTTAAGATAAAATAAAAATCCTGAAATGACCATTTATAGAGACAAAGAGTACTGGTTAACATATTTGCCACATAGAATACAGATTATTTGGAGTTATATTTTTCTTATTTCAAGATGAGACTGTTTCTCTTGCAAAGTGTCTTCATTAGCCAATGGCCTTGTCCATTAGCAACTTGTACTGACGGGAGTACCGATCTCACTTTTAACCTTTATATTGTTAGTGCCTATCCCGTCAATTTTTTTTTGGGGATTAGCGTTCATTATAATGCCGCGCAGGACCACAAAGCTTGTGTTTCTTTTTTGTTTTCTAAATCAATACATAGTAAGTGATATGTTTGGTTACATAAAAAACATACATAATTGAAACAATATATGGAGTGCTCATGTACAACAGAAGGGAGAAGGAGCAAACAGAAACAACTAAAAAGAGCAGAGTGAGAAATGTCCCATATATTGAATGCAGTATATATGCAAAAGTAGTGTGACTAAGCACAAAACCTTAGAGTAGAAGGGGAGGGAGGTGTGCATGAAGGTAGAAGCATAATAAAGAGGGAGATCATTGTCGACGTCGAAGTGCAAAGTGGGATGGTATTCATCTCCTTCCTTCTCATGTGCTGCCACAGCAACTCCACTCTATCCACATACTTCACTTTCTGGACATACATGGGCATATAAATTTTAGGGGGGGTGGGGGCCCACCCTAGCCCCCCCTCTATCCGCCCTTACCTCAAGGGGCTCAGATTCATTAGTAAGACAACCAGAACCGCCAACGCTAGCAATGAGCTATGGAGAACATAGGTCTTGGACTAGCTAAGTCTGGTCCAGTTCGAGCTAAAGCTGGTGCTGGACTAGACTGGACCTTAGGTTGAGGCCAAATCCGGTTTGGGTTTGGTTCATGATCAACTCTAGTGTAGTTCCATTGACACTTTGCATAAAGCTTTAGTTTTATTTTGATTTTAATTCACATTAACTTCTATTTTTTTGGAAAAGACAAGAGAAATGACATTAAAGCAACATAGGTACGTAATTAATTACATCTCATACTGCATAGAAGGAAATATAAAATAACACTAGACCTCTTAGCAAGTATATTGTATCAGGACATTGAAACAGCTAGTTCCTTTACAAGTACGTGAGGCTCCAAGTTTTACCTTCCTGAAAAGCTAAGGGCTTGTTTGGATCACTGCAAATTAAAGGAGGAAAATGGAAAATTGGATTTTCCAGCAGGCGGCTGCGTTTTGGTTCACCATTTTCTTGAGAAAATAATCTTCGATGGCGGGAGATTTTCCATTATATATAGGAAAATTTCTTCCCACCTATTTTAGTGGGAACCCATTGTCCGGCATGATCAGAAAATCTTGAAGACAAATAATTTACCCCTCTTCAGCGCCATAAAGATCTGAACCAGACTGTGTGGCCATGGTGGTTGAGGGCGGACCAAAGGAGTGATGCGGGAGTGAGGTTGAAGATGAGGAAATAGCGAGCTGGTGTTTCAAATAGAACAATGGAGATGGAAGAGAACTCAGTGACATACGACTTGGCAGTGTCATTGGCAGCAACTGCGTAGTGGAGGAGTCCATTGGTGAAGGAGGGAGGAAGAGAAGCGGAGGAGTAGGAGGAGAGGTTGAAGATGAGGGCGTGTGAGGGTTATTAGAGAGGAAGGTTGGTTAGAGAGGTTGAAGATGAGGATGTGAGAGCAATAATAGGGTCCACGGTCCTAGGCATTTAAATAGTAATATTTTTTTAACACATGGGCAAAATGGTTTTTTGGCTCACTTTTCTATCTCATTTTTTGCCAACCAAACAAAAATTTGCTTATAAACCCATTTTCTTTTAGAATGCCAACTAAACACTTATGTGACAAAATATTTTCCAATCATTTCTGTTAGTTCTATAATTGGTTTTGATGATAACGGACAATTGTAAACAAATATGAAGTTTGTCTTTGTAAGTTGAAAAACTTACTGTCAAAGACAAACTCGAGTTTCACTTTGGAAACTCGAGTTTTGACTTAACAGAGAAAAACTCAAGTTTTTGCAATGAAAGACAAACTCGAGTTTTGACCATAAAGAGAGCTTCTGAGTTTTTCCACAGGCAAAGCAAACTCGAGTTTTGACAAGACAGAGAGCTATCAACCTTTTCAAAGTTAGCAAAACTCCAGTTCACTTTTAGAAACTCGAGTTTTGGCTACACAGAGAATTCTCTAAGTTTCCACACTAAGTTGGAAACTCGAGTTTACTTTGAAAACTCGAGTTTTCATCTTACAGAGAACATTGCTCGATTTTGAACTTGTGAAAACTCCATTGTTCATTTTGACAAAGCTCTTCAATGTTTTCTCATAAACGAGGAAACTCGAGTTTACTTTTGGAAACTCGAGTTTCGGCCTTACAGAGAAGTTTCCATAGTTTTCTAAGAATGAGAAAACTCGAGTTAAATTTTGAAAACTCGAGTTTTGGTCAGGCAGAAAGCCCTGCTAATTTTGAACGTTTGAAAACTCCAGTTTTGAAATGGAAACTCCAGTTTTGAGCTTTTGGACTAAAACATGATTTCTTATCAAAAGTCCAAAACTCGAGTTAGTCACTTAATGACTCGAGTTTTGCACTGTTCACAAAACTTGTCCAAATGTCAAATCGCGATATTCTCCTCTGTAATGAGGAAACTCGAGTTAAGATTTTGAAACTCGAGTTTAGGCCTTTTAGTGAAACATGAAAACTCGAGTTTGGAAGAACTAACTCGAGTTTGCATCGCTGAATTCAAATTTCAGATTACACGAATCTGCAAAATCTTTATGTTTGATCCTAATACTTTATATCATCACTCATTACTATTCCTAATTATGTTTAATCAGTTTGTTAATGAGTTTCAGATGATTTAGACAGGATTAAATGGAGAATTAGCAAAAAGCATAAAGTAAAAGTCAGAACATTAAATGCAAAGTGCAGAAAGCTTGCATACTTCTGGACAATCATTCTCCACACGTTTTGTAGGAATTAATGTTTCCTTTCCTCATCCAGCATCTGCTCTTCCAACGGATTAATTGTCAGGAAATTAACCCTGAACTTCTGCAAAGCTGGATTAACCAAAGAGTAGAGAGAGAAGAAGACCAAAACCTTCACTAATCATCCTCCAATGTTGGCAACGGTCACATTAGGATTTATAACGGTTATTTAATGATCTCTAGCTATAAATAGATATGCATTCAATTTCTCTCAACAACTAGTCTGTGAGAAAACAAAAATCATTAAAGTTTCAATTACTCTTTGAGTTTTCTTGTGTAAAGTATCTGTTGATATATTCATTCTTCAGTGTTTATCTTATATACTCTTAGAGAGAGTTTCTTGATTGTAAATCATTTATTGTAAAGTATCTCAAGTCAAGGGGACTTGGAGATTGGGTTATTGATTACAACTTGTAAGGGGGAGTAAGTTCTAGTGAGAGAATTACTCTTGAGTGCAGAGTGTGTAATCAATCTTGATAGTGAGAAATCCCAGAGAGTCTGGGGACTGGACCTAGGTCAAGAGGTTAGACCGAACCAGTATAAATCCTTGTGTCTTGCTATTTTTCTCTTCACTCTGTTTTCATCCCTGTTTTACATCCGAAAAACAGAGCAACCGGAAAAAGTTTTTATAATCCCCAATTCACCTCCCTCTTGGTGATTAAGCTTCACTTTCAATTTCTATTCTTTTCTTTATATTTCAATTCTCATTTCCAACCCTCTCTTTAAACCAGATAGGCCCTAAGTTCTTTTAGTGCTATAAAATATTTAAAAAAGACTATTTATACCTTTAAACATATCCAAGGTATGGAGATGTGACAACAAGTCTTTGAGGCATCTCAATATTTGTCCCATTGGTAGGTCAGGAGAACTAATTGAAAAGAATTGAAACCAGAGTACACAGGCATGAGGGCACAGAAAGAAAAGGTGAATAAGTGACTCTTCTTCGTTAAATCCAAAAGATCTTTGATTACAGATAGAAAGATGATGATGATTCAAGACATCTTACTGGAATAGCCTTGTTGAGCAATTTCCACACAGACTAAAGAAACTTTCAAAAGAGATCAACATTACTCGAAATTGCGCATGAAGAAGCTAGAAAGAATTGGGAACCATCCTTACTGAAATAAGAACAAGAGAGATTACCAAACCAAATGATACTGTCATTTGGTTAAGATTGTTCAAGAAGTCGTAGGATAATACTAGTAGTATGAAAGCAACAATGAAGAATTCCATTTTACAATGTTCCAAGAACAAGGAAAACCCTAATGTGAATTGGATGAATTCAATTAACTTGCATGTATAGGCTTGGATTCCAGTTTTACAAGTCAAAAGAGCTTTTAGAAAACAGATTTTTGTCCTGACTGATCTTTGGCTATTTTTGAAAAAATTAGTTTGCAAATAAAAAATACACATGTGAAGTCAGTTTTGTAAACCTAAGTCAATCATTTTTAATAAAAGTCAGTTCAATTTGGCAGAAGGTGGCTTGATAAATTGTAAACCAAGCATATGTATGCATGTTTGGTTGAGAAGTTGTTCCAATCGGACTTATGAACCAAAAATAACTTATTTAAAAAGTTAATTTGAGGAGCTTTTGTTCCAAATGGACTTATGAACCAAGATCATGAGATATTTTTTTTAGTACCATTCAGTATCTTCAAGTATATTTTTAGTACCATTCAGTATCCTTAAAAATATTTTAGGGTACTGATTGGTACTAAAAATAATTTTTTCAAGATCTTAAAATAATTGTTTAAGATCATAAGGTATTTTTTCAGTACTATTTAGTATCCTGAAGTATATTTTTAGTACCATTCAGTACCATAAATTTTAGGGTACTGACTGGTACTAAAAATAATTTCTCAATATCATGAAGTATTTTTTTTTAATACCGTTCAGTATCATAAAGTTTAATTTTAGTACGAGTTAGTACCCTCAAAAATATTTCAGATTGACTATAAGTTTAAATCACAAAAGCTACTTATGTTAATGCCAATCTCAACATAAATCACATTTCACAATCTGATTTTCACCTAAGTCAGATTGACTATAATTACATTTTTACCACCGGTATCCCAAACAAATTGGGCGTCACATTTTCTAGATGAGATAATCAAGGAGAATTAAAGAGAAAGACCTAGTAAAAATGATTGTATTGGAGAGAACTTTAAAAATTGAAATTACTATTTAAAAATACCAATTACCAAAATAAAAATTTTAAAGTACTACTAAATTACCTTGGCCATCTCTCATATCAAATTGTATTCTCTAATTTGCTTATTATTTAAAGAAATAATTAATATTTATTTAAAATAATTCAAACTAATTCTAATTTTAAGGTGAGAAACTAATTTAATTAATTAAATTAATTCAAGTTTATTTATTTTCTTATTCGTTGTGTCAAAAGGCAACAACATCAGTAAAAAAAAAAATGTATTGGTGGTGAGAATTTTCAATCCGGAGTTTGGGCCTCAGTTGATTTCCGTTTGTACTTAGCTTTGGAATGGTAAACCAGAGGAATAACTACAACAAGGCTGTTGTGCACTGGCCAAACCTCAAAACCCTCCTGCCTCCTCTAGGCACTTATTTCTTCATCGCTGTGTTTCATTTTAGACTTTCCTGTTCCAATCCATCTCTCTCCTCTCCCCCAATTCCATGGAAGATGACGACGAGTTCGGAGATTTATATACTGACGTCCTCCGTCCTTTTGCTTCAACATCTTCCACCGCCCCTCAGTCTTTCTCTGCGCCCCCATCTTCGAGCCGCTCAATCGATCTCAATCTCCAGACCAATCAAGAAGAGATCCTCCATGGAGCTTCTTACCCTAATTCGGCTGTGCCATGCCAGCCGTCCGATCAAACCGAAGCTCCAAAGCCGGACAAGTTCGTTGAAGAATCTGTTGTCGCTGGTGCTTCCAGTTCTGCGCCGGGTTTGATCGGGCGCGATGAGATTGATGAGCGTAGACCTGGCAAGGAAGGGGAATCAGCTGAGGCGGCTGGGGTTATTGAACGTGGAGATGCGGAATTGGCTGATAGGGCGTTACTGGATGTGAACCGTGGTCAGGAATCGGGCATTGGTGATGTGCGCGGGGAAATTGCTGTGAAAGGTGACGATTTGACGGAGAAGGATGTAAAATTTGATATCGAGGATGATGGTGATGGAATTGAAGAGGTGGATTCCGAGTCAATTATTCCTGGGTTATCAAGTGGTGCTGGCGGCTATGTTGATGGTGTGGTTGCTGCAGCAGGCGGTGAAGCTGTGGGAAGGTTTGATGAGAGCGGTGACAGAGTCGAGGGCGATGATTGGGATAGTGACAGTGAGGATGATTTGCAGATAGTGTTAAATGACAACAATCATATGGACATGGAAAGAGGTGGAATGGTGGGCGACGGCGACGACGATGACGAAGATAGCGAGCTAGTTATCGTGACAGATGGCGACCCAAGTCAGGCAGTGGAGGTGCAAGAGTGGGGCGAGAACTCAGCTCAACCCGCTGATGGTGAGAGGAAGGATATGGGTGACTCTGCCAAAGCAAGCGGGGGCGTAACAGTGGTGCCGAAAGTTGGTTATAGCAATCATGGATATCATCCATTTCATTCGCAGTTTAAGGTCAGTGCCTTGTGTTGCTTGAAAGGCAATTACTTGTAGTTGGGGCTTCTCGTTTCCCCCTCATGTACTATAGAAAGAATTATATTACAATTATTTAGACTTGAATTGTACAATGTGATATGTTGCCTCTTTTGTTATTGAAATAAAATTTTATGATTTTAACGTGGCCGTTATTATATTTCTTTCATACGCGTTTGTTTAAAAAAAACTTGAAAAAGCCGAATGTCTGGCAAAAAGCAGCTGATACAACATCGATCTGGATGAAGCAGTAAAATTCTGGAAGGCAATGGGTTCAATTTTAACAGGGCTTAATGGCTTATAAATAAAATGTGAATGCCTGCTGCAAGCTTAAATGGCCATTTGTTACATGATGCCAAATATTTTCTGATGTTCCTTGTCTTACCAAATTAACTATTGGGGAAGTTGAATACCATTCTCTTTACAGACATGAAAAAGAATCAAGATATCAATGTAAAACATAAAAAATGTATGGAGTCACGTGGAAAAGTATCAGTATGTCGATGTAAAACATAAAAATGTAGGGAGCCACATCATTCACAAGCAATGAACAGTGTGACTCCTTTGGGTTTTCCCACTCTAGTTAAATGTCTATATCAGTGGCCTAGCTGAGACTTGGGTTTAAGGATCAGACAAACAGTGCAAAATATTGGTGATATTGTGCTGTACCATAGTCAAGTGCAAGTGAGTCATTCCATGGGTATCTACTCCTAGTACCTCAATTATCCTTTTGGCTGTGAAAGACCATGAAGGCATGTAGTGTATTTATCGGTTAGATTGTGGGTTTGTGTGCTTGTGTTTTGGATTGAGTCTAAGGTAAGCCTGTTTATGACACATGACTAGTGTGACTTACTTCTATATATATATATATATAAGCCCCTTCACAGGGGAAAAATAAAGGATTTTACTACTTAGCCATGATAACATGGTTATTTCTTGGGTGATTCTTCAATTGCATTTTGAATGTTTAATAAGTTGATTTTCACCCGTCTTCATTATTCAATTGCATCCGAAATTTCTTGAGACTTGGAATCATTACATTTTTATTAACTGTTCTTGGATGGATGCATAAAGCTGCTAACTATACCCAAGGTTTTCTGTTTGCAGGCTACCCTACTAAATATTAAATCAAATACTAGCATTCTTTGTTTTTAGGTATTATAGTCAATTTATGGCATGTTTGTTCTTTCCCATGGGGTTATGAAGCAATTTCACTGACTTAACATTCTTTCACGAGACTGTTGTGATTTTATTATTTTAAGGGAATCAATAATCAAACCTATATGATGTTTTCTGTCTATCCTCACTTGTCAAAACTGGAAAGCTATTATAAATTAAGCATGGGATTGCTTAAAATGCAGTTGAATTGATAAATTGATACAAGCTTTAGGGTTGCTAAGGGAAGTTCTATTTGGAGCCACTTGTAAATTTCACACCTAGTTTATGTCCCACACAGTGAGAAAAGGATGAGAAAAAGAAGAAATTAGAATACTGCTTTTTGTCACTGATGTTACTATTATGAGTTGTAATGCTTGCAAAATATGGATCTTTGAATTGTTGATCTGATGTGCAAATGTTCCTCACATCTTGTGCTTGACCAAATATTCCCTCCCTAGAGCTCATGTCTGTGATGTTTAAGCAAGGTTTGGTAATTTATATGAATATATCTCTTATGTGGTAATTGGTTACAACTCTGTCCTTATATTAATGATTTTATCGATGGTTCATCGATTGGATGTTTTCATTTGTTCTCTGTGGTGTTTTTCTTCTATGCAGAGTTTGATTTCTTGATCTGTTCTTTATTACCAAATTACTTTAGTTCCTTTTGCTTCTTTATGGGGTTTGTGCCTTCTTGGTGACCTCTTAATATATCAGAAAAAAGATATATTCCCTCTCTAACTGGGTTCTCTGCAAGTTTTGGCCATCTACCTAGAGTGGTGGGACTTTGTAAATAGTTTATTTCAACATATTCTTTCCGAGGGAAATAATTTAGTCATGTTTCTCTCCCCAGTCATTTTGATTGTTCTGTCTTCAAGGACCTTTTGAGAGTTGTTTCCTCCAAGCTTTGTATATACATCCTGATATTTAGATGCTGAACAATATCAAAATCACCTATTAATTTGTTTTCTACTGTAATGCAGTATGTCAGGCCCGGTGCAGCGCCGATACCTGGAGCATCTACTACTCCAGGAGTATCTGCTGGTCAGATCCGTCCGCCTGCTAACATGGTTCCTATGGCTGGTCGTGGAAGAGGGGAATGGAGACCTCCTGGAATAAAAGGCGCTGCTGCTTTGCAAAAAGGTTTTCATGCAGGTCCTGGATTACCTGTCTGGGGCAACAATGCAGCAGGGCGGGGTTTTGGTGGCGGACTGGAATTTACTCTACCCTCGCACAAGTAAAGTTTAATTGACTTAATATTATTTTGTCCATACATGCATGAATGGACCATTTATGTATTTTCTTATGTTTATTTACCTTTTCTTTTTATTTGTTTAATTTTCTTTTCATGGGCTTCTTTATTAATGGCCTTTTGGCATTTTAAGTTGTTCAGATTAGATGATTTGAATTAAATTGTCAATTTAATTCTCTGTTTTTCTCTCTTTCCTTCCTTCCTCTTTCTTCTCTATCTCCCCTTTCCATGTGCTGTTCTGCATCAGTTTGCCTTTTCTATAAATGAGTTAAGCCGCTGTGTGTTTCAAGGTCACATTTTTCTAATTTTTCAGTGTTATTGTTCACATTGTATTTGTTTTGTGGGTCTTTACATCTCTCTTTTATCTTAATATTGCTGCTCTTCTTTCACCCCCTCATTAGTCTGTCCACTTGCATTTGGATGGACAAATTTTCTGAGAAATATCTCGCTAATAACTACAAATTTATATTGTGTGAGGCCGGTATTCCTTGCATCTTTCAGTTCTTCTTGTGTTGGGATTTAAAATTAAGGCTAAACCTCTCCTGTAATATGCATGATGCTTTAATCTCTGTAGTTGACGTTTTGATCTCTGTATTTAATATTTCTACCATCTTTCTGTTTGAGTAAAAACTAAATTTCAGTTGTTCCTGATGACTGATGAGTGTATATCCAACCCTGCCTGTAACTTTCAGGACTATATTTGATATTGATATTGATAGTTTTGAGGAAAAGCCTTGGAAATATCCTGGTGTTGACACATCAGACTTTTTCAACTTTGCTTTGAATGAGGAGACCTGGAAAGATTACTGCAAGCAGCTGGTAAAATATTTATGTTCATATTCTCAAAAAATTCAGTGAGAAGAATAGACTGAGACCTCCCCTTTTTTAATGGTTGACTTTTCAGGAACAATTACGCCTGGAGTCTACTATGCAAAGCAAAATCCGCGTATATGAAAGTGGCCGAATGGAGCAGGTAAGTGGCGACACTTTGTGTGCTGTTTTTTCCCCCTTTCTTTTTAGCTTTATTTTTTCAGAAACATCTTATTCATTGAGTCAATGTCATTGCAGGAGTATGACCCAGATTTGCCCCCTGAATTAGCAGCAGCTGCTGGTATACGTGATGCTGGTGTCGAAAATATAAATTCTGTGAGGTCAGATATTGGACAAAGTGATGTTGGAAAAGGTTCTGGGCGTGTGAGGCCACCACTTGTATGCCTTCTTCTGACACTTATTTTGCATTTTCATGTGTTTTATCTTAAAAAGAAATATACCTTTGTTGAATTTATCTTACATGAAGGTCAGGTATTTGCAACTTTTAGGGGCCCAGACTGGGTGTAGCTAATCAATATAGAATTAAATATTTATGTTTAGATCAATTTCCCTTTAAGGCAAAAAAGGATTTATTACCCTTTTATTTCCCATTTAGTCTCTGGATCTTATATGTTAAATTATTCCCCCCCCCCCAGCCACCTGGGAGAGCAATTCAGGTGGAAGGTGGCTACGGTGAACGTCTTCCTTCCATTGATACTCGACCTCCACGAATCCGTGATTCAGATGCAATCATTGAGGTAATTGATGGCTCAGTGTATGATGCAATTGGATAATCATGTTTATCATGCATATCTGCCATGTACCAATCACTAAATATTTGTGTGCACAGATTGTTTTGCAGGATTCTGCCGATGATGATTCCTCTGCAGGGAATGCCCTTCAAGATCAACATGAGGGGGGAGAGCCGCGGAGAGATGATTTTGAAGAGGATGATGTTGTTGATGAGGTCCCAAATGGGGAACAAGAGTATTTGGATGGAATCCCACAAGATTATAATAGTAGAAAGAGAGACTTGGCTGGAAAAAGAATGACACTCGTGCAGTCCCCACCTGCTGACGTGCCTGAAGGAGGCGAAACCTTGCCTTTCTCTCAGGAAGAACCAGTCAACTACACCAGTACTAGGGACCAAACTCCTAGACCTAGTGGCAGCAATTTTGTCTCCTCTGGTGAGGAAAGGTATGGAGAAGTCCTGAATATTTGCCTTTAGAATTGTGCACTGTCAATGTGTATTATTTCGTTGAGTCACGTTGCGCACCTTAATCCTAAGGCACAACACTACAATTGGAGAGAAGAAAACCATGTTAGGAGATCCTCCACCCAGTTGTGGTCTAACCTGGCTTGAATCTAGACAAGCTAGTAGTATTGGATACCAGAAAAAAATGCAATAAACTTGTTCGTTTGTGTTGAAAGTCTGTAGTGATTAAGAAGAAATTTTCTTGATTGTGTGGGGCGACTTGTTTATTGACAAAAATAGGCTGGATGGACTTTTCTTTGTTTGGAATTTTCTTCTCATCAAAATTATTTAGACTCTGCAGTTTGTGAATAAAAGAATGATATTGTGAACATGACCTAGAGCGTGATGAAAAATATATCTAGGATCATAGAGTTTAGGAAGAAAGGGGCAGACCCACCTTTAGATGTAGGAGATTTCCCCTGTAAAAGCAATGCCTTTTGAATTTTAAGATCATAAGATTTATTCTCTAAACCTTTCTTTTACTGAGGACATCTTTGTTATTTTCTTTGCATATTCTGGTATCTCTTGGTAGAGTTGATGTTCATAACTATTAGGTTTGGTATTTTTCATCCACACATTTACCATCTGAGTTTTTCTATTTACAGGCAAATGCAAGGAAGGGTAAGTTCTCGTAGAACTCCTAGTCGAGAAATTAATGACAACAAAAAAGAAGATTCAAATGAAAGCATGGAAAGGAGAGAGAATGCACATTTGTCATCTCCTATCATTAAGAGTGCAAGAGAGTCTAGTGTTAGTCGAGAAATTAATGACAACCAAAAAGAAGATTCAAATGAAAGCTTGGAAAGGAGAGAGAATGCACATTTGTCATCTCCTATTATTAAGAATGCAAGAGAGTCTAGTGTTGGGGATAAGGATGCTGATCTTGATGAGCCTGTGACAGCTGGTGAAAGTTCCAAAATGGAAAAGGAGGACAATGCAGTAGACACAAGAGATACCTTTAAGAATAGTGTTGGGAAGAGACAGAAACTAACATCTCAAGATGAGGAACCTCTACTTGATGAAGTTGATGATTGGGAGAACTCAAAAGCAGCAAGAAGTAGTGATAACAGCAAAGCAAGTTCAGTAAGGAGCAGGGGCTATCAGAAGCGGCTGGATAATTATGAGGAGGAAGTGGTTCAGGATGCACAGTCAGCACGTTTGGGTGCAAATAAAAGGCATTTTGATGAAAATGAACATGATTTCCATAGAAGAGAGCATGAAGGAAGGCAAGAACCTGAAAGAGAGCGCCTATTGCCTAAAGGCAGAGAGGAATCATACCCTTACAAGGAGTGGCATCCTAACTCTGCGCATCAATTGCACATGAAGACTGATGGATTTGGTAGGCAGAAAGATAGGGACAGCTCTGACATTGCTTGGGGCCGTAGAGATGACGATCCCTATGGCAGAAGAGGAAGAAATGATGAACCAAGGAAGAGGGACCGGGCTAAGGTTCGAGAGAGTGAGAGAAGTGACAGAGATGATAATCTCTATTCAAGAAAACAGTTGGATAATGGTAGTTATAGGGTTCCCTATGATAAGGATATGGGGTTAAGAGACTCAGGATACTGGGAAAAAGATGATGGCTTGAAGAGTAGGTATGAATCTATGGAAGATTACCATAGCAAGAGGAGGAAGGATGAGGAGTATCTTAGGAGGGAACATATTGATAAAGAGGATATTTTGCATGGCTATAGGGAGAGTGCCAGTCGGCGCAGGAGAGAGAGAGACGTAGTGTTGGATCCATGGAAGAGAAGTGATCCGCAAAGAAGTAGAGACAACTTAGATGATCATTATGCCTCCAGGCAGAAGGATGATGGATTACTACTGAAGGAGAGGTCTGATAGGCAGAGAGATAAAGAGGAGTGGCATAGGGCAAAACAGTCCCATGAAGAACTTCCATCGAAGCGTGAAAGAGAAGAGGGAAGGAGTTCTGTAAGAAGTGGACGGGGTGCTGAAGAAAAAGCATGGGTTGGCCATGTTAGGGCTCAAGATGAGCACAGAGCTTCTGTGAAAGAGTACCAATCTAGAGACGCAATGCGACCTGGTGAACAAGTGAAGAGAAGGGATCGAATTCGGGATGAAAGTCCTCATCATAAGGGGCGTGAGGATTCTTATACCCGTGGAAATCACTATAGTATTGAGGAAAAGCGATCTAGGCAGGAAAGGTCAAGCAGTCGTGGTGATCGTGCTGCCAATGTTTCAGATAACCAAAGAGTTAATGAGAAAAGGCATAAAGAGGGCACAAGGAGAAGCAAAGAAACTGATGCCAGTGATCATAATAGTCTGTCCAAGAGAAATCAGGAAAATCAAAGTGGTCAGACCAACAAGAAGGTATATTGCTTATCTGTAAAAATGTGAAACTCTGGAAAGTAAAGTTCTTTTTTTGATTCGCTCTGTCTCGGTTTGCCGCATGGATGATCCTGATGGTCTAAAATTATTATTGAAAGATCAAAATTTGATGCCTGGCTATAAAATTTTAAATGACGTGACATGTTTTTTCCAAATTAAACTTTCAGTTCAAATCGAAATATTTGTATGGCAAGGCAGGCATGATGATAAGGAAAGGCTAGTTTTGCATTTGCATGAATCATATTGGCCTACTCCATGACATGATTAGCGTTATTTTTCCAATTTTCATTGTCAACTTAGAAAGAGTGCACTTGCTTAAGCTGGTTATTTTTTTTTTCTCTTCTCTGTTTTTTTGGGTTACATTAGGAGGGTTTGAACCCTTGACCTTTACCCCCAACCTGCCTCACCCTTGCCACCAAAACTAACTCCAGGTGGCTAGCTGGTTGGTGTTTTCTGCATATTTTTTATGCCACCATGTGAACTCAGGAGCCCAACATTACACCTTGAAGGGCTCACTGCTGAAACCAAATATGCTAGTTAGTTGGTTGGTATTTTACTTAGCAGTCAAAATGTGTTTGGGATCAGTAAATTCCAGCAATATCTATTATGCCTTGTGTTTAGAATTTTTTTGTTTGTTTATTATTGTCTTAAAAAAGTCGTAAGTTTAATTACTCTGCAAAGCAATTGAAACAAATGTTATTCTGATTTTCTTGAGTTTCTCAGGATGGGTCAGTTATAAGCTTAGTCTCCTTTAACATATCTTCTTCTCTTCATGATTCTGCAAATGGACCTGAAACTGACTTCCAAATTTGCCTATGGAACTTGTATATTTCAGATGGGTTTATATCCTGAAATTATGGAGTAATGATGTCAAATAAGCTGAATTTTGATATGGACTCGGTAGAACACTTGGAAATTCCTTTTTGACATGATTTTGATTATTCCGTGTATTGGACTGTTGGTATTCTTTTACTGATTTTAGCTTGCTGTTCTCTTCCTCTCAAGGTGACTGTCAGTTGCTTCTGTGTTTAGTTCATTTATGTTTGTTTGCAATCTCCTGTTGATTTTGGGATTTTATGATCTCATTATTAATATTATCAGTATTGTTGTGTATATATATATATATATATATTTTTTTTTTTTTTTCCTGTTTGTGAAGAGCTCTAGAGTCTCCGCTGAAGAAGGACGTACTGAGCAAGAAATGTCAGGGCACCGTCTGTCGAGAAAACATGGAGATGACATTTCTTCAGATGATGAACAACAAGAATCTCGTAGAGGAAGATCTAAATTGGAACGCTGGGCAAGTCATAAGGAAAGGGATCTCAGCGTGACTGGCAAGCCACCATCTTCCATGAAATTCAAAGACGTTGACAAAGATAAAAACGATGTTTCTTCTGGAGCTGGGAAACCTGTGGATGAATCTACCAAAACAGTTGACGTGGTCGATAACCAACCGAGCACGTCAATTGAAGGAAAGGATTCCATGGATGCAGAGAGTAAAGATGATCCTAAGGGATCCGGAGATCGGCACATTGATACAGTTGAGAAGTTGAAGAAACGCAGCGAGCGGTTCAAGCTTCCAATGCCAAGTGAGAAAGAGGCATTGACAATCAAAAAGTTGGAGAGTGAACCATTGCCTTCTGCCAAAAGTGAAAATCTTGCGGATTCAGAAGTCAAACAAGAACGACCGGCACGAAAAAGAAGATGGGTCAGTAATTAGATGGATAAAAAATTCCTGGATCCCACCATTGCTTTGGCATAAATCTACCGAGGCATCCGGAGATTTTCTGCCGGGCCTAGTGCTTGCAAGCCTGGAACCCCAGCAAGCCGGCCAGGCAACATCTATGTTGAAGATGGCATTTTTAGGGTTTCAGATGATTTGTACTTCTTCAGTTATGTCATTTTTGTAACCATGCTTCCAACATATACATTATACTATATGTATATACAGGTGAAAACGTAAAATTGGAACTGGTCACTGTAGGTGGCACATTTTTCTGATCTGGGCTGAGGATTGTGTAGGGAATTTGTAAGGGTGGGATACAATGCACTCAGAAGCCAGTGACATGGCTGGTGAGGCATGAACCTAAAACTGGCCATCTCTTGTGGCCCTGGCAGGTCCGAGGACTCGAGTAAAAAAAAACAGGAAGCATCCTGGTTGGCGGCGGAGGACTGTCGTAAGATGTCAGAGACGACGAACTTCCTTTCTGTTGTAGATTATAAGCAAATTCTGATGACTCTTTTATTAGTGTCACTTATTCTTCTTTACGATCTTAACACTGTAGGCTAGTGCCTGTTTATGGATAGAGTTGAGAGCCTATACATAGTGAGCTAAGGAAGGGAATGTAACGGTTCTATGGACAGGCAGTGAAAGAAAGTAACAGCAAAATTATTGCTAAATACCAATTCTAAATCTTTCTTATATCGTCTTGTTGAAGTTTGACAAGCACACTTACAAATACAAATAATCCTAGTAGTCATAAGTTTTGGGATATAAGTTCTCATGTTTAATTATTAAAAAAATTACACAAAATAAGGTAAGATTATTATTTAAGGAAAATTCATTTCAGGTCCCAAAGGATTAAGAAAATGTCAAAAAAAATTTAAGGGAAATTCAGATGTCAAAAAAGTCCTATTAACAATTCTTTTTGTGGGATTAACAATTCTATCTGAGAGATTAACAACTCTTTAAAACTTTTATGATATCTGAATTTTCTTCAGAATTTTTTTGATATTTTCTTAATCCTTTAACATGTGAAAGGAATTTTTCCTATTATATGAATGACCATAAAAACATAGTCACATCAAAGGATGAAAATATTAAATCTAAAATCCCCGTCCCAATTAACAATTATTAATTGAATTTCATTCTTACGAGGGAAAACTCACTCGAAAACAATTCCCTATAACAATCCGGTAAATACTGCCAGTGCTGTTTACACGATACCCACTTTACTGTATATATAAGAAATTTGTTTGGGCTCGTAATTCAAATTAAAGAAATAAAAAAATGCCTTTAAATGATAAAAAGTGTGTCAGGTTCCATGTGTTGGATGTACCTATGTACGTGCATCCTAGTCACACCCAACTACATACAAGCAAGTGCATACTTTCATCAAAATTATAATTTTGATAAATATCTAAACCCAAAAACAAGCATATTTTAACCCTTTTTTTTTTTTTTATCCTGTATCCATAGTTTCACCCTGACTAATCTAAATCCGACCTGAATCGCGCATCTGACTATGGTGGGTGAGTAGCTTTTTGCATTCACAATGCTCAAACTCGAGACCTTACTTAAGCATACAAGTCGCGTAACCTCAACCTTACTTCTTCTAATGAAACATATTTTCATAATATTCTACTTAGTTTCTGAGCAAAAAATAATATTCTACTTAGTTTTTCTTATATATTTATTTATTTCTATTGATAATAGGGCGACTTAGTATGAGGTTTGACATTTGTTCTTGTTAGGACAAAATTTTCAATTAATCATTAGCAGTCTTTGTTTGTTTTCGGAGCCCACGATTGATATAATTGGTGAAAATGATCCAGAGCTTCTATACCCCGATTGGATTTCTGACGATTCAGATCGAGCAGAGTCATCATTACAGCAAGAGGAGAAGGAATCTCTGGGAATTTCTATGCCGAAATGGAGAAGACATCTTGGGTCTGTACTGTTATTACACAGGTTTCTCTCTGCTTTGCTCTCTACATAGCTCTCAACTTGGGTCATCCTCAGAACTTCATATATGGCCGACCTACCTCTCTTGATTTGCATTTCATCAGCGTGAAAGGAGGCTTCAGACCGCTTCAACAACAATTAGATCTTCTGAAACAGGTGATTTTCCCCCTTTTCATTTTTCTTTTGATCTTGGAATTGGGCCAGTTTCTCTTTCTTCAGCTGAACTTAGTTTACTGTTTTGTACTTTACACCAGTTCTCTGCTAATCTGGATATATCATTTTGAAGCTGATTTTCATTTGCAGCAAGTTTTTGAATTGTATATAATATAGGCTTTTCGAAGTACATTTGCTTTTATTCCCACATTTTCCTGCTTTACCCTGTAAATTTTATAACTGATCTGAATGCTGAAGAGTGTTATATATGGATATGCAATAATTGCGTCCCACCTATATGTTGAAATGCATGAACCAGATATTGAGATTTATCTCATCTTTTCCTCTATTTACACATTAATTGGAATCCGCAGTCTTTTTGTTGGTTGAATTAATTCTGATCTAGACCAAAATAATAATAATAATCTTGTCGTTCATGAAGATGGTGAAGGTGGCAAAGACTTACAGAGCAAGTTTTGTCGTGAGCAGCAGTGAGCTTGGAGAAGATGATCCACTCTTTCAGAATGTAAGATCATTATTATTCCTAGATGAGAATCCTCTTCTGTTTGTTTGTTTTAACGTTTAAGAAAACTGATTATGGCCCATTTGTCATGCTGGATGGAATAGAATAGAAGAGAATTAAAATAAAAAGTTAATTTATGGATGAAAAAGGGCAGTCACTGTTAAACAATGATTATAAAAGAAAATAGATAGTGCATGCCTCAATTTTTCGCGTAAGGAAAAGTGAATCTTATTCCCATATTGTTGGCAAATGAGGCTTTAGATGTGGTTCTTGAAGTGATTGATGACAAGCTCTTCAACTGGAAAGAGCTTTGAAGTTTCAACCTGTCAATAATGAGCTGATGAATTGGAGAAAATTGTTCATGTTTTCTGTTGAAAAACTTTATAGTAAAAACGTAAGGAATTTCAACTAAATTTTTTACTTGTTTTGACTAGTTTAAGTAATCTTTTTACTTGTTTGATCTTTATTTAAACAAGTGATTATAATTGATTTGATTTTTGTTACAATGACATTCCGGCTCATGTTTCTATAAGCTACAATATTTTTCTTTTTACAGGCTACTCAGCAATTTCCACTACTGAGACTTCCCTGGTATACTATCATCTGAGCAATTGGTTCTGTGTGTTGGTATATTTGCATGACATGGAAATGATGTCACCACAGTCCTGAATTCCAATGTATTGTTTTGATTAATAATATTTATCGTCAATTCTTCTTAATATGGTGTTTATGAAAGGAATTCATCTGCAGGTACACCTCATGCTCCACTAGAACTTCAAAAAGACCAGAAGTAGGGTGCTTTGCAGAGAAGTTCGAAATATCGAATGGGAAGACACTAGATATTATCGGTGTGGATACTGAATTACTGCAAGTATGTGCTTGTTTGTTCAAATATTTATCTGCATAGATTCTATCTTGTACATGTCACTGTGCCTAGGTTAATGTGATTAATGTTTCACCTGAGGAAGAAATAAAATAACCTAGGTTCTATCTTGTGCTTCTCCGGTCTTTAATATAAGACATATTTACCTAATTTGATTAAATTAAGAAAGTTAGCTTAGTTATTTAATATAACATGTATTTTTTAAAATACCCTGCCATCTCCCTTAATTCCCTCCTTTCCTCTCCTCCTTGATTATGGTTGAGGGAGCATCAATAAGGGTAAATTAGGAAAACATTGACAAATATGAAAACTATGTCTTATATTTAGCATCATGATCAACTCTCCAAATTGTCTTATATTAAGGACTGGAGGAGTACATATCACTGTGCCAGGACCCTCCTTCTGTCTTCTGCTACTTTTGTTAGACTTCCCATCACCACCATGGTCATCAAGATGCCAAGGCAAAACTATTTACTTGCATGTTATGAAATAAAAATTGCTTTTTCTTCTAAATGTTGAGATAACTTGCTTAGTTTCTAATTTCATCTTTGTTCAATCCAAGTTGTGCATAAAAAATCACAAAATTCTTTTTTTTCCTCCCTATTGGTTTTGCTGTCCAAAAGGAATCATACCTTCTTGTTGGTTATTAAGCTTTAATATATTCCTCCATTATGGTTTTGTTTTCTTATACAGAAGGAATTTGCGTTGAGGGGATCACTAAGTGTTAACAGGAAGAATCAGTTGCATTGGATGATTAGAACATTAGAAAGAAACCCTAGTAACTGGTATGGCCAATCTTCATTCCACTGTGTATGCAGTTAGCATTTAGTTTATGTATTCTGGGCATATGAAGTAACTAAAGTTTGTAGTTTGCATCAGTTGAAACCTTATAAAACTTGAGATTTTATATGTATATAGTTACAGCCTGGCTTCAAATTGATCTTTTCATTCCTTAACGCTCAAACAAAGAAATCTTGTCCATGAGCCAAAAAAATTGTCATTGAGGGTGAGACTCGGATTAATGGTAAAGGTCATTGGTTCAAATCCCGGAAGCAGCCTTTTCACTTACGGGGATAAGGATGTATACACCTGTCCATTCCTAAACCCCACCTAGCAGGACCCTAGTGTAGTGCGCTGCCCTTCCAATAATTGTTATTCTAATAATTGATGAATCATGATTTCAGGCGTATAGTTGTTGGATACCAACCACTGGTTGTTTGTGGGGAGAATAATGAGAAAATGGATAAACAAGATGTTTTCGAGAATCTGCGAAGAATATTTATGAAACTTGAAGTAGTAAGTCTTTATGCAATCATCATGTGTACAATGGCTTCATTATCTCTCATCTGACTAAGCCAAACGTGTTCTTCAGAACGTGTACTTGAGTGGCCAGGATTGCACTAGCCATACCCGAGAGAGTAGTGTAGCTTACATTGGGAACCCTTGCCTGAATCAGAAAGAAGAACCCTACTCATTTTTTGTCAATGGAAACTCTTTATTAAGTCAGTGAGTACCACTCTTCAACCTCTGTTTTTGGTCATGGGCCAAGGCTTAGGTACAAGTTCTTTAGCTATTTGCCATAAAGTTTTCTCGTAACAGTATGACAAATGAATATGCTTGGCAACTCAATGCCATAGGACTGGTCTTTCAACAATTTTCTTTCACATGTTATGTTTCTATCAAAAAATTGTAATCCCAGTCATATAAAGATTTACACTTTAACCTGATTCCTGCTTCTTTGTGCCAACTAAATTTCTTTTTTGTTTTGGTTCTTTTAGAGAATTGGCTAATGGGTTCCTTCTTCACAGAGTCAGCCCAATGCAAATTGTAAGTATCAAGCTACTAGTAACTTTCATTCAAGAGATATTCTGAATTATTCCATAATATTTTTAACATAGCTTTGATCTACTCTCATCCATACATTAAATAAACTGCACAAATTGAGTCATGCTGTGCATAAAAAGATTCATAGATGGCTTAGATCTGATACATCTAGGATATGCATGTTATAAGTAGATCCCAACGAAAAGTGCTCCCCACACACACACACACATATAAATTGCTTATCTCTCCATGATTTGTTTGCTCTATCATTCTTTAAAAATCAGTTTTACCTAAGAACTAAATCGGGTCATATATGTTTCATGGAGTCTGAGGAATAAATTACGTTGTTCATGACTTATGAATAATATGACTTGCCATAGATTTTATTTTGGGAGAATTATTATGAGGTCCCAAAGAAGGAAAGTAATCACCAAAAAAATCCAACAGGAAATAACAACATATCTATGCTGCATTTACATTTGTTCCCAGGGACTTGATTCTCCCTTTTATATTTTTTATGATACTGATTTTTCTTGTGCATGTCATGATTGTTTGAAGTTTCATCTTCCCATGGCAGGTAACCTACTATATTACTTCATCTGGTGATATTGCGTACAAAACTGTACTGCAGCAGAAGGGAAGAGAGGCCATGTAAATATATATCCAGTTGGTGGTGGTCCACTGTTGCTTATTCTTTCAAGACTTGGTTGTTTTAAAGCCATAATTTTCTGTCCCTTTTTATTTATCATGCTTGTTCAATCTTCATACATTACATTTACCATTTTCATTAATAAAACTGTTTTTATTTTTATCATTCACCTGGCGAAAGGACTTCACGCACCTATCAAATCCACGGAGGGTCGAACACGCAACGTCATGCATAAGATTTAGGGAGGTGTTAAGTGTTAGTTAAGTCAAACAGCTCATATCATCTATAGAATTATTAGTAGTAGAATTGAAATTCTCCGCTCGAATTAGCTAGGCATATGTTACTTATTTGTAACATATGTGACGATATTTCTGTTAAATACTTTTGTATAATATTAAATTATATATAAGTTTATAAGTTAAAGGGTTAAGTATCAGTTTTGCCTCTGAAGTATGCGTCAGGAGCAATTTTGCCCTTGAAGTTTTCGGTGTAGCAATGTTGTCCCTCCGTTAACAACCTTAAAGGTAGTTGACTGTTAGGACAATTAACGGAGGAGCAACATTGCTATGTTTTGAGACTTCAGGGGCAATATTGCTATGCGGAAAATTTCAGGGGCAAAATTGCTCTTGGGCACGTACTTCATGGGCAAAATTGATACTTAACCCTAAGTTAAATAAATAAATTTAGAAAAAAATGAAAAATATCAGAGCTAAAATGAAAAATAAATAAATAAATAAAATCTTACATTAGGATCAAAATTTACCTAAAAACTAATCATATATCTAGAAGAGGAACACATTATTATCAACGTATCTATCCTTAGTCAAAATTGATTTATTCAAACTGAAAATTAATTTAATCAAGATATAACCAACTATGAAAATAAATATTAACTAGTTAATTAATACTGTGGGCAAAAAACATAATTAATTAATACCACTCTGGTCCTATTTATAAGTCCTTTTGGTCAAAAAATTTGGTCCTATTTATAAGTCCTCTTTCAAGTAATAAATGAGATTGTGACAATTTTGCCCATATTAATTGTACCAATAAAAATAGAGAGAGAAGAAAGAGTTGAAAGATACCCAATGAAAATAGAGAGAGAGGAAAAAGTTTGAAAGATTCCTATTCATAAATGAGGGCAAAGTTGAAAATTTACCCCATAATCATTAAGCTAACTAACTCTCCTTGATATGTGTGTTTTGATCAAAAGGGACTTATAAATAGGACCAGAGTGGTATACTTTCAGTGATTAATGTAATAATATCATTATTCTTCCTGATTTTCTGAAAATGCTTCTGCAATGTGCAGAGCACGCAAATAATAAAACACCGAAGAGTCCAAGACCTCTGGGCATATCCCAAAAAAAAAAAGTGTCCAAGACCACTTGACCAGTAAGACAGAATGACGAAACTGCCACCGTTCTTTCTTGGCGCCAACGAGTAGCATGAAGGGCCGCAGGGTCATAAGGAAAAAGAACTCCATTATTTATTTGCTGCTTGTTCGTGGGAAATTAGGGTTTCCTCCATCCACACTCCATCTGATCTGAGAATGAGGCCAACTCTTCGAACTTCAGTGTCTCACACTGAAATCTCGAAGGCGATCAGCCCACGATTTCTGTGAAACCCCTGAGAATCATCTCTCTCTCTCTGTTTATCTATATATATATCTATGTTCCTTTTCATTCTTTCTTTCTTTTTCTTTTCCCTTTTTCCTCTCTCTCTCTCTCTCTCTATCCATGGCTGTGACGAAGGTTTCGGAGTGTGGAGGGATAAGCAGGCGGTAAGGCAAGGCTTGCCGTTGGCGGGGCAACGTCATCGGAGGTCCTCCTGGTTGAAATGACTCTGGTCATTTTCTACAGTGGGAAACCGATTTGTTGCAGCCCGGAAGCTCCTGCTTTTCGCCGATGTATCCCATACTATCGACCTGAGCCTCCTTTAGTGAAGAAAAAAACCTATTTTGTCTTACTTTTTACAAAAGTTGAGCCCTTCAAGTAGGAGATATTCTATGTCCACGGCGGTGTGCATTGTTAAGGTCATGTATGGTTAGAGATGCATGGAATGAGAGAATGAACGAATCAGTCCGATTACGGGACAATTTCTTTCATTCTTTCATTCCACGCATCATCTAATCAAGCATAGCTTTAATCAATTTCACGAGAAATTGCTGCTGTGATCAGTTCATCATTTATCTGGAATCGTCATCTAGCAAAAAAAAAAAAAAACAAAGAAAGTAAAGAAATGGCTTGACTTGGTTTCTCTAATTGGTTGTTAAGTGGAATCGTCATTGATAGCTTTCATACTGAGGTCGTGACACCCGTACTGGAAGTTGGGAGCAGAGGAAAAGAGGAGGATCCATTCAATTCATTAATACTGAACTCCGATGTTAACCGTTCATGCATCTTAGATAAAGAACGTAAATTGTTAACTTCTGTGCTATATTTATATCTAATAATGTAACAAATATGCTGTTTTAAAAAGATTTGTGCTAACTCCTGATGTATTCCATTGTAGATATACCCTATGATAATTGAACTGATGCTAATGAACGAAATTTGAAGAGCTAAATCTATAATCTACCATAATCTAAATAATATCGGAATAGTCGTGATAAGCAGATTAGGGTAGGCAGCATTTGCAAAGTCAGCAGAAGAGGATGCTGGAGGTGTGTTTGATGGTGATGCAGAAGCAGTTGACCCTGGGTCAGCTTTTCTCCCATTGTTTACTGCTGGAAGTGGTGGGTCAGTCACATTTTGAACTTGAAGAGGTGGAAGTGGTGCTTCTGCTGGTGGCCTTACTTCTTGAGCAAGGGAATTAAATAGTTTACCAGGGTTGGCTGCAATAAAGGAAAAACTGTGTTTTGGAGGATTAGGATTGCTACATGGGCTCCCTGCATATTAGACAAAGCAATATATGTCATGAACTTTTGTTTATCTTAACTGCTTGTAAATTTTTATTTTTCTTTGATAGTATGAAAATTTGTATTTGCTGAGATGAAGCCGAAAGAGATTGGAAGTACATACTCATATATCTGCTGACTGTAGCTGGAAATGCTGTTACGATTCCATCAACTGCTGCAATTTGGATTAGAGTAGCAATTTCCACATAAGGATCTGAGTAATAATCAAATGCAAGGGCGATGTACTCATTTTTCAGAAGATGGACAAATACTGTGAGGTTTGCATCTTTCATTTCTTTAACAACATTTGTCATTCCAGTGGTGAAGGAATCGGATGTTGTTATGATAGAGCTTTTTCGAAGGTTTACTGCATCTGCATACTTCTTGATTTCCTGGACTGTTGTCTGTGGTGCATCGCCTATTTTCTCTTCGATTAGAAGAACCCGTTTGTAAGATTGGATATCCTTAAACTTGGATAGCACTGACGTATCATCTGATTGGATCATAACTTCTTGTGTGGATTGCTTGTCAAAGGTTGCATTGCTCAAGGCAGTGCTAACATTGCCAACAATGTCAAGGCCTCTATTTGATGCGAGGTAGGCAGCATTCTGTGAAATGAAAAAATGAATTTAGTAAAAGTCTGTAATTTTTTTAAGGAAAAAACATTGTCAGCAGTAGGGTAGTTGCATGCCTGTATGTTTATCAGAATGCCAGAAACTGCCTTTGCCTTGGCCATCTCCAAAAATTCAGAGAGGGTGACAAATTTACCACTGTTTTGGTCTATTGGGTTTCTTTGAAAGCCATCCTTCACATAAGGGCTAACAATTTGAGCTGAAACAATAAATTTGTTAGTGACTGCTGTTTAAATCTTTTGACCCCATGGCTAGATTTGTTTGTAAATTGTTGGTTTTATGGAACATTACGTTTTAAGGTCTGGATCTCGCTCCATGTGAGGTCGAAGGAGAAGATACCACTTTCAGATTGAATTTCTGGTACTTTGGAAGATTTAGACATAAATTGACTCATGGCTGTAGTAGATACCATCAGGTCAGCAGTATCAGAGCAGAAGGCAACCCCATCTTTTGTCATCTGAACTGAGCAATCTATAATGTCAGCCCCGTCATTTATTGCTTGCTGATATGCAAGATCAGTGCAGCCTGGATAAACACCACTTGCTCCATCTCTGCTGATGACCAAAACTTGTCCTGCAAAAGCAAATGATTTTATTATGATATAACTTGTCTGTACTTCATGTTATATTTGAGGTTCTGATTTGGATCATTTCAAGATTGGTGTGATACCTTTTGTAGGCTTGGTGGTGTAATATGCCAAGCATGCTGCAGATATAATGAAGTTGTGGGAGTTAGACTTGATCTCAGTTGGCCATGAGTTGGGCCTCTCTTGGTTATGCTATGGCAAAAAAGATGAGGAAAATGATGGATAGAAGGTTTATGATCATCTTACCAATGGCTGCCGATGCTGTTGAAGGGAAATCGGTGGCAAAACCATCAACAGAAGCGCTATTATCTATAAATTGCAGGTACTCAATACCAGGGTCAGAGCTATAGTTATAACTTGCAATGAGATCATTAGCAAAACCAGACGCATATACTTCTAGTCCCAGTTTATGGGCATCAGCTACAAGTGTTGTGGGAGGCCCCAAATATCTGTCTGGTTTGATTGGCCATATGTATTCTTTTGGAACCATGATCCCTGATGCAAATAACTTGATTGTGGCAAGATCCTTGGCTATGGAACTGTATGTCTGGTTGGTTGAGGGTTCAACTTCATTGGAGTCAAGAAACTGGAAGATGACCTTTGTAATAGCCTTATTCACTCTCCCATTGATGCTCTTCAAGAAACTAATCTCTGGAGATGAAACAAAGGCTATGCTGGAAGAACTCAATGTTTTCATTGTATAATCTTCCATCCTTTTTCCATACTGGGTGTAGAATGCTGCATACTGCACCAGCTCAATCAGTTACAGTAATTACATTTAAAATCTATATAAGAGTATGACCTACTTTTGCTTGAAGGTTGAGAGAGAGAGAGAACCTGGACATTCAACCAGAGCTTTGGGGGTTCACTCTTTATTATTGCATCAAGAGTGGCAATTGGATACTGGCCATCATACAAAGGGGGTCGAGAATATATTGCTTGACTCACTGTGGACGAGGTGGCAACCAGTAAATCGTCACGTTCTATCTTCTTACCATAAATTGGTATGTATCTTACACTACAAGCATTGTGTTTTTATATTCTCCTCCGTAACTTTATAAGTCTTATGTTACTCTTAAGCCTACGTAGTTCTAGATTATGAGTTTTCCCTTGACCTAAAAAGAAAATAAAAATAACATTTGTCATGATGGTTTAAGCTTTCTACATTTGTCATGAAGTTTTATTTTTTTGACCTACTACTTTGACTTTGATACTGAGAATCCTCTGTTTCTTCTAGCAATGTGAAAATGGAGTTGTATTGCTGATGACTTACATTGCACATTTTGTTCTAGCTGTTTAGCTGTGTAATCCACTGAGAACCATGCTGTGAGATTCTTGCCGTTAACGTTGTAGGTTTTTTGACCTTTTGGATCAAATAGCGCAATGTTGGTTTCGTTGTCAAGCCTAATGTCTGTCAGACACAAACCAACCCCATCTTTTGTCATCTGAAGATTGCACAATATTACCAAATCTGGCAAACTTGAGTCCATTGCAATATTAATTGCATATTCTGTGCCTTCTGGGAAAACCCCAGATAACCCACCCCGGGCCACCACAAGCGGTCGTCTCCCTGCAAGTGATGTCCAAAGAACATAAATTACGATCATGTTTATAGTTTTTAGGTTATGTTTGGTACATAGATTCTTAATGTACTTCGAATATTATGAATTAGATTTGAGCCAGATTGGTACATAGCTATGAGATCTGAGCCCATGAACCAGGCAATTCGAGGGTCTTAAGTGTCTGTCCTATTGTTCATAACTTGTCAAATAGCACAATCTTTATAGATAACTCATTTTGATTATATATAGACATAAATTTGTTACCATGAGATTTCAAAGAAACATTGTTTAGAAATTTGTACCAAACACTAGAAAACGAAAGTTCCCTGAACAACTAAAAAAATCAGGAACAAAATTACCATTTAATGTTGACCATGTCTGCGCAGGAGCAACAGGGGGTTGTTGTGGGTGGGCAGGATTACTTGGATTTGCTATGCTCTGGGCTATTGTTATTTGGATGAACAAGGAAACAAAAATCAAGATTTTGATCATATTCTTAGCCTGTCACAATTAAAATTCAAGTCAATTTTGATCATAAACAATGAGAGTTTCTAGGAAATGTCTATATGTTCACAACAACATAGTCAATTCAGAAATCCATACTATCAATCCTGCTCGGTTTTGCTGTATTAAACAGACTTTCCACCAGGTTTCGATGAAATCCCTCAAAGGAGAAAGTGAGGAAAGAAATCTAATGGATGAGTAAGCATTGAGTCCTCCCATTTCTTTTTTTCTTTTTCGTTTTTTACTTGCTTCCCACAACGTATTTCAAGTGGTCTGGATTTAATGTCAGTTCTTTGTTTAATTATTTACTATATTTGGGGCGTTAGTCTTACTTATTCTTTAAACGAAACCTGATTTGTTGAAACCTGAATGTGAAAATATACTTGAGCAGGTTAATATATAAACATAATTAACTAAGGGCATTGATTTCATCTTTCTAGAAAACAGTTTATTTTATCCATCCAATTGAGTTGTCCCAATTAAGCGTTATTATTTTTTCAACCCAAAACTCATTGAAGGTTAAAAAAGTTCCAAATTAAACTATCTGTGTTTGTTTTTTTCCCCTTGTTTTTATATAAAACAGATATATTTTCTCATATATTATACCGAGTTTAAAAATAAATTATATATGATTTATCAACATTATAATTCATCATAAGATTAGGGATATGATATTGTCACTACTACTTTTTCACCGTTAGCTCAGAATCTCAACAGAAGAGAGAAATGAGAAAGTTAGATGAGATTTTGATCTAACTGTGAAAAAGTGGTAGTGATGTGACAAAAAATGGTAGTGACAATATCCTATCCCATAAAACTATACTAAAAATAATAATTAAAGGATTAAATTAAGAGTAAATACCCTTTTTGGTCCCTGGAAAACACACGGATGTCCTTTTTGGTCCTTGAAAAAAAAGAAGTCATTTTTTGGTCCCTAAAATGGAAAAATAAGGTCCATTTTAGTCCTTTTGGACATTTTTTTGGACATTTTAATCCCTCATAAATTCCCAAAAAGGTCATTTTTAGTCCCTAAAAAGGACCAAAACGACATTTCCTTTACTCAGGGACCAAAAAGGGCATCCATGTGTTTTCCAGGGACCAAAAAGGATATTTACTCTTAAATTAACGAATAATTTAATATGACTAAAAGAAACACTGTATCATGTGTAAATGAAATTTAAATTTTCTTAATTTCAGAAAGGAAAACCCGATTTTTTTTTGGTATCCCACCTGGTTCACTAGAACCGAATTTTTTTTTGGTATCTCACCCGGTTCACTGGAACCTTCGGTTCCGACTAATCTGGATTTCGCTCCGCGGTGGACCCACGGTCGTGAGGGAAGAGCTTCCAACACCATTTTAAAGAAGTGATAAGATATTGTCACTACTAATTTTGGTCATTACTATGTTACTACCACTTTTTCACCGTTAGATTAGAATATCATCTACTTTTATTATTTCTCTCTCTCCTATTGAGATTATGATCTAATGGTGAAAAAAGTGGTAGTGACAATATCCTATCCGAAGAATTATAAATAATGAGGATTCTAAATATCTAAAATAAGCATTTAAAAATGGAAAAATTAGAATGAAGGACTGCAGGAAAATATATTTATGGAGAATGATCATAAAAATTGTAATTATTTAGAAGGACCAAATATAAAAATATAAAATTAAAAATACTAAAGTGACCCTAATAAAATTATTTGCATGCCCTCTTAAATTCTCTTTCACATTATATTTTTAAAACTAGTATAGAATTCTAAGTTTTACTAAATTAAAGAAGAGTTTTCTCTCTCTCTCTCTCTGTTTTTTTTTTTTTTCATTTTTCAAAACTTGGATAGGTATAAGATACCTATGGAAAAAAATGATACATTCTCCAATTTATAAAAGTTATATTTTTTAAATCTTAAGTAAAGATAGAATTACATAATTTTAATAAAACTCAAGGTATTTTACAATTTGTCATATATGACAAACCAACCAAGAAAGTTTATATCATTTATTTTTGTTTTAGAAGAAATTTATGTGGGTTAAAAAATTCATTTAATGCTAATAAAATTAAATAATATAAATAATCTAATATCCTGAAAAATATGAATTGGGTTTAGTTTTTATTTTTTTATAAAAAGAGTTTATTGATTCCAACGTTGATAACATAAAGCGGGCAACTTAACAATATAAATTGATTAAAAAAATATGAGTTTAACTGTTGTTAATTAAATAATATATTGAAAATATATAAAAAAAAAAGAACGGATTATATCATGATATGTGGTTTTAGCTTTAATATTAATTATTGGGTTAAGGTGTAAATTGGCCAACAAAGTATTACACTAGGAACATCTGGCACAAATTTTTTTTGAAGGTATCTTAAATACCAACCAACAATTAAAAATGAGAAAATTTACCAATCAACAATTAAAAATAAAAACTATCACACTGCCGTTAAAATAAGGGAAATGGCGTTTGTTCATCTCTCTCTCCCTCTCATTTTGTGATTCTTCTTCTCTTCTCTGTGTCTAACTCCGTAGAATCACTCCACGGAGGAAGAAGAACACAGTGAAGAAAATAAAGAGACACACAAAGGATTTCAGAGCTATCACCACAAAAAAGTTCTCTAACGGCTATGGCGTACCGGGAAGATCTGCTTGCGCAGTGTTTTTGCCTCGCCAGTAAAGTTTAGAGCTCCTAGTTTGTGCTCCTCTTTTCAATATTACTACAAAATTTTTGGTGGCTCGGAAGCATCTATAGGATCCTCGATTCCGGTTCTTGAAGTTCTTGAGCTCAATGAAACAAAGATTTTTCACGACGTTTGGCGCTCCAGGCTCGATTATTTGAAGGTCTTTGGAGGGTTTGAGAATTTGGATACTGTTGTACCTTATTAGGAGTTGTTTGCCAAGTCTAACAAGAAAGACAGTTTCTCCAAGGGAGCATCGTAAGTTCGCTTACATCTTTCTCATTAGTATTTAGTTTGTAAGCTTCACTCACATGCTTGCGCCTTAGTATTTACTTGGAATCAAGAATGTTTGTTTATTGACAGCGTAATTTTCTGCGATTTCGCCATTTTTGTCGCTCATGTGATTCTTTCACTGGAAATTTGTATTTTCTTCATCTCTGGATTATTCATGTTTTCATCGTGTTTGTATTCTCGCTACAGTTTGTTTATGTGAAATCAGGGGATAGTAAAAATCCTTAACTGTGGAGATTAGTAATTACATATATTATTTTAAAAGAATATCCAATGCCCAGGGAGACAGCTCCTACATATATCATTTTTGTCGCTCATGTGATTCTTTCACAGGAAATTTGCAATTTCTTCATCTTTGGATTATTCAGTTTTTCATCATGTTTGTATTCTCGCTCTGGTTTGTTTATGTGAAATTAGGGGATAGTAAGAAGAATCACGGAATGAGAGAGAGAGAGAGAGAGAGAGAGAGAGAGATGAACAAGACTTTTTCCTATTACAGAAGAATGAGAGTGGATCTCGCCACCAAAGATGATGGGAGATATGAGAAAGCTTGGAGAAAATTGTACCTTCAATTGGCACCAAACAGCGTTTCTCTTATCTAAACATCATTGTGATATTTTCAATTTTTAATTGTTAGTTGGTATTTAAGGTATCTTCAAAACTTTTTTGTGTCAGGTGCTCCTAGCGTAATACTTTGTTGGCCAATTTGTATCTTAACCCTTAATTATTTTTAAATTATAAATACAAGAGATAATATTGGAGTTTGATTAGGGACAATTTAGTGATTTTAAATTTATATTATGATTTTTGGTCCTTCCAAGTGATTACTATTTTTATGGTCCTTTATAATAAATATTATTTTCTCTTGGTCATTTATTTTAATTTTCCCTTTAAAAATCTCATTTTTCGCATACAATATGCCCAATAAAATGGCGTAATTATATATCCGAATGCAAATGTTGTCTTTTGGTTAAAATAGAAAGACGTTTTGGTACTCCTCCTATAATTAATATAAGACATAGTTGAAGAGTTAATCTTGGTCCTAAATATAAAACATAATTTTTATGTTTGTCAATTTTTTTTTCTTAATTTGCACTTATTGATGCTCCCTTAACAATAATCAAGAATGAGAAAGAATAAGAGAATTAAAAAAGATGATTAGGATATGTTAGAAAATACATGTTACAATAACTAATTCAATCAACTTCTTTAATCTAATTAAATTAGATAAATATATCTTATATTAAGGAGGGCGTACCTATTTTATGTACTTCTCAATTCCAGAGGTAGTGTTGTGCTTGCATACACCGGGCACAAGAATCCAAAATCCGAAATTCTCGCCTCTTGAACCAGCTCGTGCATGCACCTACAAGAATGACATCGATGAGGGAATTAGTATATATGTATATATGTGTGTCTAAACGGTGCATTTCAATTATGTAATCATACTTACTTCATAAATAGTTGAACACATGCACTAGTAATATGGACTCTACATCTTCATTATCAACTAAAAGCAATGAGGGAGGCCTACTAATTGCCACGATTTATCTTTAAACCGCTACCAAATCTTTTTATAGTTAGCAAGTAGGGATGGAACTTGAGGAGGGGGTGGAGCTTGAGGGAGGTGGAGCTTGAGGAGGGGGTGGAGCTTGAAGGGGGTGGAGCTTGAGGAGGAGTAGAGACATCTACAAGCTTCACCGGCCAAGAGATGAAGGTTCCCTTGACATCACTCACAACCTTCACTCATCACTGGGAGAGAGGGACAAAATCAAAGATCACCTCTTCAACTCGACACTCGACTTCATCATCGCCCATTTGTTCGTGGTGGCTGATCCCTCCTTTAGCAACCAATTGTCTATGACCATCACGATCCTCCACATAATGACAAGGTTGCTCGACTCGACGTCCAACAATGCAGCTCCCTCTAGTGTTCTCCGCATAGGTTCACAAGGAAGGTGTTAACTGTCTCTCGGCCGAGAGCTCGGGAGGAACTTCATTTTCTCCATCTCCTCCTTCATCTTGCTCATCTCTGAAAATCAATGTAGCATCTTTCGCCGCCGATTCCTCACTTAATTTGGGCTGTCCGAATCTCCTCCCTGTTACTTTGTCTCGTGGCGTTTGATTTACCAAAGTATTGCTTTAGGCCTACCCGTCCTCCAATTACACGCCCCGCGTGATCTCGTTTTCTGGCCGCAGCGGTCTAACATCATTCCTCCCGTCCGACGCAAAAGATCCTCCTCCGCTCTTTCTTTTTTTAAATTTATATTATGATTTTTGGTCCTTCCAAGTGATTACTATTTTTATGGTCCTTTATAATAAATATTATTTTCTCTTGGTCATTTATTTTAATTTTCCCTTTAAAAATCTCATTTTTCGCATACAATATGCCCAATAAAATGGCGTAATTATATATCCGAATGCAAATGTTGTCTTTTGGTTAAAATAGAAAGACGTTTTGGTACTCCTCCTATAATTAATATAAGACATAGTTGAAGAGTTAATCTTGGTCCTAAATATAAAACATAATTTTTATGTTTGTCAATTTTTTTTTCTTAATTTGCACTTATTGATGCTCCCTTAACAATAATCAAGAATGAGAAAGAATAAGAGAATTAAAAAAGATGATTAGGATATGTTAGAAAATACATGTTACAATAACTAATTCAATCAACTTCTTTAATCTAATTAAATTAGATAAATATATCTTATATTAAGGAGGGCAGTAGTTTGTTAATTAAAATAAGGGAAAATCACAATGAGATTTCAAGGACCAGAAAAAAATCACAAAAAAGTCTCATATCATATTCTGCTATAAAAAAAGTCCCTAGGTACTGTGTTGTGATTAATTCTAAATGTGAAATTACTTTGTTGCCCCTATTGAATAAAAAAGAAAAGGAGAAGCGAGAGGAGTTGGTGCGCGTTTATTCTCATTCATTAGAAAGGAAAAACATAAAAGCTATGGTGGTGTGATCAACTTTGTAGGTCCAACGTTCAAGGCAAGCAAGTGTCGTCTTCATCTCTTAGGCAAAGCTTAGAGTTTGCAGTTTTCATCTACTGTCTTATAGGCTAAACATTGATTTTGTTTTTTTGTTGTGTATGTTCGATGCATTCAAATTCAAGGGTTGGTCAAAGATTAAAGCTTGGACTCATTTGTTGACTATCTACTCTGACCTGAGCAAGTAATGCTAAGATTTTGCTAAAAATATCATCTTGACCATTGAACTTAGGGTTTCACTGCATTTGGGTAGGGTTAATAAATTTATGCTTTGTTCTTTGGCATGGTAACAAAGGTATTTCTTTGTTTTAAGTGGGAATTGATGGATGTGATGCAAGTTTGTTTGCTTAAAAAAATGCTAATATGAGATTTTTTGTTTAAAAAAAAATTTTGTTGTTAATACGTGCAGTTGTAGTTGTTAATATAAAATGTATGTTGCAGATTGTCATGAAAGATGGCTAGTACGTCGGGGAAGAATCTATTTTGTTTCTTTCATAGTGGGAGGTTTTTAAATGGTGGAGAAGATGAAATTCAATATGTTGGTGGTTTGCTAAGAACAAGATGGATAAAGGAAGACATAACCTATGAGGAGTTTCAAAGAATCATATTATCTATAATTAGAAAATAAAGTAATGGAATTTGTTTGAAATTCAAAGTTACCCTTGGTACAACTACATTTGTGGATCTTGTAGACGATTAAGGGGTGAACCATTTAATATAGTTTAATGAAGAATATATGCATGTTTACATTGAAGAGAATGAGAATAATGACAACACACAACAAGCAATGAATGGTCAAATGGAAGAGCAAGAAATGTAAGTTTAGTTTTCTTAAGAAATGTAATTTGTTGTTATATAATTATGAGTGATGGCTCATACATTGTCATTACCGGCACTCTAACTTGTCTTTTTGTGCAAGATTGATAAATTGTTTGGAGCTGCATGTGGATTGTCTATGTCTCCATCTCATTTGTTAAATGGAAAGTCAAGAGTTGCCATCATTGGCATGTTCTACTTGAATTGTGCCAACACCTAGACTAGAAATGAATCATACAAAATGGAATGATTTGATTATTGGAGAAGGACAGATCTTTCCCAATGCCGCACCCTTCATCAAATGTTATACATATACACCATTTCACACAAGTTTTCATACCAACTTGTGAATAACAATCAACAAAAGATAACTGTGAAGTGCAAGGTTGATGGTTTTTCATGGTACATGGGTGCATATTCATCAAGAAAACATCAAGATATCGAGTTTTTAACCATAAGAATATACAAAAGTCGACACATCCATCATGTGCAGGACAACCTAATTGTTTCTCATCCACCTAGGTCAAGCTTGACATCATCAATTGTAGTGGATGGTTTGAGGTACAATATTGACAAGATTGCTAATGAAATTCGAGTAGACTTGTACAGAGAGTATGAGGTGCGAGTAAACTATCCTCAAGCATGTAGGGCCAAAGAAATAATGTTGAGGAAATTACATGGTCGAGTAGAAGACTCTTACATGATAATTCCTTGGATATGTGAGACTCATCGAAACTGATCCCGACACAGTTGCAAATCTGACAATAGATTTGAGAGGCTATTTATTACTTATGGTTGCTCGATCAAAGGTTTTATAAATGGTTGTTAGCCCATACTTTATATAGATGGATGTCATCTAAGTTGTCCTTATAAGGGAACAATGTTGTCAGATTGTACATACGATGCAGACAATGAAATGTTTCCTTTAGAATATGCTATTGTTAGCGGTGAGACATTTGATAAATAAGCTTGGTTTCTATGAAATGTGAAAGAGATAACAAGATCAATGCGGGTAACAATTGTGTCAGATCGGAATAACGACATTATTGATGTTGTAAAAGAAATATTTGGCAGTAAGAGACATGCTTTTTGTTACCAATGTGAGAAGGAAAATTATGGTGCAGAATTCCTCAAAATCAATAGAGATCAGACACATACCTCGGGAATATTAAGGAGATTGCACTCAATCTACTTGATGCAATTGCCTATGCAAGACTCAATGAGGACTTTACTAATACAATGGAAAATTTAAGATTGTTCAATACACAATTGGTACAATGGGTCGAGACTGATGGGGATGTTAACTGATGGGCTCTTAACAAGTTTCCTTTCAACAGGTAGGAGTGAGATAACATAACCACTAATATTTCAGACTCGTTCAATGCATGGATGTTGAAAGAGAGGAAGCACACCGTGTCTATTTTAATACATGAGCATCGAGAGAAATTGGAACGGAAATTGCTTGCAAGCAAGATGGGTATGGTGAATTGGAAAAATGGTGTTGGACCCAATATTGAAGAAAAATTGATGCAGCAAGTTAAATATGCTGAAAATATGCATGTAGAATATCACTAAGACTATCAACTTCCAATGCAAAATAGATATGGTGATGCCATAATTTATGTTAATGTAGATCTTGGTGCACACAAATGCACGTGTTTAACATGGCAAATGAGTGGAATACCTTGTGCACATACATGTGCAGCTCTTAAGCTATTTAATGGTAATATGTACACATTTGTATATGACTGCTTTAAAATGTTTGTGCATGAGACAATATATGCAAATAGCATGAAGCCAATTGCAACACATTATTGTCCATGTCCTGATGCTCTGACGGTGACACATATGCTGACATATATATTCTTGGAGCCTCCAATTACTACAAGACTGCCAAGGAGGTCAAAAAGAAAAAGAAGTGAATCTCAGTTTCAAAACAACAATCTTTATCATTGTGGGAGATGCCATGAGGCTAGACACACAGTAAAGACATGCAAAAATCCAAATCCCACCTGAAAACAATTTACCCTTGTACATGCTTTTGATAGTGACTTTTTTTGTAATTATGTCTATATACACCTAGAATTAGTGACTTCTTGTAACCCCATTTGTTTTTTTTAATGGGTTGAGAAGTTCCTATAATTACAACATAAACATAGACATCAAGCTACATTTGATATTTGGAAATAATATGATATTAAGTTATATAAGTAGGTGCAAATAGCCACATACTCATATAACTATTTGGAATATGATATTTGGATAGGATATAATATTAACTTGTCAAAGTAAGAAAATGAAGTTGTCAAAATAAGTAGAGGAACTTGTAAAAATTGGCATACATGCTTGTGAAAATAGCAACATAAACTTGTCATTTTATAACTTGTCAAAGTAGGAAAATGAACTCATCAAAGTAGGCTGAGGAACTTGTCAAAATTGGCACACATGCTTGTGAAAATAGCCACATAAACTTGCCATTTTATAACTTGTCAAAGTAGGCAAATGAAGTTGTCACTATAGGAAGAGGAACTTGTCAAAATTGGCATACATACTTGTCAAAACAGCCACATAAACTTGACATTTTATAACTTGTCAAAGTAGGAAAATAAACTTGTCAAAGTAGGCAAATGTACTTGTCAAAAAAGCACATAAACTTGCCAATTTATAATTTGTTAGAATTGATACACACTAGCCAATGTTTCAGTTGTCAAAATAGGCACATACATTTTTCAATGTATAAGTTGTCAAAATAATGACACATCCTTGTCAATCTAAGCACATAAACTTGTCAAAATACATAGTATGATTGGAGTCTATTGCACTCCGAATTACATAATATGATTAATTTTCTAGATACATAATATAACTACTCTAAGGTCTCTTTCTTCCTCTTCCTTTATTGGTTGTTTGCTATCATGGATAGCACCTTTTACGCGTGTATCTTTTTCTCATGCGTGATAAGCCACCACAAGCATTTGACCTTCATCTGGGGCATTTGATCATGTGACCCCTATTTGTCATGAGCAGAGCCATCCCATCCGTGTAACCATGATAGAACATGGACACCATAAGAATCCCTGCAATGAAAATGTCATTTATACACTTGTCTAGTTCAAAAAATCTAATAATACACAAAACCTAAATATCAAAGTGATGAGCTATAATCAACCAAAAATACTCACGTATCACACGGACATGCACTTTTGCCTAGTTCACTTGGTTAGGTATTTGTTTTCCTTTGGCAAATAGTTGCAGTTTAACTCTACAACGTATATTTTGGAAGCAATCTCTCTGCATGTACAAAGAACATACAGTTTTATTTCAGAACTATGCAATGACAACTTCACAACTGCCATTTACAACTTCATATGTGGAATTGGCAACACAATGCATTTAGTTAAAAAGTAGTGCTTAACAGCGGCTTGCCAAGAGTTCCTTGGCATGAAACTCTTCTTGTTGCTTTCTATTATTTTTCTGTGTCTGTTGAGCCTCTTTCATTGCATCTTCTTCCTAATTCTGTAACCTTAGATATGTGAGATGGTCCACCAATGAGTCAAGGGCATAAAAATGCATTGTCTTCGTCTCTAAAACATAACAAAACCAGTGATCGAGTCGCAGTGTAGGACCAAAAATTAAGTCGCAATCGCCAATGTTATATCCAATATGTTCAGGTAGGATCTCTGCTTTATGCGCTTCCCATGACCACTTTTGGGGATTGGACGATATTTTTTTCATCAACTCTGCAGAAAAAATGTGTCTACCCACATGGCAAGATTTCTCTATTTCTTCCCCCACCAACTTCTTGGCAACCATTGACATCAACTGTAAGCAATTAGAAAGATGTTACTGATGAGCAAAATTAAAGTAATTACTTATGTGTTAAATTACACATATCACTAACCCTATTACTTATCCATTCTCTTTCACATAGACAATATAGTTCACCAAAGGTGACGAAATAATCATACATATCTATAAACTCTCTAATAGACAAAAAAGTATAGCAAGTCAGTTTTCATGGTTAAATTTGATATACATTGAAAGAGTTCAATGACTTATTCCTGGGCATGCTCTTTATTACATCCAGTTGTGCACAATTGAAATAAAGCTTCCTTGCCCTTGTCACCTTTTGTTCTCTTCTAACCCATGGTTGTCACCTATTGAGACCCAATAGCAGGTTTTTTGACCCTTGCAGATTTCCTCACTTGTAATTGTGTTGGGATCTGTACACGCAGCGAAAGAATTCTCATCCATTAAAATTTTACGAATCCCATAAAGAGGATTTATCAACGGCGTTTAAATCAAAGTTTGTTAGAAAAACCGTACCTATACGAGCTTGTATGCGTCCTTCCTCGAACACGTGGGTTAACACCTTCTTGCTTGATCAATCTCTAGGAGCCAACCCTACGAATCCACTCCCTCTACCGGTATCCACACCGAACAACTCTCCAACACGTAGGCAGCGTGCTAGCGCCTTCTTACTTTGCGTCTCACATCTTTTCTCTCTAGGGTTTTTCGCAGCAGTTCCTTATTTTAATACGACTAGATTATTATCTTTTATAGAGTTTCTAAAACCCTAATTGGGCCGTATTAAAATATTCAAGATTAATCTCAATTAATCTTGAATTCGAATTTTAGATATAAATAGCATTAATTAAATCATTCAGCGGATCTAATCTAATCTATTTATTTAATCCAATTAAAGCTCTTGATTTAATTTATTTCTATAAATTAAATCTGAGATATGATATCTTTCTATTTCATTAAATCTGAGATACTATATCTTTATTCAAAAATTAAATCTGAGATACAATATCTCAATTTATTATAGTTATTTAATTTATCAGATAAATTAAATACTATATAATAATATTATTATCTATAAAAAATATCATTATTATTTTTGAATTTTAATTTATATATATATCCTAGATTAAATACAGTATTCATTAAATCTTAGACATATATAAGATTCAATGAATCTGGACACTTTTACTCGTGTTGGGCTATTCTTGTGCGTGATCCTGCAGGCCCACATGAGATTGGCAGCGGGTCAATACTGTATCAGCCCACAAGTCGCAAGCGGCCTCTAGCAAGACATTGTAACTACCCAATTCATATGGGGATCGATGATACGATACAACCTATCATACAACCATGTCACGTCCCTTTTGTCATGTGATAACTTGGTCAAGGATGAGACATGGATAATGTCAACTTCCTGTTCTTGACCATTACTTTCTCGATTCTTAAGTAGTCTAACAATTGAAATGGAAACTCCTTTCCATCGTAGTATGACCATACATTTCTCAGACTCACTCATCGAGGGGCCCAGTATTATCTCTCTACAAATGTGAGGGACAAATTCCATCTTGACCATTCACATTCCTCTGCATGAAAACCACTGGTCCCGATCCAAGCCTTTATCATCACCCGGTCAAAGGTGACTTTTGACTAGGTCAAAGATCAGCGACTCATCATGTAAGAATCCATGATGATCTCAGGTCAAAGGGTGTTGTGACGCGGTTATACATGAGATAAGCTTATGACTAAATCCATGCAGCTTTCTCATAGTGGGTCAATCCAACACCTTGTACTCTTACAAGTGCCAATGACTTTGATTTGTATCTCCATACTCATCAAAGTCATACCGGCCTTATTTCATCTTTGCTCCCACATAGATGACCGACCAGAGACATTTAGGATAATCTATAAGATACATCCAAAGATACAGTTATCACTATAAACATGCAAATGATATGATAACAAAACGGAGAAATACTTTAAATAACATAAACTTTTAAAGTACAATGACTTGCCCCTAGGGCATAATTTCCAACAAATTGTACCTCCACTTTGGATTCATCTTCATCTGAGTCATCTTTGTCCTCACATTCCTTTCCTTATATTTTATTATCCTCAAATTCATGTCCTTCTTCTTGCTCTTCCTCTGACCTATCATCTTTACTTTCAGACTTGGTCACACCAACTCTTATTTTCTTCCTTTGACCCTTCATCTTCATTTGTTGACCCAAAGTCCACAACTTCTCCATTTTCTGTCTCTGACCTATCATCTTCACTTTCTGATGAAGGTTCTTCATCTTCTAAATTTTCTTCCCCTTCATCATTGTTTCCCCCCTCCAACAGCCTTGATTGAAGGGAAAGCAATTCCTCTTGCACTATAGACCCCTGGACATCAATCTGTCATATGTCTTCCTTATTTCCTAAAAATTATAATAAATAAATTAATCAATGATAAAATGGTACAAAATGTCAACCTAACATCAAATTCTTCCAATTACCAGGTGAGTCAACATTGATTATGGATTGAATTCAATACATGAAGGCCCAACTACATTACTCACACAATGCTCCCTTGATTGCTTTCCCTCTCTATTGCACTCTACTCTTGACCTTATTATCATCCCAATATGAAATCACATCCTCAGTTGTAGAGGCTTGTAGTGGGCCTAAGGGAAAATATTGCAAGCAATAAATCTGCATAAGAAGACAATAACAACTTATCAGCAGCAAATGACAACATGGTGCAGCAATTTACAATTCATAATATAATGACAATTTAACTAACATGAAAATGATTCAATAACAGTTGCACTTACCATTAAAAATATATACAACCTCCTATATAGATTATTCCATAAACTTTCCCTTTCATGATTTTCTTCTCATATTGTCCACTTGAATTGTAAAGTTCATTAAAACCAAAGGTGCACCAATCATACTCCTCAAAAGCTTCATTAGTTGCCACCATCACCTTTAAAACTTTGTCACTTACTTTAATACTCGCACCAAGACACAAGAGGGTTCCCAATGCATACATAACAAAGAGGAATTCGAAATCTGAATCCTCCTCTCTTTCAATTAGCCATTTTGCTATTATCTTGCATGCGACTGTCTCATAAACTCTCTTGAATTCCTTAAATGATTCATCTTCCTTCTTGACATTTCTTTCAATCTCCCCCTACCAGTCACACAGTAAGCCCATCAATTCTTTTACATCTTTGGGGCCTATGTCAAGTGACTTCCCTCGAATCAAAACATTCTTAGTGGGAGGATCAAAAGCACGGATAAATACTTACCACATAAATCTCAGAAAATTTGTGAGTAGCATATATTAACCGACTTATCGAATCCTATTTTCTTCAGCTGGTCCATCTATCTTGTATATTCTTCAAATTTTTGCAACCTTTTATAAATTGATTAAGGGCACAACAAGTGTGGAATGGAATGACATATTTGGCCTTTTTGTACCAAGTTCTTAATTTCTTTGCCCTCATCCTATATTTGTCCTTCTCCTCATCTTTTAATGCTTTCCAAGCTTCTTTAAACGACTGACTCTCTTCTGTAAAAGGCTTAAGCTCTTCATTCTTATTCTTTTTCTTGTCATGAGTTTTTGTGAACAATATGTACCTAGACACCTTTGGCCTCCTTTGTCCATCTTTATCTTTCTTTTTTCTATTGTTCGGCATATTCTTCTTAACCTGTAATATAATAACTACTTCAATCACCCAACTGCACAAAAGGTTGACATGCATTACACACAAAACCAAGGGATTACTTTGCGGTAGCAAAGAATTTTATCTCACCAACCACTACACATTAACATTTTCAAAATACAAGTTATAATCACATAACACCAAGCCAATTCGAAATTCCAACAACAACAAATTTAACACAAGTTTAATCATGCCCCAACAGCAAGCTCATTACCTAGAATTCCTAATCACAAGTTAGCAAATTATCTCAGAACCAACCTACTTAAAATCTTTCCAATATATGTACGATTATGTAACAGATGAAGCCTTATAGAAGCTTTCTCTAGCTAGTTATTATGATAACAAATACCTTACAATCTATTTCACCAAAATGAGCAAACTTGGTTCCCTTACTTTTGGTTCATTGTCATTTTTGGCATGGTTTTCTAAGTTACTGCTAATAGCATGAAATTATTTTCTTTATTCACCAGTATATAGTGGGTTAATTCAAGATCAGTAATTCATATTCAGTTAAGTAATGAAATCATAATTTCACATAATATATGAAATAAAGAAGACCGGAAACAAATGATAAATGAGGTAATTAAGGACTTCCTACAACATACAGAAGAGCCGGAAAAATGCATAACAGAGAAGTAATTAGGTCAAATTGCCTTAAAAATTTAGGCTCCCGAATTCCTAAACTTGAGCTGTGAGCAAGAGATCAAAATCCTTAAATAATGTTGGTCTAGATTGTAAGTGACCAAAAAAAAAGAACATGATTTTAGTAAATCGAATGATATGGAAATTTACAACCCTTTTGTAGCTTAAACCAAACAGAGATGCCAACAAACAAAACGTACAAAAAGATGTTTTGGGAAATAGGCAACTGACCATGGTTCAGAAAAGGACTAACAGGCCCATGAGCTTCATCAAACTTCTCCAACGATGGAGTGCAGAGCTTGATGCCAACGACGAATAGCTTGAAGGATTTCAATACCTACGGTCACTCTACCACCCAATCAACTTCTCCTTCTCCCACAAAAAGGGCGATAATGGCTTAAGTTCAGAGCGAAGCTTTGACAGACTTCTCCTGACGCCAATCTTCGTGATCCTTATGGAGAGTAGAGAGTGAGAAGACAATTCACTGAAGGCTTTGTTCTCAAATGGTCAAGGTTATTAAAACCAGACCGGTGACTAAATCAATTGGGATACTGGATACCGAAACTAAACCGGTTAGGAAGTAAAGATTTCTGAGTTATTATTTATTAATATAATTTTTTTTTAAAAAAAAATCTTTTAATGAAAAGATGTTTAAATTTCCATTGAATAAAGAGAGGAGAAGATCTTTGAGATTTGTGCCAAAGGAAGCCTTTTTTTTTTTTTGTCAGTGAAGTGTCTCTTCATCAATATCAATATATATATAAAATCTCATCCTTTAAGCCATCTCTTCCACGGCTTATGCATGGCTTCAGACACATATCACGGTTCCTAAGCCGATACTCATTTCCCATCATAAAATAATCGCATCTCGTGCTGCGTGTAAGCCATTCTTCTTCCAAAGCCACGTGTCTCCTAAAATCTGCCTGCACTGTCTCCTACAATTTGTATGTGCGAGGGCCAAGAATCCCGGGTTTGAAAGATTTTCTCCTCAAGTCAAATCTAAAATAAGTCAAATAACTCAAAAGTACCTTCGTCTCTCTCTCTCTCTTATTCTCAGACCTTTTTTTCCTTTCTTTTTATTTCTCGAGGCCCTTTCCTTCTCTCATGTCATATCTCATATGTGAGCAGAGCGGGATTCAAAATTTGAATCCCTTCTTCTCACTCCTCTCTCTTATGCTCCCTCTCTTCTTCTCTCTCTCTTTTTCATCTTTTTCCTTTTTCCTCAGTTTCTCTCATAGCCACCTCATTTCTTCTTCTCCGACTCTCTTACAGTCATCTACTCCGAACTCAAGCTTGATGCTAAGAAGGTTTGTACTCTTGTACCATTCTTCCCTTCGTCTTTGATCTCTCCGATTCCTCACTTTTCATCTTCTTCTCGATTATTTTTGCGTTTTAAAACATACACGCCTTTTCTGCCTGCTCTTCATTTTCCATTACTTTTATATCTCTCTCGCTCTTCTTTCATGGGTTTGATTGGTGCATTTATGAAGAATGACCTTAGAATCGGCTTTAATCGTTCCTCGGGTTTACATGTTGCGATTCAAAACCCAAAATGTTGCTTTCTTTGTTCATGTGTATTTTGAATCGGTGTGCATTTTCACGGATTTAATCGTTCCTATGGGTTTACATGTTGCAGAGAGGTATATGCAGAAAGGGAAAATGAAAGAACAAGCTATCACAGTGGACAATGACGACGGAGGTGGCGAAGAAGAATCAGAATATGGTAATGAACAATAAATCAACGCTCTCTTCTCCAGATTTTTTTACTCTTGAACTTTAAACTTGAGATTCATTCCTCTTATCGCTTGCGTCCGCGTGATTGGCTGGCGATATATAGAGGCTTTATGGGCTTTTTACAGGGATAATGTATGAATTTGAGGATGCAAAGCTACAAAGTGCAGGCTGCAGGAGCGTTAGGGTAGACCAATTCTTCACAAGGAGTGTACGGGTAGACAAAGAAGTTGTATCTGGGGACGTGGACTGATTTGCTCTTTCCTTCAGGGTTAAGGATGTTGTTGAGTGCTATCTTCGTTGGTCTTGGGTTGAAGAGCTGGAGAGGAAACTGAAATCGAAAGACAAGAAAGAGGGTACAAAGTTTCTGTTCCTTCGGTAATCTTACCGGTCAAAAGCAAATATTTCTCTTCTTATGTTTGTTATTGATTGATGATTGATGATTGATTCCGGATTATAGTTTTCTGTTACAATTGTTTTCCCCACGGGTATGCATTTTTCCTCTTCTTCTTCCTCTTTTTCTTATGTTTGTCCAATGAGAGCTCCATGTGCAGATAGTGCTTTTTGACTTGACTATGGATCATTCAAAATATGACACTATGGAGCACCCAGAACATGAAATTATGCCTTGGAACTTTTTCCTCATTAACTCTTTTGTTGTTTACAACCTCATTAAATCTTTTATATTTCCCTTCAAAATATGACTATGGAGCACCCAGAACATGAAATTATGCCTTAGAGAAATCTTGCTTATACATCAATAATATGAACCTAAGTTTCATCATTCGAAGTGTACTGTTCTCTTGATTTGAATGGATTAGGAGGTAATGGACAAGCTGTTTTCTTTTATGCCTACATTGTTGTCATGCAACATTTTGACTTATTCTTCTCCCGTAAGTCAAATTACTCTACTTTTAGCTGTTGGATTTAACTATATCTTTTTTTTTTGGCCATATGTTAGGTGCATTTGGAAAAACCCAGATGAATGAACAATCATCAAGAAGTCATTTTGTGTTCACTCTTCGAATATATGGTGTTAATGAGGTACACATGTTTCTAGTATGAAATTGATATATTGGAAGCGTGTTCCATGTCAGTCCTGATAGTAACATAACCAAATTCTTCATTTTGCTAGAGCACTGACCAACAAGTGCAAGGTATTCTGAATCTAATTGATCTTGCCGGGAGCGAGCATCTTTCAAAAGTGGGTCCACCGGGGACAGGCTGAAAGAAACTCAAGTACGTAAAGCCATTATGTTTTCTGTATCATGGTTTAATATTCATGACTGTTTGATTTCAAATACTAGTAACAAATTTGTCTCCACCCCACTTTCCCTTAAAAAATAATTAAATAAATTTATCTTCCTTCTCAAATCAGGCAATCAACAAATAAGTTTATCATCATTAAGTGATGTTATATTTGCATTGGCAAAAAAGGAGGATCATGTGCCCTTCAGGAACTCAAAGCTTACATATCTACTTCAGGCAATTGTTTTTTTTTTATTTAGGAAACCTTTGATTTATTAATTTGTACAGAAAATGAGGTGTTTCCTAACATTCTAATTCTGTTATTAGTGATAAGAACAATCCATCCCTGAATGTGATAACCATAAAACAAAGTTCCTGGTTCCTTCAAGTGGTCATAATAATAACCTTAATCTTATCTTCCCAAGTTACTTGTCCAAACCCCAATTCATTTATGACAAAAAACAAAGGTACTGATGTTCTTTGGTCCAATTATTGAACAACCTTGCCTTGGTGGTGACTCGAAGATACTAATGTTTGTAAATATCTCTCCTCATCCTTCCTCGGTAGGAGAGTCACTGTGCTTACTCCGATTTGCCTCCCGAGTGAATGCTTGTGAGATTGGAACAGCTCGGCGGGTACCACTGACTCACGCTTAAGCTATTTCTAATCCTTCCTTAGATGTACACATCAAATACCTCTCCTAATCCTATTTGTTGCCACTGGTACAATGCTGCTGTGTGTACTACAATAAAACGAAATTAAAGAGTTTGATTCTAGCATCGATCCACGATATGGTTTGTATAGTGAGGAAGCCACTGAGTCTGCATCAGCTGAAGAATCTTCCACTCTGATGTATGTCATCTATTTATTTATGACATTTCCTTTGCCATAAGGAGGTGTCTTTTTCTGAGGATAACTTGTCAAACATGCTCTATTGTTGAATACAAGAGTATATGTATGAGTCTATATTTATTTGTTTATTTATTGTGAAACTTCTCTACAAGATCTCACATTTCCCCCATCCCTCTTCTGCAAATTTTTTCCTCCTTGCAGCATCTTCAAGCTATAAATATAGGGGAATTCATTAAACCAAGAATATAGTTTTGAAAAAAAAAAACATAAAGGCGTCATTCGCTCTGGAGATTTCAACATAGGTAATTTTATATGTTGTATTCTGGGACTGGTTTTTGGGTATCCCTTGGGTCATTCTTGGTCACTCGGAACGAAGACAGCTTCTAAATGAATCAAATGAGGTACATAGTGTTCTGTTTTTTGTGGCCTGTCATAAATATTTTTCTTCATGTTACAACCTGGTTGGATCAGGAGAGTGGGTCTTAACTTCATGCATTGTTAGTTTTTTTAATCTATCAAAGTGTTGAGTGTCGAACTTAATTGTGTTTGCAGCTAAAATATCAAACCGGGACAACATTGTTTTGGCCTTTGAGCCGGTATGGGCCATTGGGACAGGAAAGGTTGCGTCTCCTGCTCAGGCTCAGGAGGTAAGTGTGTCTAGATAACATTACTCTCAGCCTAAGGTCTACGGGTGAAGGAGAATGATCCCCCTTTGGGTTAACGTTGTTTTGCTGATTTGTTTTATTGGATGTTTTTTTGTACTAGGTCCATGCCGAATTAAGGAAATGGATTCATAGCAATGTCAGTGCTGAAGTCGCTTCATCTGTCAGAATTATCTACGGAGGTATTCCCTATTGCAGTTTACCACCTATCTTTGTCAGATGTACATGCACAGCCTTGCTTTATTCATGAGTTTTAATTCAAGGCTTTAGAAGAAGCTACGGAAGAAAATTAGCAGATTATACTTTTTTGCGAAGGAAAAAAACTAAAGAGTTTAGGTTTTAATTGTTATGTTTTTCCACTTTATCTGTATATCATGGGGTTGTTCCCTACTTATAATAATTTTGGTACTCAATTGCCACATATTGACTAATGACTGCAGGTTCTGTTAATGGAGCAAACTGTAAAGAATTGGCAGGGCAGCCAGATGTTGATAGTTTTCTGGTTGACTGAAGGTGATTATTATATAACGTAGCTAACAAAATCACACGATTCTTTATCTTGACCTGAGGTTTCCTTTTCGTCTACTAATTTCACTGAGATCCAATTTAAATCTTTAATGTTATCTTTGATTTCATGTTTGTCCTTGAAATTCGTTTTGTTTCAATTTTGCCCATTAACTCTCTTGGAAAACTACGAAATTTCAATTTGGGATGTATACAATAGGAGTTCGTTGACATTATCAAGTCTCGCCCTTGTGAAGAATTGAATTTCATAGTTGAGTGGTCTTGTGTTTTGGAGCTGATTGCTTCGGCTTATGGTCTTGTGCTCGGAACTTGGCTTTGGTGAACACAAAGACCCAAATAATTGCGATCTGCTCTCGTCTCCATCCTTAGAGGCCATCAAATAGGTTTTGTTCAATCTTGTGTTTCGTCGTGCAAAAACTGTGTAGGGTAATTATTTGCCCCAACTTTGATAATGATGCCCATGTTCATGGGACAATTAAGCATATCGGTTAACTGGCATTCTGCCTAATAATTTTATCTTGTCGAGTGTGTCACGAAGATGGGATAAGAATTCCTAATAGTTTTTAAGGAATGGTTTTGATCGAATCAAACAAAGGCACGCTCTTCTATTTTATTCTTTTTTGGAAAATGACACCAAGATTCAATTAAGGAAAATAATATCCAAAAAGTCACATGATTTGTGGATAATAGTTTTTGCATAGAAAATGGAGTGTTTTAAAGCAACAGATGGTAGCAGGGAATAGTGGCAAAGCGGACAAGCTGCTTCCACAAGACCAGTGACAACCATGATGTAACACTTAGTTAATTTTTGAAGTTATTTGGCTGGATTTCTTTGACTTCTTATTTCAAGTTCTCCACTTTTATCAATTGTTTTTAAAAAATGGTGAAGATCTAAAAATCAATTTGAAGGTTCTTTGGTAGTAATGTTTGGGGGAGATCGATCTCTTTTAGTCCACACTTTATAATATTTAAAATACTTTAAAAAATTGTTTCTAATATGTAATCATTTGTTAATAGTGATGTTCTAATGTTCCTTAAAGACAAGAAAGTTGTATTATTTATGAAATAGAATATGTTTAAATAACCCATGAAATACTATCACCCTGTGCAACGCACGGGAAATTATAAGCTCGTTCTGTAAAGAGAGAAAACCTTTTGAGATTTGCGCCCAGCCAAAATCTTCAGCGAATCAACATGATTTAAAATAAAGGCAGTGACAATTTATTACTAACATCATTTTTCCTGTTTTTTCCCCTAGTAAAGTGCTGACGCTGTTTTCATTTTTCTCCAAAGCCCAGAACTTTGAAGCCATATTTTTCAACTCCTTCTCTCTTTCTCTTTCCCTACTCTTCTTTTTTTTTGCTCAAATCTTTCCCTACTCTTCTCTCTTTGTGTTCTCTTTGTCTCTTTCTATTACCTTCTTCCCTCTTTCTATTTCCTTACATTTCTCTCTTTCTTTTCTCTTTCACTTTGAATTTTTTCTCTATCTCTCTCGTAAAGGTTCAGCCATGGCTGGTCTGGCTCCCTCTTCTCTCTGCTTGTCTGTTCTCTGGTCTCACTGGTTGTCCACCGTCGAGCAGCACCTTGACGCATCTGCCCCTCGTCGATCTCCGGTGGTTTCTGAGGGGAGAGAAGTACGTAGCAATCGCTCCGATTTCATTGCTCCTCTGATTTTCATCGATATGAGCCCGGGCTCTGTACATCCCTCTCTCTGTTCATCTCTTTCTCTTTACATATGGAAGAGTTTCAATCGACATAAAAAAAAACAAAAGACCCCGGTTTCTATGCTTTTCCGGACCGGTTACATGGCCGGTTCGCTGGTTTCCGGTCCGGGTTTGATAACCATGCAAATGTCTGACTTAGGCCGATCTTCTCAAATGCTTGACAGTTTGTTTTTAATTAGTAAGGGCAATCAAGTAAGTTCACATTCAGAATTAATCGCAATGTAGTTCCTACGGAGCTTTTTGATAAGAGAATTTGTTATGAGATTTTTTTATAATTCTTTTTGGTCCCTGGATTTCACTATGATTTTCCCAAAAGAATGAATAGGACAAAAGAATAACGTGAATAACGACAGAATTCTGTTCTTGACGCCAAGCTCCTTTACCCGCTGCGATGTCGGCTCCGTTATTAATTGGCGCCAATTCAAGAGTTCCACAAATCCCAAGTACTCCCTGCCACAGCAGAACATTCCCACCACCATTCGAAGTGGGAATGGAATAATATGGTCTGATCTTTGAATAGTTTTATTCTTTTGGTGTTACGTCCATTTCTAATTTCAGCTATCGCCATTACGGACTATTACGAAACAAAAAGAGAACGTATAGACAAAGAGTAAGAGGGAGAGAGATGAAGATTACAGCTTTGTTGGTGCTTAAATGCAGCTCGGATGGATCCGATCCGATTATACTGGCCAATGCTTCCGATGTAAGCCACTTTGGCTACTTCCAACGCTCCAGCGTTAAGGAATTCATCGTCTTTGTGGGTCGTACGGTTGCCAAACGAACTCCTCAGGACCAACGCCAATCTGTCCAGCATGAGGGTTCGTCTTCCCCCTTTTGTTTGGATGTGCTTTTAGGGTTTTAGGGCTTCTAATCTCTTGATTTTTGCTCTCCATTTTTTGGGGCTTGAATTATGGGATCGATTATTTGATTTATTTCGATAGGCGGCAATATATTCATGCCGATTAAGTTTCCTGGATTTCTCATTAATTATGGGATTGTTTGCGAATCATCATATCACTGTTGCCAAGAGATTTTTTTTTTTAATCCCAAAGTTGGAACTTTTGGCTTCAATTCCTGCTCTGCCCATTGAGATAACGTTTAAATGGTGTTCGGCGGGGTTTGGGGAGAACAAAAATAACTGGAAATAATTATTTCTCGACAGCGATTTTGGATGGGCGAACATCAAATTTTGAGTTGATTCTGACCCAATCTATGTTTTTTTTTTTCTTTTGTAGAGTATAAGGTGCATTCGTACAATAGAAATGGCCTTTGTGCATTGGGATTTATGGATGATCACTACCCTGTTCGAAGTGCATTTTCTCTTCTTAATCAGGTAAGTTCATTGTGTGTTTTTCAATAGATTTACATTCACACCACGCTGAAGAGTATTCTCAAAGTAGCGTGTAACTTCTTTTGCTGCTTTGTTTATTGGTAGATTTGAATGTATAATTTGATCGTGTTCTAATTTTATAAATGAAGGAAAATCACTGAGTTACTTGAACAGCTTCTATCTGTAATTTCATTGCCCCGGTGACAGTCTGTCAACTATTAATTAAGATATTTCCTCATTGCCTAGATGATTTCAGGATTGGCATCTGTGATTTGACACTTGAGTTACACTTGAATGAATCTATTTGAACTACATTAAATAGTAAATACATGCCAAGTTGAAATGCATGTCACGTAGTATACAATATATGACATGCATGAAATAGATGATAATAAATCATGGTGTTTTGCTGCTCTTGCAGGTGCTGGATGAATATACTAAGAGTTTTGGTGAGTCATGGAGAAGTGCTCAAGCAGACAGTACTCAACCATGGCCATATTTGAACGAAGCCTTGACTAAATTCCAGGTATCTTATGTATACTTCATTGTATCAGCTTCAGCTGGTGGGAGTCTTGTTGGATTATATTTTAATTATACAAATAGTGAAGTCTTTCTCTGTTCTCTGCCTTTCTGCACATGATGTTTCAGTCTTGACTAAAACCCTCTTATTCCTGCTTCTGTTAAACCTCAGGACCCAGCGGAGGCTGATAAGTTGATGAAAATCCAGAGAGAACTGGATGAAACAAAAATAATCCTTGTAAGTATTGAGTTATTTCAAAATAATATTGATTCCATGCATTTCTTGTCCTTCACAAAGTCTTATCTTCTGTTTGACATTTTCCCCCTTCAATTTTAAGCTTTGTTGTCATGATGTTGCCATGTTGGTTATTCTATGAGAAATCTTTCTGTGCTTGGGATCTTGTTTTTTTGGTTGATTTCATAGTACATATCATTCTGCTGTTATAGGTATAAAATCCTTAATTCTAAATTATTTCCTTCCTCAATGAGATGGTGATATCTTAATTCTCTTGTGAAAATCTTACCATGCTTCTTTTTTTGGTGATGGCGTTATGTTTGAAATTATTTGCTCTATTCATTTTTTTTCCATTTACAGCATAAGACTATTGATAGTGTCCTTGCAAGAGGGGAGAGGTTGGACAGTTTAGTTGACAAGAGTTCAGATCTGAGTGCTGCATCCCAGGTATGTTAAGATGGCTCCTGTTTACAATTAATCATTTGGGACTGGCACATGAATGGACACATGCTTGCATCCTTCACTTATCCAAGTGAAGATGTATCTTCGGATAACATTTTACTTCCTAGCATGTGCTTGAGTTAGACTAGATTACAATATTCTCCATTATCAAATATCCCCCATAAAAATACTGTAGAAGTTTGGGTTTTTATAGTTGCTTTGTTGTTAGGTCATTGTTTTTGTTGCGTGCAGATTTTTGAAAGGGGATTGGAATTCGTTTCATTTTCATAAATGACTATATAAGCATGAAAAGAGACTGTTTCATTCCTTAGATAGCTATCAATATCATCTTTTCAATTTCAAATTTTTATTTTGATATCTGGGTTGCTATATGGATGATTCTCTGTATGAGCTGAACTGAGTGTTATTTCCAACTGGTTAGAATGCTAACACAGGAACTTGATTATGTCGTTTGAAACAGATGTTCTACAAGCAGGCCAAAAAAACCAACCAGTGTTGTACCCTATTGTAAGGCTTTCAAGGTTAATGTTATCTTATAATGGCAACCTGAGCTGATGCTGAGGAGAAAATAGCTTCATTTGCCTATATCTCTTCATTGATTGCTTTAGAAATTAGTGGATAGAGAGGTCTTGTATTGGGTGAAATATGCTTTCACCCTGTTGGTGATAAATTATCATTAGCAGTAATATTGTCTGTAATTTTTCCCGCGAGCTTTAGTTTAAAAATATATGAAATATAGTAGTGTCTTGTAATACATTCCGTGTTACTCAACATATCTCAGTCTATGGGTTCTCATAGTTTTAGATGGATTTGATATATAAATCTCAGTAAATCAAATTAATTAGACATCCTATTTGCTATTGGACCAAAAAGCCATTGGCAAACATCCAACTTTTGGGTTTCTCTAGAAATTGATATTTTTTTGCTTTACTTTTTTTTTTTTTTTTGAATAATACTGGACTCAAATTGTCAATAGAGATATTACAACATCTTTAGCAAAGACTCCTACTCTTCATCAACATCCACCTCTTGAAAAAGAGGAGGAGGTTGATAAAATAGACAAAAATTCCCATATAAGCTGAGAGTATCTAGCTAAATGATCAGCAATAGTTATGGTCTCTCTATAACTGTGAGTGACCACAACTTGTCAATCTATATAAAGAAGCATTCTAATATCATCCACAATGTCATTGAAAAGATGATGTTGATCACATCCTCTCAGCATATAATTCATGGCTTCTATATAATCAGTAACTAAATTAATCTTCCTATACCCTTTGGACCAACATAATAGTAGGCCCTGAATGCAACCAATTATTTCTGCAAAAACCGGTGGGACATTAACTAGTTTGTAGTTGAAGCCTACAAGCCATATATCATTATGATCCTGTAGGTAACCTCCGCATCCACTCCTTCCATCCTCTAAGACTGAGCCATCAACTACTACCTTGATGAAGTCCTCTTCCAAAAGATTTTGATTTGAGTGAGAACTAATACTTCTCTTCTCCATATCACCTGTGCTGAGGATATTCCTATCTGAACAAGCTCTAAAAAAACTATGATGTGCATTCAATCCCACATTTGTCACCTCACAGTCAAACAACTTTTTATAGCGTGATACCCATACATACCAGCAAAGATACCCAAACAAGGTTGGCCACGGAACCTTCTTTGTATAATCTTTGCCAATTTCATGAGTTAGGTTCCATTTGATCCAATCTACCCCCGGTAAAGAAAAGAATGTGTTCCATTTTTCCTGTTTAACCATTAATTTCCAGCAATCCTTGGCAATAGCGTAGTCCCGCAACATATGCATAAAGTCTTCATCCATCTCGCATCCAAAAGGACAAGCAACAGACGTCTCCAATCTTCTCTGCATCCTTAGCTTCGATGTATGAGTTTATCCATGAGCAGCTAACCACATGAAGGCTTTAATCTTCTCCGAAATAGACCATCTCCATATAATCTTCCATATGTTGTCCGCAACCTGTCGAGAACCTGAAAAAAGAAAATGATATGTCGATTTGACAGAGAAGCAACCATTAGAGGATGGTTTCCAGTATATTTTGTCCTCTCCTCCCTCCTCACAAGGAGGTGGCCCACCGATAATTCGATCAATTACATGGGAAGGAAACCAGTACTTTATCTTCCTTTTATTCCACTCACCACCTTCTAACACATACTCAGCCACACTATCATTACGATCGATAAGATGCTCATATCCCTAAACCAAATAAGTAAGAGGCATGTTCATGACAGACCAATTATCAAGCCAAAAATGCGAAGTTTGACCATTCCCTATTTTCCTCCCAAAACCATTTCGAAACTTGCCCCAAACAGTGTTAATTCCTCTCCATATCAGGGACGAGTTCCTTTTCTTCTTCACATCTGGAATCTCATTATCACCACAATTGTATTTAGCTTTAAGCACTTTCACCTATAAGGCCTCTCTATTACATATCAGACCCCAACAAAGCTTCATAATTAAGGCTTTATTATGTTTCCTTAAATTTCTAATTCCCAAACCTCCAGTGCTTTACTATTTTTACATCCTGCTTTTGTGTCATTAAAAAGAATGATGAACTGCACAAGTATTTTTTAAGATAAGATTATGACAAATTTATGGAGAAGTGTTAATCTTGTGGTGCAAAAATAAAACGTTTATCTTATAAAACGAAATTGCCTACACCCTCTAATTTTTAATATAAAATATATTTACCTAATTTGATTAAATTAAGGAAGTAATTGAGTTAGTTAATTTGACATGTATTTTCTAAAATACTCTAATCATCTTCTTTAATTCTTTAAGTCCCTCTTCTCCTTCATTATTGTTGAATGAGTATTAATTAGAGTAAATTAGGAAAAGATTGACAAATATAAAACTATATTTTATATTTAAGACCAACATGAACTTCCCAAATATGTCTTATATGAAGGACTAGAGAAGTACCATTTATGGCATTGGCTATGCACAATTACAGGGTATGTTGTTGGGGCAATATATTTGAATTTATATTTTAGTATCTAGTCACCCTAAATAATTAAAAAATTTAACATTCTCCACAATAAGTATCATTTCCACTACATTCTTTATTCTAATTTTCTCAAAGAAAAAGCATTTAGATTCCCCTAATTACTCTATCTCTCTCTCTCAGGCCAAAAAAAATTTACTCTCAATATCTCAACTAATAATGCGCAGTCTGCACCCAAAACCAAATTAAAATCCAAGTCTTCATATGTTTTGAAAAAGTTTTCAATTACAAAACCAGTAGCGCGACTGTTATTTTATTAAATAAGCATATCCGGTATGTTTCATTTCAAGGGGCATTTGATGTTTACAACATCGTAAAACTACTTGGGAAAATCCCATATAAAGCTACCTAAACTAGATAAATTCTAAATTAGGTTGATAAATTCAATAAATCCTTAATTGAGTCATTAACCCAATTTGGGATTTCAAAATGTGCGTAAAATGACGTCAATACTTTTTCCTCTCTCCCCTTTTAAAAGAGCTTTATTGTTCTATATATCAACACTAATATATAATAAAATAGTTAGGGGTGCATTTAAGGTATTTTACTTACATTTTGAAATCCCAAATTGGATTAATGGCTTAATTAAAGATTTGTTGAATTTATCAACATGCTTTAGAATTTTCTTATTTTAAGCAGCTTTATATGAGATTTTTCCAAATATAAACCAATAGATCTGTAGTCTAGGAGGTTTCTACATACAGATGTTTTCACGGTTTTTGGGATACTGGATTCGTTTATCTACCATGGTCAAAAGGTAATCATGGAGAGGATGGAAATTGGGAAATTTAACAGATAAATGGTATATTGTAGGTTGAACTGGCATTATTATTATTATTTTGGTTGCTCATCCGGTATCCAGAGCTTTGCCCTGATGAACTAGCGTTATTTGATTAACTAATATAGGTACTTTCCTTTGAAGGGTTTTCAGGAGATTGATTTGTTGGGGAGAAAATTAACTATTGAATGAAATTTTCTTTTGGCTCACTTGAGTTCTTTCAAATTTAACGAAAGGCTTTTCCAATAGATCTGTGGTTTGAGAGGTTAAAATTATAGAACATACATGTACAGTAAATTCCTTTTACGTTCACTTTCTATTTCTAAAACATCTTTAATGGTGTGAATATTACATCTTTAGTCTGGATGATAAACAAGAAGGGGGTAATCATTCATAGCAAAATTAAATTCCAGAAGGGCTTGAGAGGCAATTAAATCCCACGTATTAATCATCCACAAATAGAGGAGCGGTTTTTGTTGTTTTAATGTTTTCAATTTTTCTATTTTAACAACTAAGGGATATGAAGATAATTTGATCCAAATTTTAAATCATTAATTGTGACACATAACCTGATCTATAATTTGTTAAATTCAGTGACCCAAATTAGACTTTGGGTAATTCAACCGTCTTAATATGAGATTTTCTCAAACTACTTCCGGGCGGTCGTCTTCCCCAAACTGAGGAAGACGTTTTAAAGGATTTCCCAACATATTTTGATGTGAGGACTCTCATAAGTCTCAAGGATTATATGGGTGCGTGGATTTATATTTTTATTTCGGCTTTTATTTTGTCTTGGCTCCACAAAGATGTTTTTCTTCACAGCTTTACTTTTGTTATTCACCTTGCCGGTCATAGAAGTTGTCTATCTAAAGATCATGTTAATGGATGTTCGAAAACAGGGGAATGAAGGTATGAGTTTTAATACATTTGAACACTTTCATTGGTTGGTTCCAAATATCACCTAGCATACCCAGCTTTATTGAGTCCCATAAGAGATTTTGGTGCTGAAATTTTCATTGTCTAAAGAAAAATACAGTCTGAAGTAATGATTTGGGGAAATAATTCCTGGATTGCTAGTAAGTGTTTAGGCATTAAAAAAACAAGGAACAGTTAACTATTAATACAAATATACACATAACGATAATATTCTTGTCACATCACCAATCTTCCATTGCCATGTGCCTTTAGATGAGGATAAGATCACAGCCTCAATCATACATGTTTCTAAAAAAGCAAAACCCACAAGACAGGATTCTCACCTAAACAATAATCCATCAACTCACGACAGAAACAAAGGCATCAAACATACAAAAAGTTCACATATTTATATCACATATTTACAGAAAGCCATACAAATATTACAGAGATCCAAACACAACAAGGTTTCATCTGAGCATGAAATGGTTGAGAATCTATTTTCCGAGAAGGGATTTGATCCACCAAATGCCTTTGGTGTCTTTAGGAGAGTCTTCTTCTTCTGGAGGAGGATCACTCTGTGGTGTCTTGTGAAGTTTGCTCACATCATATCCTACTTCCCTTGCTTTCTCAACTAGCATGTTGTATATATCTTCATCCAAATGGTTGGTCCTAGATAAAATCTGCATCCCCACACAATGTTTTTAATCTTTTAAGTAATGAAGCACAAGAATCAGTCAAACAAATTTTTGCAGGCACTAATAGCCTGGGATCGCAAAGGATCAAACCGTGACCTTTCACTTACAGAAAAAGGTTTCATGCCCTGAACTACAAATTTTGACCAGCCAAAAATACACTTTACTTGACTGTTTCATCCTATTCCCCGAGCTCCAAGCATAACAGACTAGATAAAAATTATTATGTTTTTGAACATTTTCCCTTTTCTAGTTTTGAAGATGGAAGTAGCTAGGGTATCTAGGTTATTGATGTAATGGTTTACACCACACTGGGTTTGAGGTAATGGTTTTCAGTATTTTAATTTCACTCAAAAAAAAAAAAAAAGACAGTCATCTTGAAAGTATTAGCAGTTAAAATTAAAATATTTATGATCTGAGTTTATACTGATGCATATGAATCCCAATGACCATGCTTGTGGACAGTGAAGAATACTATACTAGAAGCACATGACCATTACAGAGTTGGTCTAGTGGTATAAAACCCGCTAAATCTCATTGGTCTCTCAAGTTTAAATCCCCGAGACACCTGTGAGGGGTAGCTACGAACCCCTAACCGATTAGGGAATGATAATATTAAAAAAAAAAACGCATGAGAAATATCAGAATCACATGATAAAATCTGCATCCCCACACAATCCTTTAATCTTTTAAGTTACGACAGCGCAACAAAAATTTGACCAACCACAAATATTTCATCCTACTCCTCCTAGTTCCAAGCATATTCTAAGTAAAACAACCTTTAAGAGTTTGAAGACAGTCATATAACAGTTAAAATTAACATAATTTGATAGTGTGAAGATCTGAGTTTATACTGATGTATATGAATCCCAAGGACCAAGCTTTTGAACTGGAAAGGATACTATACCATACTAGAGTTGCTTAAGCCTATGAGAAATCTCAGAATATACAACCCCACAAACAGAATCACATACCCATGATGCAGAGAAGTAAAAAAGCTGCTAATTTTTCTTACCCAAAGGTAATTTCTGCTGGGCTGGCCGATCAGAGCATACTGATAATCGTTGTCGATGTACAGAACCCAGTAATCTCCCGTTACAGGAATAATGGGCAAAAATGGAGGGACATAGAATTTAACCTTGAGCTTAGCTTCATCGCTCTTAGGATCAGCCTTATAAGCAGTTCCTTCTATATAACCTCTCTTCCCACTACTCCAAGTCTCGTTCAGTACGTGCACTGTACCGTCCGGGTTCAGAGTGTAGGTGGCTCTGGTGTTGGCTCCATCCTTGGGCTGATTCCTCGACGGGAACGAAGCAATCTCGAACCAACGACCCATGTAACGTTCGACGTCCAGATTCCTCACAACATCCATCTCTTTCTTCGCCATTATTGTGGGGATTTATCGGCTTCCTTCTTGTGTGCTTTCTGATACAGTAACGGGGTTCTCAACTTCTCCCTCTATAAGGATTGCGCCGCTGGTTCTGATAAGTTTTTTTTTTTTTGGGTTTAAGGTCGATGCTGTAGAGGTGTTTTTTGGCGTGGGTGACGTGGAGGATTCTGTATCATACAGGAGATGGCAGTTTCTAGTTCATGCTATGACAAATTGACAATCATGGACATGGACGCGGCATTCCTCCTTATCCTTTGTCGTCGGCGGATGCCGTCTTTTTCTATCAAACTACGCGGTCGGTGTAGAGTCCGGTTTCTCTACTTTTCTCATTTCTGTCCATCCCTTATTATCTGTAAATCGTGACCGTCAAAATCTTGATCCAAGGGTTCAGAACCTTTTTTTAGAAAACCGCATGCGGTTTTTTAAAAAAAACGTTCTGGACCCTTGGATCAAAATTTTGACGGTCAGGATGAGACTGTGAGGGATAATGAAAAAAATGCTCATGAGAGAATCTCTTCGGGTCGATGTATCATATACACTGTTCACTTTTTTTTAGGACAATAAATGGGAAGGACCAAAAAAAAATTTATTAATAAAACCTTAAAATTATAATTATTTTAAAGGGTCAAAAATTAAAATATAAATATTCAATTACGAAATTAGCCTTGACCAAGCTCCCAAGCTCCCTATATTTTTTCTAACCTCATCTCAACTATTTAAGATGTATTTCATAATTGATTGTGATGTTGGTGTTTATGTAAGAATTTATTGTTGGTGAATGTATTTGTTGAAGCTTTTTCTCATGAAAAATCACATATATTTAAAAGAAATACATTATAGGATTTTTTTGATTTTTTAAGTTTTTAAAACTAATCAAAATCTAAAAAATGTAGATTTCTAATTATTTATAGATTTTAGAGGATATTAATCTTATGTGTATGAGAGAGAATATCATGAAAATATTACGTTGCATTTTTTATGAAAGTATATATGGAGATATCATTAAATTTGATAACTAACCATCAAATAGGAGGGGAGGTTAATTACGTAATTAAAATTTGATATTTTAATTTTTTGTCCTTGAAAATAATTACAATTTCTAAGATCACTGTTAATAGATATTTTGTTTCCTTGGTCCTTCCCCTAATTCTCCCTTTTTTTTAAAAAAAATAGCATTCATCACCTAAAGTATTTTTAGTACTAGTTAATATCCTAAAATATTTTCTCAATATCCTAAATTTTTTTTTTTACCAAAAAAAGATCCTAAAATTTTTCAAAGTATCTTAGGAACTTGAAAAAATATTTCAAGGTATTGACTGATATTGAAAAAATACTTTATGATCTTGAAAAAATACTTCAGAGTACTGACTGGTACTAAAAAAATATTTCAGGATATACTGAAAAAAAAATTCATGATCTTGAAAAAATATTTTAGGGTGTTAGCGGGTACTAAAAAAATACTTTGGGATACTATCTGGTAGTGAAAAAATATTTCATGATCTTGAAAAAAATTATTTTATGATATTGAAAAAATATTTTAGAGTACTGACTAATATTTAAAAAAAAAAAATTAGGATGGTGATTACCACTAGCTGGTCTTAAAATTAGGAAAAAAGAGGAAGGCCGCATCCGATGATCATTAATCACTAGTCACACAGTCACTAAATTTAAGTCTCAAATAATTGCTTTTTTTTTTATGAAATATGAAAAAAATAAAAAGTGTTAAAAACAATATGTGTTAATTTAAAAAGGAATAAAGACCAATTTTGTCACAAAAGTTTTGGGTTTGGAACACCCAGCACCCGGAAGTTTTTTTGTTATCATTTTTGCCCCGGAAGTTTACAAATGTAGCAATCTTGCCCATCAGTTGATCTTAACCATTGGATTGATCATTTGTGGTATCATTTTGACCCCGGAAGTTTACGCAAATTTGCTCCTAAAAAAAAATTCTGGGGCAAATTTGCTACTAAAAAAAACTTTCAGGGCATATTTGCTCCTTTTTGTAAACTTCCGGAGCGAAAATTATATCTAGAAAACTTTCGGGTGCTGGATGCCCCCAAGCCAAAACTTCCGTGGCAAAAATGATATTTAACCCATTTAAAAATTATACTACGTATTTAGGATGAGGGGGAATACATGACATTTGTCTCTCAAAAGTACTTTTTCGGTATATATCTTTCCGATCTTGTTCCTAAAGGAAGTGACATTCTGTATTTTCGGAAATTAGCTTGATTGGATAAGGTTGCGGTTTGTTAATTTTTCTATTAAAACACTTACAGTTTCTAAAAAAGGAAAAACCCACAAGACAGGATTCTCACCTAGACAATAATCCTTCAACTCATAACATGAAGCAGAGAAATCAAACATACAAACATATTCACATATTTATACCACATAATTACAGGGAGCCATATAAATATTACAGTGATCCAAACACAACAAGGTTTCATCTGAACATAAAATGGTTGAGAAACTATTTTCCGAAAAGGGGTTTGATCCACCAAATGCTTTTGTCTTGAGGGATGTCTCCTTCTGGAGGAGGATCACTCTGCGGTGTCTTGTGAAGTTTGCTCACATCATATCCCTCTTCCTTTGCTTTCTCAACTAGCATGTTGTATATCTCCTCATCCAACTTGGTGCTCCTGCATAAAATCTACATCCCCACACAATATTTTAATCTTTAAGTTATCACAGCACAAGAATCAGTCAAACAAAAATTTGACCAACCACACAAATACAGCGCTCTCAACTGTTTCATCCTATTCCTCCCAGTCACTTATTCACAAGCTTATGAATGCAGCCTTAACCCACAGACTGGAGAGGTTATCTCCAAGGTTTGAATTCATGACCTCTAAGTCATAAAAAGGCAAGCAAGGCTCACCCTCTACTACTTTGGGATAGGAGTAACAGTTAAAATACTTTGATAGTGTGAAGTTCTGAGTTTATACTGATGCACATGAATCCCAAGGACCAAGCTTGTGAACTGTGAAGGATACTATACTATACTAGAGTTGCTTAAGCCTATGAGGAATCTCAACGAACAGAATCACATGGTCATGATGCAGAGAAATTAAAAAAGCTGATAAATTTTCTTACCCAAAGGTATTTTCTGGTAGGCTCACCGACCAGAACATACTGATAATCGTTGTCAATATACAGAACCCAGTAATTCCCAGTGACTGGAATAATGGGCAAAAACGGAGGAAGATAAAATTTGACCTTGAGCTTAGCTTCATCGCTCTTAGGATCAGCCTTATAAGCAGTCCCTTCTATAGAATTTCTCTTCCCATTACTCCAAGTCTCGTTCAGCACGTGCACGGTTCCGTCCGAGTTCAGCTTGTAGGTGGCTCTCGTGTTCACTCCATTCTTAGGCTGAAAAAACGACGGGAACGAAGCAATCTCGTACCAACGACCCATGTAACGCTCCACGTCCAGATTCCTCACAACCTCCATCTCTTTCTTCGCCATTTATGTTATGGTGGGGTTTCTCAGCTTCCTTCTTGTGTGCTTTCTGATACAGCTATGGTGTTCTTACCTTCTCTGTCTAAGGATTGTGATGCTAGTTTTGATAAGGTTTTCTTGGGTTTTTAAGCTAAGGTTGATGCTGCTGCATAGGGACGCGGCTTTGGTCCTTTGCGGGGCTATCGTCCGCTACTTCCTTTGCATAAAACACCGCCGTTTTAGCGTAAAACTGAGCTACTTCCTCTTTTTTTTTTCAAAAAAAAAAAATATTTCAAGTACTGCTGGTACTTAAATATATATTTAAAAATACTTTTTTTTGGAAGAATTACATTCAGGTCCCAAGGAAGGAAAAAAATTATAAAAAAGTCCCTTGAAATCACAAAATTACCCAGAAGTCCCAAGAAAATTTTTGTTGTAAATACATACATTTCCTATTGTAAATACATACATTTTTCATTGTAAATGGTTTGGGACTTTTTGATATTATTTGTACAGAATTTTTAAATGTTGTTGTAAATACATACTTTTTCATTGTAAATGGTCGGTGTTTAAATGTTGTTGTAAGTATATACTTTTCCTGTTGTAAATGATTTGGGACTTTTTTGATATTATTTGTACGGAATGAAAATTACTTTTCGTGTTGTTGTAAATATATAATTTTCCTGTTGTAAATATTTGTATGTATTTACAACACGAAATGTATGTATTTACAATAAAAATTCTCTTGGGACTTTTTTGTAATTTTGTGATTTTAAAGGACTTTTTTGTAATTTTTTTCCTTCCTTGGGACCTGAGTGTAATTCTCCCTTTTTTTTCAAAGCTTTAGGATACTGATTGGTATTGAACAACACTTCATGATGTTGAAAAATATCTTGAAAAATATTTTAGAATCTTGAAGAAATATTTTAGGGTATTAAAAAGATATTTTAGGATACTGAACAATACTGGCAAAAGTATTTCATGATCTTGAAAAATTATTTTAGGATATTGAAAAAATATTTCAAGTATTGACTGATAATAAAAAGATATTTCAAGATATTGAACAGTACTGGAAAAAATACTTCATGATCCTACAAAAATTGTTTTAGAATCTTGAAAAAATATTTCAAGTGTTGACTGATAATAAAAAGATATTTCAAGATACTGAACAGTACTGGAAAAAATACTTCATGATCCTACAAAAATTGTTTTAGAATCTTGAAAAATTATTTCAAGTATTGACTGATAATAAAAAGATATTTCAAGATACTAAACAATACTGAAAAAAATACTTCATGATCCTAAAAAAATATTTTAGAATCTTGAAAAAAATATTTCAAGTACTTACTAATACTAAAAATATCTTTAAGAATTTTTTTCAAAAGCCTAAAATAATTTTTTAAGATTATGAAATATTTTTTCAGTATCGGTCAGTATCTTAAAGTACCTTTTTAAGTACCCATAAGGGCCTGAAATATTTTTTTTTATTTAAAAAAAGTAACTAAGTTTTGTGCCAAAACCATGGTTTGTGAAACCGGACCGGCCGGGTTCAGACCGGGAACCAGCCAACCGGCCGTGAAACCGGTTTGGTTTAGGGTTAAACCGATCTGATCCGGTGTGACCCGGACGGGTTACAAGGGTCACCGGGTCAAACAATTTTTTTTAAAAAAAAAATTTGCCTCCCACTACCGTTTGTTTCTTCAGGTGAAACTATGAAAGAGCTTTGTTCATCTCTATTTAGAGCTTCGTTCCATTGTGCAGAACTTCAAGTTTATTATTGTTGAATGTTTTATTTTATTTTTAGTTCTTTGTTCTTCCTGTTCTGCTGGTGCTGTGATGTTTATTTTTTCACTTTTGGATGTCATATTGGTTTGATTTGAGTTCGTTTTTTGTTTTCCTGAAGCTGTCGTGGTTGCTCTATTTTTTGTTGGCTCTGCTTATTTTTTAATATTGGCTTTGATTTGCCTATTGGTTTCTGTTGTGTTTCGATTTGGTTTGGATTTTTGAATGTTTGGTTTGCTCGGTTTGTGAGATTCTGGTCTGTGAGGTTCTGTGTTTGATTATTTTCCTGAAAGTGCCCAGAATACTACCACTCCCAATCCCGAGTCTAGCAATCCTCCCATACATTTTGGTGTTAAAAAAGATCATGCTTGAGAATATTTTGTCATCATATACTTGTTTTTGATATTTTGCTACCATAAATATATTGTCTAAAATGTAGGTTGTAAAGAAAATTGTTAGGAATATCTGAATTTGTCACAAGTATTGAAGTATATGGTTATTTTGCTACTGATCTAAAATATTGAAATGATATATGGTATGTCAAATTTAGGTTGGTGTGATGAGAAATTAATTATTTTCTAATTTTTTATACCTGGTCTGGTCCGGATTGACTCCGGGCTGATTTTCTAACTCTTAACCCAATACTTCGACCGGTTTAATGACCGATTCGGATTTCAGAATCTTGACCAAAACGACGGTGTTTTATGTAAAGGACGCAGCCGACGGTAGCCCCCCGCAAAGGACCAAAACCACGTCCCTGCAGAGGAGGAAGTTTTTTGGCGTGTGTGGCGTGTGTGGCGTGGAGGATTCTGGATCGTACACGTAGGAATGGCAGTTTCTAGTGTGCATGTCAAGATAATTACTTCAAGATATCAGTCTCTCACTCGTCAATTTCTGGACCACCCCTGAAAGAGAGAACGCTTATGAGAATTTGCCTTGTGTTCCTCAAGTCCTTCCCAATCTTGCTTACAATGGAAGGGACATTTTGTTTTTTCTTTTCTCTTTTTTTTTTTGGCCATCCACATTTTGTTTTTCGGAAATTAGACGATGGTTTAAGGCAACAAAAAAAGGATAAGGTTGCGGTTTGTTAATTTTTCCATTAATATTAATTTTACGGAAAAAAATAATCTACATGAAATTGTTATTCAAGCAAAGTTCATGTCCTTTTTTATAATTTTATTATTTAGATAAATTCAAGTGAGGTGTATTTTTTAGGTGAATCTTGAAGCTCTTGGGACCATGCTTTATTGCTTAGTGGGAAAGCAAGAGCTTTTGGCTTGGGGACAAATATGGAGTTCTTGCAGCTCAAGCCACAAATGTGAATGTGACTTCAAAGAAACTGCTAGATGCCGAGATCATGTCACAAAAAATATGTCGGTCTAGATAATTGACATTATTCAATTAAATATATATCTTTAAAAAATTAACATACCACTCTGGTTCTATTTATAAGTTCATTTTGACTAAAGTACACATAACAATGAGAGATAATTAGTTCAAAAATTATGGACCCTCATTTATGAATAAGTATATTTCAACTCTTTCTTCTCTCTATATTTTTATCTGTACAATTAATATGAGTAAAATAGTCACAATCTCATTTATTACTTAAAAGAGGACTAATAAATAAAACTAAATTTTGTAGTCAAGAAAGACTTATAAATAAAATAAGAGTGGTAACATATTTATAATTCTTAAAAAAAAAAAAAACAGTTGAACATTGTATAGTTGAAGTCAACGGACTAATCCTCAGTCTAATCCAGCACTTAAGAGAGGTTATTAATTGACTCATTAAAGCCCCAAAAACACCTTAATTGCTTCATGCCACATAATTAATGAAACCATGAAACAATAGTAAAACGTTCTGTCCTCACGCTAGCATTACAAAAACCACCCAGACAGCATTTGGACTTGTAAAATTTATCCACCAACAACATCGTTGCTTCTGTTCGGCATAAAACCCTTAGTGGGCCAAGTATAGAAGGTTTTCTGGAAGCCCAATGAGTTTCAGACCTTATTTGTAGTTATTAGGCCTCAAAATAATCAGGCTTGATATTGTTTAAATTAAAAATTAAACAAAAAAGGTTGGAAGTTTTTAGGGCTTATTTGGTATGCGGAAAGTTTGAGGAGGGAAGGGAAAGGGAGGGGAGTGAATGCAAAAGAAAGAAAAAATTGGGAGAGAACTTGGGGTTTGGTAGACATGGGAACGAAACATAAGTCGAGGAGTGGTGGTTGTGGGAAGAAAATGTAAAACACCCAGAATACCCTTAAATTGGATTTTTTTTTTTTTTTTACGGAATGAAATTCAAATTTCATTAATAAATTTATTAACGAAATTCAAATTTTCTAAAGAAATTCAAATTTGAGAATCAAATTCTTTTTGCTCGCTTGCTAAAACAGAGCAAAATTATGTTCGCCCTTGTTTTATGGTTGCTGGAACAAAGCAATTCGAGGCAACGCTTACAACTTAAGCTTTTATCTTCTTTGTACTCATTTGTTGATTTTTCAGCAAAAGAATCCATTTATTGGAGAAGAATTCTTTTGGAGTAACAAAGTTGATGCTCTCAAATGTTTATTGAGAAGAATTCTCAAAGGTTTTTTTTGGTAATAAAGATAAATTTAGCTACTAGCAAATGTATGCTGACAAACTATGAAGCCAAAAATCACTTGCAAAGCATCAAATCAGCTGTGGTATAAAGCAAAGACGAAGCAATGATCAAATTGAAGAAGAAGAAAAAAAAAAAAAGCAAAGACAACGAGCAACAACACAGAAAACAAAACGATGGCGCTGGTGCTTATGACTACAATGCTTTGTGGCTCGTCAAGCTTATTCTTTTTCGTGGTTACATTGTCAATGCCATTGTTTGTGACCAAAGTGAATTCTCTTCTTCATATACTTCCATCATTCATCTCCAAGCTTTGATTAGAATTGTGGTTCAATTTTGGCACTTTAATTTAAATTTTCAAGGGTAACATTGTATTTGGCATTTTCCTTCTTGTGAGGGAAGATGGGTTACCACCAATTTTGGTGGGAACTAATCTTCCCGTATTTAAGGGAACTTTCAAGCAAGTGGGAACTTGAATTTACGGAACATTTAGCAGTCAAACATGTTTTCACAGAGGGAACTTACTTATCATTTAATACTTGAAATATTTTTTTCAGGATCCTAAAATAATTTTCAAAATCATGAAGTATTTTTTTAGGATCGTTCAGTATCCTGAAGTATATTTTTAGTACCGGTACTTTAAATTTTTTTTTTTTAAAAGGGCCATATGTTCAATTTTTTGAGCCAAAACGGCAACGTTTCACCACAGTGGATGGCAATTGCATGGAACCAGTTTCCCTGCTCGTCCTTGGGACAAGCAGGAGAGCTCGTCGATAAGCTTCAGACTATCCAGATTTGATTTGGACTGTTCAGATTTGATTTATTCTTATAAAAAATAATTTTAATGGGTAGAGAATCTAAAATAAAGATAATCTTTTAACTAACATTTTTTCAAAAAAATGATTTTTTTTATGTAGAAAAAACTATTAAAAAATAATAATAATAAGATTTGAACCGTTTTAATCTAGATCGATCAGTAGCTCATCCATACCTGTTTGTCCATTCTGATTCCGCAATTGCATAAGAGGAAGGCCGGTTCCTCATAAATCATATCCGTTAATTCAAATCGCGGCTGGAAAAGCGATTGGGAGTGGGTGTCACAGTAAGCATTTCCCATTACAGACACAGCTAATTAATGGGAACACACCGACTTCTTCAACATCAAATCGAGAAATCCCAAAGGTGATAGTGAAGCTCGCAATCATCTCAGCTGCTTAGATTAGATCTCACTTTGCTCGGAAAATGTCACGCCGATCCAGAGCATGCCTGCGGTGTTGCCTGGTGGTTTTCGCGGTGGCTTCCGCTTTGGCCGTGTGCGGCCCTGCTTTGTACTGGAGATTCAAGAACACTATTAACCTTCGCGATTCCAAACTCTCTTGTCCTCCTTGCGTTTGTGACTGTCCTCCTCCCTTGTCGCTCCTCCAGATTGCTCCCGGTAAGGCCTTTCTCTTCCAATTTCTCAATTTTTGCCTTATGGGTTTCTGTTGATTTGTGATCTCTTGATATTTAATACTCCTTCGGCTGTAGAACCTGGTTTCAGAGAGCTTGGTCGGTTGATCTCGTTCTGAAATCTTTTTATTCCTCAATTTTAATCTGGAGTTTAGCTTTTATACTGTTTTGATCTGATCAGTCAGTCCGAGTAGAAGTGGAGCAGATTGCCCATTTAGAAATCATGATCTAAGTTTCTTTTTAATTAATGATATACATTTCTGTGGTTGGATCACTGAAACTTAATGTAGGGCATGTTGGTGTTTCTCTGCCCCACCTCCTTAATCACTCTCAAGCTGCAGTTAATGTTGGCCTCTAGATTATGGTGTTTTCTTATCCTTTTCTAGTAAACTCCATCGTTATAAATATGACTGATAAGAAAAATGAGCACACACAAGAAAAATTAAAAGGAAACAAAATTTGCTTCAATCTTGGCCTCCAGAAAGTAACTGCTAGCCTTATGAGAACTCATTTCATGTTTCACCTTCTGTAGTTTTTAGGTATTCCCACCAGTATCGGCTGAAATTTGATATGTGCTGAAAACTACTCATTCTTGGATAGGCTAGCGGTTACTTTTTGGAGTCCATATTCTGGAGTTCGTTGATACGGACTATCTTCTAACTTCAGGTAGACGTAGAATTGAGACTTTCCAATGAAATATAAAGCTCTCTGCATCATGTTTCTTCCTAGATAAATCCATCTGGCCAAAAATTGACGGCCGGCTTCATTTCTTAGAGTGGCACCTAGTTTTTCCTCTCTATTAACTACTATTTTCATAGAGTTTGGCCCTCGAATCATAATATGTACATGCATTTAGCTCTATGTTTGCAAATTTATGGCTACCAATACAGAGATTGATGCAAACTTGGCCTTCTTATTTTGTTTAGTTGCAAATTCTTATTAGTGTATGTTTCTAAATTATTTTTGTGTTATCAAAGCTTAGCTGCTAATCTAAACTGATTCTTTTCTTTCGTTTCGTTCCTGCACAGGGCTGGCAAACCTCTCAATCTCAGGTGGGAATGGCCCCTAGAACTTGTCATTTTCTTAGTTATATGTCTTTTGTGTCATTTTCATTGACTAAGTCATTCAGCCATATGAACTGTCCTTTTACTCCATGTCTCATGATTAATGAGGACTATTCTGGTCTGTATTTTCTAGTTCATTATGGGTTCTTAGTTAGTTCCATCAGTCTATACGATGCAAAATTCAGGTTCTCTTGAAATGTTTCTGTTTTTTTATGACTCTACGCCATTTTAATTTGCACTAAATTTATGTTTTTTTCCCCATTTGTATCACAACTCATACAAGATCATCCATTCATTTTAAGCATGAGTAGTCTTAAGATATATACAATCTTCTTGCTAATTTCGCTACTATAAACACATGCGAATGACTTAAATTGTGTTGCTCAACAGATTGTGGAAGTAATGATCCGGATCTCAAGCAGGAGATGGAGAAGCAGTTTGTGGACCTTCTCACGGAGGAGCTGAAGTTGCAAGAGGCTGTTGCTGGAGAGCATGCTCGGCATATGAACATTACTTTGGCTGATGCGAAACGAGTGGCATCTCAGTACCAGAGAGAAGCAGACAAATGTGTTGCTGCTACTGAAACATGTGAACAGGCAAGAGAGCGGGCCGAGGCTTTTCTCACCCGGGAGAGAAAGTTGACTCTGTTGTGGGAACGCCGAGCACGTCAAGTGGGCTGGGAAGGAGAATAATAACTGTATGATTTTCAGATTATATTTATACTAATTATTCTTATGATTTTTATACAAGCATGCAAGCGAAATAGCTCGGAGTCGTCAACAGATTTAGGTAAAAAAAAAAGGGTTTTTCTCTTATTCTGTGTTTGTAACTTTGTCTTATTTTACCTTGTATCAATCAATTTTCATTACACTTGTAGCAATGCATAAACGGCAATCTTTACCTTAATGCAATCTCCTACTATGATGTTGTCAGTGCATCTGATAACGGTAAAGGACTTGATTTTGTTATATGTTTACTTTTTGCTGCCAGCCAAGTACTTGAAATTACGACTTGATTTTCGTTGGATTTGCAATTTGGCATTTGCATGCTGTGTGATAATTTTTTACATATAATCATTAGCCCTTACATAGTTAACTGTGCGAGAAGCCAATTAAAACTCACTCATTCATACTTCCTCCGGTCCTAATTATAAAACAACATTTGGGGGTTGGTTTTGGTTCTAACTATAGGACAATTTTTTAGTTTTTGTCAATTTTTTCTTAAAATACCTTTATTTTATTCTCTCGTTTGGTTTTTGGTGAGTATATATATATGTGGGTGTAATACACACGTGCACATGTGTGTGTCTATATACATATATATGTATGTATAGTAAGACCATTATTTCAATTAGAAAGCGTGTGGAAAGGAAAATTGGTCGGAGAGATATGTGATGGGGTTGTTGATTTACTTTTACTTATGTCATTTTAAATTTATATAAAAATATTTTAGGAAAATAAGTAAAATTAACTAATTTAACTCATCTCCTTAATCTCCCTATAATTGGTTAAATATGTCATATAATTAAGACCGGAGGGAGTTTTATAGTTTTATTTTATGGACTCCTGCCTTCATTTGGTGTAGCATGTTTCTGAGAATTTCTCTCCTCATGAATGTCCTGTCTATGCACGAGCAAGACACTTATCTCTAACGTCCAGGTATAAAGAAGCACTGAGGATATTATCCAAAACAAATAAACAAGAAGAAGCACCGAGGCTTCATGAGGCACACTAAAATCTCCTTGTTTGCAAGGCCATGCCACAAAGGCATAAACCTCTCATCTTATTTGAGTATTTATTCACTTTACAAAGCCTCCCTTGTTTTGTTTTTTTTGGGCATAGAACCGCCCGATATCCAGTAGACATATTGAACCTTGACTAGCCTAGGCCGAGTTAGGGAAGACCCATAAAGGTAATCAAGTTCTTTATATATAACAAAAAGTTTAGGTGAGTTAGGTTCCGAAAGCTTACTAGAGTTAAGGCATACCTCCGGGTGTAATTACAGATCGTTCACTAACAAGGTTCTTATACCGGCAGTTGGATTTGAAATCATGATGTTGTGGGTTATGAACAAACTCTTTACTAAGTTGACCAACCTTATTGGCAAGGTAACAAATTTATCCCCATGAGTATTTAGTTCAATTGCATACCTATGGCATGAACTCATAATCACTAGTTAAACCAACACAATCCATTATCAGCTGAGTCACGCACTCAGGCCATTGGTAAAGCCTTCATTCTCGAGACTTGAAACTTTTATATTGCCCACTATATAATGTAAAGCATTCAGTTGTTTCAATTGTTAATTTTGTTTAAACATGTTGGTCGGCCGGAAATGGACAATTTGGGTAAGATGAGTGGGGTTGGCTCTGACTTTGCTTGGTGTAATTGTACCAAACAAAAAGTCAAAGATATGTAACGCGTTTTCAGGTTTCAACGATCAGGCAGACACCCAAACCAGATGTTAATATATTCAAATATTATGTCACAGTTGTCTTTTACCAATTTTAGATCTAAATCCAATAACTATTCCCATTAAATTGTCTTATGAACCAACAAAAACAAAGAGTTGGTCTAGCGGTGTAAGATCCTGTTAGATCTTAATAAGTCTCGAGTTCAAGTCTTAGAGAAGACACTTTTATTAGAAAATAGAGCCACAAACCCTGAAAACTTGATTAGTAGGTACTAGGATACCTAGTAATAGGATCCATAGAAAGTTGAAAGTATCAAAAACTTTGTCCTATGAAGGATTCCATCTATACTGAAGCGTTCTGGTTTCTGGGAAGCTTCTTGGGGTAATCAGGGATCTCTGGAGAAGAATCTTTTCAAGTTTGTGTAAATCGAATTTTTGTTCTCTCTTATAAGAAAACCATACAATTTTTGTTTGTTTATGATTCATAAAATATTTCAAAACATTCATTTTGGATGTATATACTGAGAAAATACCCACACAAAAAACACTATAAATATGCCCACGTTTTATTTATTTATTTATCTACTAGCTATTTGTTCATGAAACCTCCAAAATTCTTGATAAATAATATTTCATCGATATAAACAAATACTTGAAAACAATCCAACAATTATATTTCATATATATATATATATATATATATATATAAGACTTTATGTTAAATTTATTATTTAAATAAGCATCAGAAAAGCTCCAGTTGAGACTTCAGATGCAGCTATATGCTCTCTGCAACCATGATATAGGGAAGGAAAGAATGAGATAATATTAACGGGGTCCACAGTTGCAACAAGAAATAAAACTCTAGTGGCAGAAAACAGAAATAGATAGATACATTATATCAGAGCAATTACATAATGATACAGACCCCAGAGAGGAGTGAGTTTTCTGATGCAAGATGATACTAAGATTCTTGGTGAATCAGTTACAAGAACCAATCGGGTAGGCATCGAATCGGATCTCTCCATCCATCATCATCATCATCTCATGTTGCTCCTGCATCATATAGTCCTCATGAAACTAATACGGGAAACTAAACCTTATCATCTTTCATAGCAGATAAAAAAACTGGAACAGAATTGCCAAACGTAGCATGCTTATAAACACATTAGAAGTATGATTTAAAATATATGATGTGGTAATTCTTCACAGGTTGATAACTTGATAAACACATTAGTGAAGAACTGCAGCAATCATACAATAAATTCACCAGAAAAAGTGTGATAGGATCCAGAAGAACTCAAAAAGAAGAAACAGAAAATTGAGTTGGATATTTGATCATACCAGTTTAACCATTGAACTCATTATGTCATCCAGGTATCCGATATTACTAATGAAACCATCCTGGTATGCATCAGTAGATTTGAATCTCAAATCTGAAGGGAACCTCTCATCCTCATTGAATTGAGAGGTTGATGGAGTAGCCCCATTGAATTGGTCCATGAAAGATGCGTCAACCCTCTTGCTGCATGTTGAATTATTTTGATTTAAACTCTGATCCATGGTACTTATGATTCCATTAGAAGAAAACAGTGAATTCACAGCATTGAAATTGCAGCTCATGTTTTGGTTGTAATCCTGCTTATGTAGTTCCCAGCTCTGCCTCATCATGTTACGTGAAGACTGAACCACATTCCCAATTAGGCCTTCTTGACATTGTAGTTCACCTCTAAGATCCTCCAGTGGAACAGCAGAAGAAATATCAACTGGGTTGTTACTGACGTAAGTATTGGAGGAAGAAACATTTAAGACATTAGAAGGTGGCTGATCATCAGTGAAATTCTCGTTGAATGGCAAAGAATTAGAGGGAAATTTAGACAACTGAACTGCGCCCTGCCAGCTTTCATTGCATCGTGTATAGTCCAAGAAAGTGGAACCACAAATATCTAAAGTTTCTGTGTTCAAAGGAGCAACTCCAAAAGAAGATTGATTTCTAAATCCTCCCAGGTTTTGAGATTGCTGCGAGCTTCCTGGTAACATCAAAGGATTACTTGTGACACAAGAATTGTTTGCACCACCAACAATGGCTTTACTGTCTAGGAATCCACTAGCAACTGCAAAACCACCTGAATCATCGATTGAACTAAACTGCCTAATACCAGTGGCACAGTTGCTTGGTTGAGATTGACTAAGCTCTATTGGCGTTGGGATGTTTCGAAATAAACTTGAGTTTGCAGACAAGATAGATGATCTCTGAAGATTTCCAACGTTTGAGGCTATGCTGGAGTTTTGAGACTGACTGGGCTGGATCAGCCCAGAAGAACTGATTCCTCTCATGTTCAAGCCAGATGGAGAGTTCAGTCTGCTAAAAATTCCAGTAGATGGAAATGTTGTTGAGAGCCGTCGTGAACCAGATAACGTCCGAAACTCTCCATATCCCTCTAAAGAGCCCATCGGCAAGTATGATGATTCGCCACCCAATGCAGCAGTAACTTTAGCTTGTAGAGTTGCCTTTTTAAGATAGATCCTAAACTTCTGCAACAATAAATGACAATGAGATTAAGTCAGGTTTAAACTAAGAACAAGTACAATTTAACCATGCCGTTAAGTTCTATCAAAATGAAAGAATGTAGAACTTGTACCTGTAGATGGCTTGCCACATTTTCCCTTGTTAGCCCTTCAACATTCATCATGTCAAGAATTTTCTTGGGAACCGCCTCTGTAACATATAAATGCAGTCTTAACTAAGTAAATATAATAAATTAGTATAGATATCAAACTGTTAATTTTTATCTGAGTTTCAAATTACATAAACTCACTTTCAAGTCCCAGTTGATCGACTGCAGCAACAAATTTTCTGTGCAGCTCAACTGACCAAACTACACGCGGCCTCTTCTGAGTTGATGGGTCCTCCTCATTCTCTTGAACATTGTCCTCACCGTCTTCTTCCTCATTCTCGCTTTGGTCCTTCCTCCTTTTACCCAGCATTTTACTCTGATCCAAATTATTATCGGAATTGATGCCTTGATCCCCTTCCCCAGTCATATTGTTCGCCTTCTCCAACTGAGAAGCCTTATTCTGATCCTTATTATCAAATTTCTTTCTTCGAACCACATGTTGCCATATGTTCTTAAGCTCTTCCATTCTAACAGGTTTCAGTAAATAGTCACATGCACCATGGGTAACACCCTTCATCACAAGCCTCGTATCACTGTGTGCTGACAACACTAGATTAACATCAAAGGCAAAACAGTGAGGTCCAAGTCAATCAAACAAGTTAATTCTTAATTGTGAGAAATTGTCTCTCTAATTATTTCAGCTACAGTACATAATAATAATAAAAACAATGCTAATAGCAATAATGACAAAATTGAAGATTTGGAACTTTTTCCTAGTTACCAAACAATATCATAAAGGATAAGAAGCAATCTAAGTTGCTGTCAAGTGTAAAACAAGATTGAACTTACTGATGACTGGTAGGTCCATTTCAAGTCCTACTAGCTCGAGGAGCTTAAATCCATCTATGTCTGGCATGTTTACATCACTAATGACGAGGTCAAACTTGTTCCTGTTTTCCCTTAGCATTTTCAAAGCCTTAACGGCCAGATTAGTTGTAGTAACTGCAACATTAACAATTAACAATAAATCAAATACGAGACAAAGTCAATGGCTTCTGAACCAAACAAGTCAAGGACTCTTAAAGTAGATCTACTAACAAAAGCCGTCAGAAATGTGGCAATAATTGTGATATTGATATAACTGCGCAAAAGTATATCAGGGGGGCAATTGAAATTTAAAGAGAGAAAAAATTTAACTTCAGCAGAACTACAGAAATCTGAACCGGCCCAACAGAAATTATTCAGAAAATATGGTGACCCGAACTGTAAATAAAACAGTGTCTGTGCATAGGGTGACCAAAACTTCAAAGTGAGCAGATAAATTATGTTTTTATACATAACATAACTAGATGTAGAATGCTAAGAGGAACGTAAAAAACTTGTAATCGAACACAACTACTATGTAGGTCCAGAAAAGACAATGAAAAATGGAATTTAGTGGATTAAAAACAAAAAAGTTTCAAATACAAACCCTGGTACTCGCATTTGACAAGCAAAGTCTCCAACACTTTGAGACAAATTGGGTCATCGTCAACCGCCAGAACACTCATACCAACAGGAAACTTTTTTGTGGTCCCATTTTCATCAACCAAATCACACCTTTGGTCCTTCATAGTCATCTAAAGAAACCCAGATGAAAAACCAAACACTAAAGCAGATATCACAATTCCCAGAGAAGCAAGTTTGAATCTTGGTTATGCAAGGCTCTGTTTTCGCCAACAAAGGCAACAATTGAAACAGAGCATAACAAGAAGAAGCGAACGGAGAAACAGAAACAGAGGAAAGGGTTTTGAAATGAAGAAGAGAGAGAGAGAGAGAATGTGAAAGGAAAGGAAAAAGCAAAGGTTTAGAAATGGATACTAATGGCTACGGCCAGAAAAGAGTGAAGGGGTTGAACCCAACAAAACAAGAACAGAAATCTTTTTAGTATTTTAGTGAAAGTCTCTCTCTCTCTCTCTCTCTCTCTCTCTGCTGCGACATGGCCTTTCCCTGGTATTTGTCGTTAACTTTTTCTCCCAACACAAACAGAAAAAAGCCTTCGCCTTTAATTATTTGTTAATTGCTCATGAAATTACAATAATGCAAGCTTGCTTATGCTTCCCCTCTTTTTATATATTCCTCTCAGCCTCTCTCTCTCTTTCTGGGTCTCCGCAAGACCTTTTTGGGCAATTATATGCTACTTCTGGTAGCACAACTACTCCATACACCCTCTCCTTTTCTCCAAACAATTATGTGCAGACAATCAATTTCAACATTAGCTCCGTTACCATTAATTGACGACATGATTTAAGGTAATGACATAAATCATACCTGTGATAAATGTGTTTTGTATGTTACACAACGATGCTAATACTTTTTTATTTATATAATTATTGAGGTGATTTGATGGCCCTTTAAACTTTCTTGATTTGTAAGTAACTGCCAAAAGTCCTCCATCTTAGTATTATGGTCAAATTTAGGAACAATTCTGTTAAGTTTCTCTGAAATTCCCACACAGGATCTTGAGAAATTTGGGAAGGATATTTCATCACTAATTGCATTCCATATACAAGTTTCCTTTTTCCTGGAAAAAAAAAATTCAAAACCTTCTAATAAAGTATGTAAGTTCTTCATTTTTCTTTTCTTTGGAAAGCTCCCCATTTTTGGCATTTAAGTGCAACCGTTTCTTTCTCGATGTGGAAAGGCAATTCCTCGGCCTTCAATCAATTATCAATTACATAGCAATATTATTATCATTGTTGTCAAATTGAATTTACCTGTTTCTACCTTACAAAATCATATCGAATTACTTTTAAAATTTTGCTTTAAAAAATCGTATCAAGTCATTTTTAAACTCGTGATATTTGTAAATTCGGTCAAATTTACAAGTTCATTCACAAAGTTTACCTTTTTTTTTTTCTTACCTTATAAAATCATATTACTTTGCTCTTAAACTTGAGCTAACTTTTTCGATTTGATCATACTCGATGACTTTATATATGAATTTTATTTTAAAAAAAAAATCTTTGTTGGGTATAATAATTTTTACCTTATAAAATCGTGTCGAGTCATTCTTAAACTCGTGATAATAATAATCTCGGTCAAATTCTCGAATTCACCCACTGTGTTTTCCGTTTTTATGTTTCTACCTTACAAAATCATGTTAACTCGCTCTTAAAATCGATCTAACTTTTTCCGATTTGATCATAATTGATGACTTTATATGTAAATTTTAAAACAAAAATTTTTAATTGAGTATGATAAATTATGAATGTTAAAAGATTTAATCTCAATTATTTGGATGTAAAATATATTTTCATCAAATTTTGTCATTTTTTTTTTTATTTTAACTATTTAATTATACATTATTAATACTTATTTGTTGATAAAAATAAACTCTTATAAGTTTACTATTCGAGTCTACGATAAGATTTTATGTTACTATCTCGAGTTTGCTTAAACTTGTGAGTTTAACAATCTTAATTATTATATACAACTATTTAAATTTTGTGATTATATTTATTTACTCCATCCTGAGCTTAATATATGAGTTTGTTAGGAGGTTTGCTTTAATATTTAACATAATAGCATAATCCGGGTTTTCATTCAAGGATAGTTCCTTTACAAATGAAGATTAAAAAAAAAAAGTGTTTTAAGAAAAGCAACATGCATTTTTTACCAATTAACTTAACTAATTTTCTTTTTTTGGTTATCCATCCGGTATTCAAAGCTTTGCCCTAACTCATCCAGATTCGACCCAGGTCGCGCATCTGGCTATAGTGGGTAAGTTTCCTAGTAGGGCTTTTATGCATTTACAAGGCTCGAACCCAAGACTTTGCTTAAGTGACACAAGTCGCTTACCACTTGTGTCAACCTCTGTTGGTAATTTAACTAATTTTTTTATTTATACAAATTAGTTATCTATCTCCTATATTAAGGGTCAAACCGTGTAATACTATACCATGTCATTTTATTAAAAATATAAAATTTTGGAATAAAAATTACATTAAAACGTAGATAAATGATTTTAAATTTAAGCTTTTGTCTTTATAAATAGCAAAGTTTGGATTTGACCCCCAAAAAAAAAACAGAAGAAGGGAAGTCAAATTTGGAAGGTGTTGAAACAAGACTTGATGAGGAGGATGCCCTATTAATTAGCCTTCAAAAGTCATGAATAATAATGCCAAATTGATTAAATTGTTAGTGGAAACTGGAAAGAGAACAAATAGGGGAATTTTCATTACCTAATACAAGACGAAAACTTTGAACTGTTGTCGGTTATTTGGATATATATAATTATTTGCGAACGTGTGTCATGAATTTAAGGAACAACCAAAAGCAGTAGTAATGTGTGAATTTTTAAAATGTGAACGCGACATATTCTTAAATTTTAATGAAGGAAAAATAATTTAAAATTAAAAGCAAGTTTCCTCTTATACTCACAATAATAATTAATAATAACAATGATGGTGTCTGAATGTTATATATATAGTAATATATTTATGGTGACCTTACTGATTTCTTCTTGTTTCCTCTTTGGAAACGACAAAGAGACCAATAATTTTTTAGACTACTCTAAGCAAGGATATATAAGTAAATAATTCTTGTAACTTAATGTGCACATGCCAGAAATAGTAGGATGTAGAAGGAAGAAACAAGTCAATTTTAAAATAATTATGTTTATTTAAAGAGATAGGATATTGTCACTACCAATGTTACTACTGCTTTTTCACCGTTAGATTAGAATCTCAATAGGACAGAAAAATGATAAAGGTAGATGAAATTCTGATCTAACAGTAAAAAAGTAGTAGTGACTAAAAGTAGTAGTGACAATATCCTATCCCTAATTTAGAATCATGATTATTTGAAAAAATCATGTTACTATAATTTTTCCACTATTTTTCATGACATTTCGAGGATAATGTAATTTTTTTTATTAAATGAAATAGGTTTCCTATGAATAGTAAAAAATAATAAAATAATACTAAACAAAGCATGATACGAAGAAATGTTTTAAAAAATAAAATAAAAAAAGTAATTGTTCATAATATATGTTGATGACTTTCGGAGGCTAATCAAACATGCATTATATTAACATTCTAAGACATGAGTCCTTATCCTTATCAGAAAGGCTCACAGCTACAAGACATTTACCAAACAAAAGCAAGTGACATCATCATTGTTAATTAAGCAAAACAAAGTGATTAGGTGGTTGATTAACACTAGTTAATATTTAGTCTAGCAATATCTAGACTAGTGAATGTGTGTGCCAATCATCTCTAAATTATTTGTTCACAAAAAAAAAAAAAAAAAAATCTTTTAGCTCTCTTTCTCATTAATTTATTCCTTGGTTCGCTAAGCTTGCTGATTATCGGAGGCTATGAAGTCAAAGTTCCTCCTGCTTTTGGCTCTACAATAGGATTATGATATCAAGTATAGATTATTTCATTTTTAATTACGTTTTTAGAATTATGTATTTAATTGACTTGCTAGAGTTTAATTATAATAAAACATTGGCTGTGTCTGGAATCCGAGTTGGGATGATTATCTTTAAAACAATTAAATATTGATTCCTGTATAAAAGTGATTTGAAAAATTAAAATAAATGAAATATGGACTATATAATACGTCCCCACTTATTCTTCCTCTTCATTTTTATTGTGATAAATTAACATGTGTGTGTACATATCCACTTCTTGAATAAAAATAATAAACATGTTAAAAATGTCATGTTTCTTCTAAATATACCCTCTACTTTTTAAAATTTCATTTCTACCTCACGAGGTATTTTGAAAAAGATGACATGAATTTTTCTAAACGCTTGGATGAAATATTGGACAGTTAGGATGCACGGGTATTGAGAGACACTGAGGGGAGGGATTCTGAGAGAATCTAGATCACTACTATCATCTCATCTCACTATAGACATATCGTGTGTTGGTGAAGTTCCAACATATAAAACGTGTAATTCAAGTCACGTCTAAGCAAATTGTTATTAAGAGCTATTATGCAACCATTGACTGATTGGAAGCAGCACTCCCTAAGATAGAGCTGTCAAACAGGGCCAGGGCCGGCCCTCCAGGGCCTGGAGTAAGAAAAACACCCGTTTTTCAAAGCCCGGCCCGAGAGCACCAGGGCCAGGGCCGGCCCGCAGGGCCTGAAAATTACTATTCCAAATTTTAACTATTTTCTTCCGTGCTTTTCAAAGAAATATAATTAGTAAATTACAACAATTAAAATTCTAATTTATCAACAAAATGAGCTGTCAAACATTTATATCCAAACAACAGAATCATCCAACAAATAATCAGTCACTAGTTCATAACAGCAAACGATGTTCAGAAATAACTTCAATGAGTGTTCTAAATAAATTTTTTTTTGTTTAAAACGTGGCGATATATATATATATATATATAGGGAAGAAGAATGAAAATAGAGGAAATAATGGAACTTTGGGGAGATTAATTACTTGGTGAGGACGTACACGACCAACTCAGAAAGACAGAATTATGAGTTAATCAAAATCGCATGAAGAGGAAAAGGCATAAAATGAATGATAAAGAAACATGATTCAGGAATCAGGATTGTTTTTTTTTTTGATTTGTGTGTGAATGGAGTAATGGACTATGCAGTGGACTATGGAGTAATGGACTCAGCTTGACAAAAACAAACTCAGTGGAGACACGCCCAAAAAAAAAAATTGACTCCCTAGCCCCTGCCCACAGCCCACTTGACCACTTCTCAAGAGTCTCAACATTCCAAGAAAAAAAAAATTGACGGGCTTAACGGGCCGGCCCGTAGCCCTGCAGGGCCGGCCCGTTAAAGCCCTTGGCCCTGCAGGGCCAAACCTCACCTCTCTCCTCCATTTTTCAGGCCCGGCCCTTAAAGGGCCAGGGCTTAAACGGGCTGGCCCGACGGGCCCGGCCCGTTTTGCCGGCTCTACCCTAAGATATAATGGATACTTCCTATAGATACAAGGTGAATAGAACAACAAAATATAAAACAACTAGAAGGCAGAGAGTGCTTGAGATTTCTGAGCGAGGTGCCTGAACCTCTCGTAGGCAATGTCTTTTATAGGCCTCTCATGCACTCCAACGTTAGGCAAAAATCAATGGCAATAAACACGATTAAACCATCGATTTCTGAATGTTGAAGGCTATAAAAATATTGTATTGATTGGTATTAGAATCTGGAGATAAAGGCCTGCAACATGAATGTTGGTAATGTCCTTATCTAATTCATGCACAAGGAGATATTGTCAGATCTCCACTACGTTGTTGTGCGCGCGAGCCCACTCTTCATCTTGGCTCATTTACTAGTCCAAATTCACAATAATATATACACTTTTATTCTTTCACTCCCAAGCAATGTGAGACTTATTCCATTTGATGCAGTCACTTTCATGTTAAAACTCCAATATCATGTTCATAAAGATTAATTAAATTGGGTGGTAAAATAATTTTCAAATCAATAAAATAATATAAAAATATGAGAAAATTACTATGAGGTCCCAAAGAGGATATTTAATCACCTAGAACTCCCCATTGCAACTTGAGCATGCATTGACAAGTTCAATGAACAAAAAGACAACAAATTTATACTCACTACCACTATGGTCTTATTTATAAGTTATTTTTAACCAAATCACACATATCAAGGAGAAGGAGTTAGCTCAATTATTATGAAGTAAATTTTTAACTTTATCTCAATTATGAATGAGTATCTTTCAACTTTTTCTTATCTTTCTATTTTCATTAGTACAATTAACATGGGTAAAATTGTCACAATCTTATTTATTACCCTGAAAGGAACTTATAAATAGGACCAATTTTTTTTTATCAAAACAAACTTATAAATAAGATAAGAATGATACTTATTATTGAGACTTTTGTATTTTTAATCTCTTATTTCAAAACTTATAGTAATAATTTTCCCAAAAATATATTCCATAGAGTAAGAGTTGCATTTATGATGGATCGAGTCAAAGAGGAAAAGACATTTCATGTTAATTATATTTTTAATTTTTGGATGTGTTCTCTAGACGTGCAAGACAAGGAAGGGAAAAGGCCCTTTGGCAAACACAAATTAGAGAAAGCAAGTACGTACTGTGTTATTGGTCCGTTTAGATGGACTTTTTTGATAATAAAAAAAAAGCACTTTTTTAATATAAAAAAATGTTTTTTTATTAATTTATGTTTTTAAATGATATTTTTTTTTTAAAAAAGCAAAAATCATAAAAATAAAATAAAATACTACTTTTTTTTAAAAGTTTCAATTTGGAGCTTAAGAAAAAAACACTACAAAAAAACATTTTTTTAAAAGCCCATCCAAACGGGCTCTGAGTCGGGTAATTATTTTGACAATGTAATAATATATTATTTTTAGTAAAAATAGAAAAATAAAATATTAATCCCATAAAATGAAGTTGATTATTTTAGAAAAATTTAAAAATATAAATAATTTACTTAATCACATTATATATTATATATTCTTATATTTTATATCAATTTATAAATTATACTTTCAAAAAAAATTAAAAGTATAAATATTTAAAATAATTGAATTAATTTTCTTAATCTTAAAAAAAAAATGAAGTCTATTTTATATTTAACACTTGGTGAGATTACACGCTGTTTTGTTTTTTGTGTATAGGGTTATTTGATTTGATTACCGCAAGTCAAACAAAGGTGACGAGGATAGAAGACGTACCAGGTTGATTATTGTCACATCTGGGCGTGCCGTCTTAGTCTCCTCTGATTCTGATCCTGCTTCGCCGATTCTATCATCAGATTCCACCACGTTTCATGTCCCCATTGGTCTGAGTTGCGGAGGTGGCCCCACCACGGAGAGTCTGCTGGTACACGAAATCGCAACGAAATGGGCTCATTGGATCGGGGCCCACACCTCAGTTGTCTGATGCAACGCCGCCGTACGCTGATATGGTTATTAGATTTGTCATTACTCATTGCTTCCTGCGTGCTCACATAATTTTACCTTCACCTCAAGACTCAATCCCCTACGGCTCCTCTTCATTTTTTTTTTCCATAAATATTTTATTCCGTCAGCCTAAATAAATGTAAATTATGTTATGATTCACATAAAAGTACGTGAATGCATCTGCTTCCAAGTTTTGGTTACAATTTTACTTGGTTCACACTCACACACACACAAATTATAGATATGAACAATTTTTTTTTTCTAAGCATATATAGTGAGCACATCTCCCAATAAAGAATCAAATCTTAATACATGAGTCTGTTTGGGTTGGCGGTAGGAGTGGTGACTTAAAAGTTATCTGACTTTAAAAAAAGCTCGGTAGAAAAAAAGCCAGGTTATAGATAATGATTTGTGTTTGAATTGATGGTGGTAGAAGTGGCAGGGCCCACTTCAAAAAGCTGAGAGCGTTTTGGAAAAAGCTTCATTCTGGAGCTTTTTCTTTAACTGACTTTTTGAGTTTTTTTGACTTAAAGTTAAACCAACGCTCTGAGCAATCCAAACAGGACTCGTTGGGCTTTTTTTCTCACTGGTTGGTTGGCTTAAAAGCCACCGAAAATTTTACACATTAATGCTGATAAAAAATCCAATCCAAACATGCCCGCTCTGCGTGTGCAAAAATGATAAGTGGATAAAGATGACAAAATATATAAAACAATGACGCTTTAGCTTAAAACAAAGTTCACAAAAGCAGAATATAAAAACTCCAAATACAGCTGTATAACAACCATTCACACTTATGATCAAAATAATTAAAATGTAGAATAAATTGAGGGACAAAAGGTTATTGCAGCAAGCAAACCTCTAACAATATAAATAATATTCCCTCCGATCCTAAATATAAAATAAAGTTTATAATGCAAATTGTACTATAAACTTTGTTTTATATTTAATACTGGATATGGTATTATAATGACGTACATATTAAGGCGGAGAGATATGATGTAGGAGCCAACTTTAAATAGAGCAAAGACCAATATTTGCCGAACAATAAATTTGGCTTAATTGAAAAGGATCAGAGTACTATAGCTTATTCCGCTATACTCAACCAAGTCTCAAATGTTGTTTTATAATTAGGACCGGAGGGAGTATTATATTTATCTAGTCCTAAATATAGGACAAACTTTATAGTGTAATTTGTGATACAAACTTTGTCTTATATTTAAGACAAGAACAAGTTTTGTAGAGTTTGTTTCTTACTATTTGTATGTACATGGTATTTACTAATTCTAAGGAGTATATATTTTCTAATTAGGGTCTCTATACTTAACAATGGTAGTGAGGGTTGGAGTGAATAAAAATTAATATTATATACCCACAAATATTGATTCAGTTGGTAAGAATTTGACTCATAATCTACAGGTCAGGCGTTCTAATTTTGTTATTGGTATATATATTTTGTTAGTGAATGATTTGTAAATACTTGTATAAACGTTTTTTTGAGTTTGAATGCTTTCCTCGATTCTGTTAAACTCTTGTGACTCAACTCAGACATTTTTCTATTAAAAAATTAAAATGATATTGAAGTTTAATATAGTTAGTTGATAAAGACCATATTAATAATTAATTAAAATTTATAAAAAAAATTCAATAATTTTAACTATTTTGTTGATACGAATTAATTATATTTTTATTCTTGGAAAGTGTTAGTGTGTGTGTGTGTGTGTATAAAGAATTTCTTTATATATGTATATGGATTATGTGGGATTGCATGATTCATTGAATGATAATGAATGTGGGGGTGTGACAGCCCGGGAAACGTGGTTGCCAAAATAAGAGAAGCCAAAGCTGCTGCTTCACGAACTCGGAGGAACCCACTCCACTCCACGTTTCGCCTCCTCATTGGCCCATTACCCACCACCTTCAATGGGACCCACCATTCTCGGACACGAAATCTCAACAGAAACCATTCCCTTCTGGGCCCCACCCCCTCTGAATCTCCTGCTTACCACGTCCAACTCCTAAGCGCATCCTCATCTCTCAGTCCATGTGATACGACGTCGTCGATGGTCCATCCCCTCCTTCACTACTCCATTACTTTTTCTAACACTTTCGCTACTTCCGTCTACTCCATTATTGTTGCTGTTTTTTTATAGAGATTAATGAAGTTAAATAATTTATTTAATCATATAATATATTGTGTATTATTAGATTACGTATAAATTTATAAGTTAGACAAAATAGTTTGGAGAAAAAATGATAAATATAAATATTTTAAACTAATTTAATTAACTTTCTAAACATTTTTAAAAAAGTCAATTATGTTTTATATTTAAGACAATAGGGGGTATTATAGGGTTAATGAGCATAAATATCCATATACTTTTTCCAAATGTACACCGCACCTAACACTATGTACATTTCTTAGGTGTAAAAATGCCTACGAAAATTACAAAAAGTTGCAAGAATGCCAGCTTCATTTATTTGAGATAATGACCATTACTTTTTAATCGTGGGTACCACATTATTGGCACCTTATGCATTCTTTGGATGCAAAAATGCACACCAACATTTATTCACGTTTTAATCCCTCCTTCTTCCATGTTTTCTCACCTCTATCATTTCTTTCTTCTCTCATTCACCCTTCCTCTCTCTTTTTGTCCTCTTTCTCACTCTCTTGCCTAACACTACCGGATTATTGTTTTAGTTCTTACTTTGGTTGTCATAGGATTATTGTTGAATCGGATTCATATGATGCGATTTCGCTAGTAATAATCTAAGCATGTATGATGGTTAAAGCTAGTTGCCTTCAAATATTAAAAAAGAAAAAGAAAAAAGAAATTATCTGGAGGGCACATTATATGGGTTTCTTATAGTGTTAACCGGCTAAAAATATCTTCCTTGTTTCTTCCCTCAAATAGAAAATGGAAAAAGGATCAATTAGTGTTAACATGCATCTATGATGGTTATAGATGGTTACCTCTGATATGGAATTCTTGTTATGTTTGAAGAAGTTGATTTGTATTTTTATACCTAATAAATGTATATGGCGCCAAATGCACATTTGTAAAAAGTATATTGGCATTTTTGCACCTTAACACCTAAAAATAATTAGTATGGGCTCACAAAACCAAAAGTTAACAGACATTTGCTTGGTTAACGGATCTGACATTTTTGCCATATTTAGAGATGTTTGTGGACATTTTTGCACCTAAGTAATGTATATAGTGCCAGACGTATTTCTAAAACACTCTAGTTATCTTCCTTAATTCCCTCGTTCGTTCTTCTCTTTGATTATTGTTTAAGAGCATCAATAAGGTAAATTAAGAAAAGATTGACAAATTTAAAGAATAAATATTATATTTAAGACGAATAATATTAACTCTCCAAATATATCTTTCTCTCTCTGGTCCTAATTATAGGACAACATTTGGGATGAAGTTGGTTTTGATTCTAATTATAGAACAACATTTTAATTTTTGTCAATTTCTTCCTAAAATACCCTTATTTTATTATCTCAAGTGTGTTTAGTTTTTTGTGAGTATATGTATATTTGTGCGTAAACTCTTCCAATCAGTGAAACTTTCAAATTGTTGTATTTTAATTTATTTATCGATTAGGTTAATTTACCAACACACACATATGTGTGTGTGTGACTGTGTACATATGTATGTATATATGTGTGTGTCTACACACAAATATAGAAAGACACACACAAATATAAACATACATATATATATATGTAGAAACATATATATACACACACACACATATATAAACATACATATATATATATATCTACGTGTGAATGTATGTTTACACACACACACACATATAGCTGTGTGTGTATGCATATATGTGTGTAGATATATGTATATGTATACATATACACACAGATATATGTATATATTGTAAGATCATTATTTTAATTAGAAAGCGTGTGAAAAAGAAAATTCTAGTTTGGAAAGATATATGGTACGGATTGTTGATTCACTTTTACTTGTTCATTTTAAATTTATATAATGGCATTTTAGGAAAATAAGTAAAATTAACTAATTTAACTTCTCTCCTTAATCTTCCCAAAATCAGTTAAATATGTTCTATAATTAGGACTGGAGGGAGAATATTAAGTGCCGAAGGACCATCAATTTTGACCACAATTTAATTATATTAAAAAATTGTATATGGCATTGAAATCAAATGAAAAATAATGTAGACGCAACTTTCAAGTTTTTATTATGAAGGCATTCGGCTATTACAATAAAATAGGATCAAAATATCACTTGCTTTCCTACTCCTGGGAATACAGCTCAACTCCAGGATAGGATCTAAAGGCAAACAAAACATGGCCTCAGTCATTGAATCGGTTGGGATAGTGGGTCAAGGGTTGGTGGGTCAAATCAGTGAGAAAGTGAAGGTTTCAAGGTTATTAATATAAATTTAAAAAAAATGAACCGGGTTGATGCTTAGACTAAACTGATTTATTGACTGGTTTGCCTATTTCAAGGCTGAACCAGCCGGTCCGAATTTAATAACACTAATAATCTCTAACAATTTGCACAAAAGAAGATTAAGCAGCTAGCTTGAGTATGAGGGGGAGAACAATATTTTTCACAGAATAATTATTCTACTTTATAAAACCATTGCCACTTCAGGCTTGTTATTATATATTCTACTACCCAAACTTGAAAATAGAAGATGCCCATTTACATTTGTTTCTCGTTCACATCCTGAGTCTGACATCCCAATCAACCACCAGTTGCTACTACAATTTTATCCTGAAGGCTTTCAATTCCAATTCCAATAAAAATAGAATCAATGGGACGAAACGATCTTAAGGCGTTTAAGGTCACTTAATGCATCATCAGCCATCTCAGCTGCTTGTTGAGCTCTCCTTTTATTGTACATCCTATATTTCTGCAACACACAAAGTTATAGTGAGCTTAAGTCTAACCTAACAAGAACAAGCAATTCGATCAAAATGAAATAATGTAGAACTTGTACCTGTAGATGGCTAGCCTCACTTTCCCTTTACTCTTCATCATTCATCAGGTCATGAATTTTCTTGGGAAGCGCGTCTGAAATAATTGATAAATGTAATTTTAAGGTAGTAAGTATAATAGATCAGTAGATGTATCAAACTGTTGATTGATTTCTAAAGTCTAAGTTACATAAACTTACTTTCAAGTCCCAACCGATCAATTGCAGCAACAATTTTTTTGTGCAACTCAAGAGACCAAATACGATCTTCTGCCCCATCCTCACCTTGGTCCTTCCTCTTTTTACTTAGCATTTTACATTGATCTGAATTATTTTTTAAACTTAACTGCTGCATTGTTCCACTTAATGTAGCAACAAATTTAGCTTGTAGATCTGGCTTTCCAAGATAGATCCTATATCTCTGCAACACAAAATGACAGTGAGACTAAGTCAACAAACATCTGACATTGAAAAGCTTTCTCTCATTTAACCCAAAAGCAAGCGGGTTTGGGTTGTTTCATTTTTTTCTCTCTCATTTTCTTTCAAGTTCTCATACTGAACATTATATTCAAAAAATAGATGATTCATATTTAATATTATGGAAAACTATTTTCATTTACATGAATAAATTTAAACAGTTAACATCTGATCACAATTCACAACTGCAATGTAGACAAAAAAAAAAAATTAAATTATAAAATACCATAATAGAAACAGGAAGAGATAGTGAGAGGAGAAGGAGAAAGAACATGTTCACGGCACGCAAGTCAAGACAAAACTCATCTCACACACTAGCCTCGTATACCTTGAATCATGTTGAAAAAACAACTTCTACCGCTAACCCAAACAGAAAATAGAATAATAATAAGAAATAATAGGATAGAAGGGTAGTCTCTACTCTCTAGAATCAGAATCTAATCCTAGAAGTAGGAGAATCTGGAAAAATAAAGGTAGAAATAGGATAAAGGGAAAGATAGATAAGAGAAAGAGTTGAAAATTGGAGAACTCTAGAATCAGAAAATACTTTCATTCATATCAGTGACATAGTACATGTCTAGTATTAATAGTCAAACACTAATTGCAAAATGTTACTCTATCCTAAACACATAAAAATGACTTTAGATGCATAAGACACTAAAATAACTGACATAATACACTTATAATGGCTAACGCAAAGTCACACAATAGACATAAAACAAATATTATAATATATGATTGCAGCATCTCTTCCTAGAATGAACTAGTAAAGACCTATCATGACATTAAGTCATATCAAAATGAAAGAAAGAAAAAACTTATGTACCTGTAGATGGCTGGCCACATTTTCACATGTAAGCCCTTCAACATTCATCATCTCAAGAACTTTCCCTGGAACAGCCCCTGCAACAGCAGGTAAATGCACCTTAAGCTAGCAAGTATAATGAATCCATAAAGATATCAAACAGTTAATTAATTTTGAATTCTAAGTACCTAGTTACATAAACTCACTTTCAAGTCCCAGTCGATAAATAGCAGCAACAAATTTTTTGTGTCGCTCTGGTGACCAAATGACACGCGGCTTGCTTGTATTCCCTTCCTCAGCCATATTGTTTGCTTTCTCCACCTGAGAATGCGTATTCTGATCCTTTTTATCAAACTTCTTTCTTTGAACCACATGTTGCCTTATGTGCTTAAGCTCTTCCATTCTAAGAGGTTTCAGTAAATAGTCACAAGCTCCATTTGTAACAGCCCTCATCACAAGCCTTGTATCACTTTGTGCTGACATCACTGGATCAACATCAAAGTCAGCTACAGAGCATAATAATGACAATAACAATGCTATTAGTAATATTGACAGAATTGAAGATTTGAAACTTTGATATATTATTTAATGATATACAACACATGATTTGATTAAATTATTTATTTATATTTCTTAATCTCTATGAACAAGTTTGACCTCATAATTAGTGAGGTGAATATGCCAGACATGGATGGATTTAAGCTCCTTGAGCTGGTAGGACTTGAAATGGACCTACGTACCATCAGTAAGTTCATTCTAGTTTTTACACTTGAAAGCAACATAGATTTGCTTCTCATCCTTCACGTTAATTGTTAGGTAACTGAAAAAAGTTTAATAGTCAAGTAAATTAGTTTGGAGAAAAATCATAAATAAAAATACTTTAAGTAATTTATTTAGCTTATTTAATCTATCCCCAAAAAAGTCAACACGGTAAATGTTTTATTTTCCTAGAAATATCCTAATCACCTTCTTTAATTTCTTTGAGGGAGTATCAATAATAAGGGTAAATTAAAAAAAGATTAAAAAATATAAAAAATAGTTGCATTCAAAACCAAGGTACTACATTAAGTATCGAAGGAGCAAAAACTTGTAATTGAAGACAACTACTAATATATAGGTCAAGAACAAGCAATGAAAAGTGGAATTTAGTGGATTAAAAACAAAGTAGTTTGAAATACGAACCCTGGTACTCGCATTTGACAAGCAGAGTCTCCAATTCTTTAAGAAAAATAAGGTCGTTGTCAACCACCAGAAAACTCATACCCACAGGAAACTTCTTCGCAGTCCCATTGTTATCACCTGAATCACTCATTTGATTCCCCATAATAATCTTGAGAACCCCAGATGAAAAATCAAACACCAAAGCAGAGATCACAATTCCCAGAGAAGCAGGTTTGAATCTTGATTATGCAAGGCTCTTTTTCTAAAGCAAAGGGGGAGAGAAAGAACGTAAAAGGAAATAAAAATTAGTTAAGTAATTAATGGCATGATTTTTTTTTTATATAATAAATCCTTTTCTATCTCTCGGAGCTTGAATGGGTAAAAACTATTTATAATCAATTCTCAAAATTATTGACCTGATTTAAGTTAATGACATAAATCATGCCTGTATTAATGACATGATTAAAGGTAATGACATAAATTATGCCTGTGATAAATGTGTTTTTGAGGCCCTTTAAACTTACTTGAATTGTAAGTAATAACTGCCAAAAGTTTCAACTTTGGGAACAATTCTGTTAAGTTTTTTTGAAATTCCCATACATCATCATCTTGAACTTGAGAAATTTGGGAATGATTTCATCATTGAATGCATTGCATATACAAGTTTCCTTTTGCTTGGGGAAAAAAATCAAACTTTCTGGTAAAATATATAAGTTAATCAATTTTTTTCCTTCTGAAAGCTCATGATTTTAGGCATTTAAATGTAACCGTTTCTTTCTCAAGATAGGCAATTTCTTGGCTTTCAATTTTTTTCTTCTTTTGAACGATTTATATTTTAATTTAATTCTTAGTATTTAAAATCATTGTTGTCAAACTCGTTAGTTGATTAACTTGCGAGTTAACTCTTAAACTCGTATCATTTTGCTCGTTTTGATTATGTACAATGGTTTTATATATGAACTTCATATAAATTTCTTTGTTGGATATAATAAATTATAAATATTGATGGATTTATTTTTTATTATACATATTTAAAATATATTTAAATTAAATTATTTTCATTTTTATTATTTTATTGTATACTTCTAACACATATTTATTAATTAAAGTAATCTCTATTCTAGTTTACGATCCGATCTGAGTTTATATTATTGTGGCGAGTGACGAGTTTGACAACTTGTTTATATAAGCCCCTTTTCTCGGTAACTAGCCACTACAGCATTTCATACCAGTTTTATTAACATTGATCGAAACGGAGGAGGAGATGAAGACGAGTGTGAAGATCGGAGTAGTTTTGTTGGCAATGATCGTTTGCTCTGCGGCAAATGGAATGGGCCAAGGCAGAAGCGTTATGGTTGGAGACTCCCAAGGATGGTGTGCCGGGACTAACTACACCGACTGGGCCATCCAAAATAGCCCCTTCTACATTAACGATTCACTCGGTCTCTGTTCTCTACTCCCTACCAATCCATCACGTTAACATATTGGATTTTGTTATGCTTATATTGTGTTGAGTTTGGTTGTAGTGTTCAAGTATCCTCCGCCGGGGAAATTGAATGCGTCTCCGATGAGTGTGTACTTAATGCCGGACTTATGGAGCTTCACGACTTGCGACTTCAAGATGGCGAAGCTGGTGGGAAACCCAACGGAGGGAAGTGGGGAGGGTTTGGAGGTTCAGCTGAATCGGCGACAGCCTTACTACTTTGCTTCTGCCATTGGCAATGGCTACGACTGCCTTGCCGGTCTCACCAAGTTCGTAGCTACTACCATGAATTAGCCTTCCTTGATCTCTTGGCTTTTCGTTTCCCAGTGACATCTCTTACTATGTAGTGTTTACTAAATCCGTATTGATTCCAATAAGTTTCGTCTCACCCATCGTGTGTGTTGGTGGCTTTTACTTCAGTTGCTTTCGCCAAGCTTCTTCGTTTTTCTGTGTACCCAAACTATCTATTGTGAAACTTTATATGAATCACTAGAGATAAATAATAGTAGTAATGATAGATGTTACTTATGGCTGCAATGATCTGATTGTTGCTACCTCCCTGCTTACAAAAGTACTTATAGATCGTCTATCAATGAGGCCCTCTTATCGATCGGCGGGTATCAAACGTCTTCCCTTTTGAGGTGAAGGCCAACGCCTTAGCCAACTACACCATTGCTCGTTGGCCATTCCTACATTTAATATTGGAGACTTGGACCAAAGAGGCAGTGTTAAACACTCCATCAACTGGGCCATGAAAAGTTTTTATTAATTCTTGCTTTTATCTTTTATATTTCAGTATTATATTTTTCAATAGGGTTAAGTTTAATATTGGAAGCTAGTCGCTTTTTTTTAATTAAAAAAGAGGTTAATCTCTTATAACATGATGAAATAAGATTTAAAAAAAATTAAAATTTAAAAACTAAGTTAATTGGATTGCTCCAAATCAAAGAAATTAAAGTTTAGGGAATGAATTACAATCAAAATAAAAAAATAATAATTTTTCCTTTTATTTTTTATCAAAATCCATGTGGCCCTCGAGACTATTTTTATTGATTTTTTTAATATCATACTTACTATTCAAAAATGATAGATGAGAAAATTCAACATGAAAAATGACGCGTATGTGATATATTATTGTTATGAAATAAAAGGATACTAGCATAAAAGATTAAAAAAAAAAATCAAATTAGGCTATATAACAGGTCAAAAAAATTAGGCTACATACATTGAATAATTACTTTTTTGTCAATAAAGTAAATTGATGATAGTAATTTAATTTTTTTTTTAAAAGTATGAAATAGTAGCAATTATCTACGATCTGCATTCCAAACATATTGAAAGCATAAATCATCGTTGTACAAATTGAGAAATAATGCTTTTATTATGTAATTTATAATCCCGTTGATATTACCATTTAATCATCTCCTAAACCAAAAATATTTATCCATGTTTTCCTTATATACAATGCATCACTTATATTGTCATTGTTGTCAAACTCACGACCAATGTTATCTCAGCTTACAAAACCATGTTAACTCACCTTTAAACTCGTGTTAACTTCTTCAATTTGATAATGTTCAGTGGCTTTAAATATAAATTTTATATAAATTTCTTTGTTAAATATAATAAATTATAAATGTCGATAAATTTAATTTCAATTATTTGAATTTAAAAAATATTTAAACCAAATTGTTTTTATTTTTTATATTTTAATTATTTAATTATACACTATTAATATCTATTTAAAGGTAAAAATAAACTCTTACGAGTCTACGATTCAAGTTCACGCTACAAGTTTACTTAAACTCACGAGTTTGACAACCTTGTTTAGAATTATAGGATTATATTTATTTGATCCATCTAATTCTTATAAGAAATTAATTATGAAGTTTGTTTTGATCATTAATATAATAGCTCAATCAAATTTTTCTCTCAAATATATACTGGTTCTAATTATAGGAACACTTTTGTAATGCAATTGATACTACAAGAGTGTTCCTATAATTAGGACCGGAGGGAGTAATTTTTTTCGAAACTATGTCTCCATTAACCCCTCTCTTCACTTCCTCTCTGCTTAACTTTTTTATCATTGGATTGACTTTTAATAGTTGATATTTTATACTATATTAAAAACATTATTGTAATATTAAATATTAAATGATAATAACACTTTTATATGATAAATCTCAATCATTAAAAATCAATCCAATGGAAGAGAATTAAGTGGAGAGGAGGAAAGAAGAATTACTGGAAACACTCTTTTCCCAAACCAGTACACACGGGGTTTTGAATCACATGATAATTCTCATGCAAAAGAAGATTAAGGAAGGTATTTTAGAAAAATCTGGAAAATATTTTTTTTAAATAAAAATTTAGCTTAACTAATCCTCTTAATTTATACAAATTAGTTATCTAGTTCTTATATTAAGAATCTGATAGGATAATTTGTCATTTTATTAAAAATATAAAAAGTTGGAACAAAAAAGTACATTAAAACCTAGAAATGTCATTTTAGATGTAACATTTTGTGTTGAGGAAAAGCAAAATTTGGCTTTGACCCCAAGAAGAAAAAAGAAGAGAAGTAAAATTTGGAAGATGTTGAAACAAAACTTGATGGGAATGCCATTTAAATTAGCCTTCAAAAAGGTCAAATAATATCTAACAATATGCTCTAAGAAGATAAACTCGCTTGAGTATCAAGAAAAGAACAATCTTTTACTCTAACAATGATGGCACTATATACACAAACTCAACTTCACCAACATTGCCATATAGCGTAATCAAGTACATTCTTATAAATTTTCCAACATTGATACATAAGCTAAAGGCAAGGCAAAGACCACTCAGCACGATTTTCTGCCTAAAAAATGGGCTATCTTAACAGGATTTGGATTACCATCTTCTTTCAGTTCTTCTAGTTCATAGCATGTCTCTCAAATTCTCTAACACAAGAATCAAAGTAGCATTATGGGCAAACCTGCAGAGTTTTGAGCTCAACCTTCTTCAATCTGAAACACGATTTTTTCCCGTCTTCCCTACACTTTTTAAAAAGAAACTGCAAAGGAAAGAAAAAACTGATGCAGCTATCTTTTGCCAAATATTAGGCATTTGTTGTGTTTGGATTCAGTAATACTAGGATCTGGATTGAGCTGTTGCTTTGTCTGATTTGAGAGTGCTTGTTTCTCCATGGCATTCATGAACTTGCGCAAGTGCTTGGTGTACTCTGGAAATGTCTCGAGGTTGCAATGGCCACCACCTTTAACCCACAAAGGGTCATATTTTTCCTTGGAAAGTTCCCACAATCTCTTCCCATGAGACCAGTCAACGGTGTCATCGTCTGTTCCCTGTTTAGAACGTATTTTTGTAGACAAACAAAACTACTGTTAGCACAGGGAAATGTATATGAAGAAACTCAAGAGTTGTTCTTTGTTTGCTACAAGCCTACAACGTTGTCATCTCACATTCCTTAAATATTGGAATCTGTAGAAGACAATCGATTTTTTATACAAGTTAACAGAGCCAAAAAAAATGAGAGAATGTGTGAGATCCCCATGGTTTGCAGGTGACGTCAGATACCAAACCAAAGGATGTGATCCTCTCCCTCTTGGGATATTTGATGATATTAGACATCTTTATGAATCATGACACCAATAGCATTGCTCAACATATAAGAAGAAGAAAATCCCCATGAATTCATATAATTAGCGACGAACTTTGCATCTAATTTTTCAACTTAATGGGGTCCACTACACAGATTACCAACATACTATGCTCAACTTGCCCTGAAATCAAATGGTAGCATTGTTTCCAATTGAAATTCATCAATGCCTAACCACAGATTCCACCATTCAATAATAAAGGCAAAATTCAATCTATTAATATTATGAAATCCAGGCATTGATTTTGTCTTTTGGTTTTCCAAGACAAACAAAGGATATCAAATGCGTATACTACAGTGACTATTAGTCCTCACATTTTTTGTACTGTTGGAATATTCTTCCTACTCATAAGGTGAAAGGTGTTCCCACACTCAGTATCAGTACTACACAGCCATAACAAAGGCTGCCTCAACTAAACCATGTTCGGAGAAGCATTTGGAAAAAGCACATTTACTGCCAATTGACCAATCTTCATATGCTTTATTTTTATAAGTGAAACATTGACCACTCATACAAGTTCACTCCAACATACGGGAAAAGAGTCAAGTGTAGAAAAAAGAACAAACTTTACAAGGAAAATGGTTAGGAGATTAGGTGCTTTTGAGTAATTTGCTAGGAACCCGGCCAATCTCTGTTAGTATATAGAGAGGAAGGATGGACATGAGATGGGGAGAAAAATTGAACAGTATTTTTTTGTTTGCTTTTTCTTTGAGGCTTGCCATATATCAAATATAGACTTCACTCATGTCATCGGCAAGTTTCTCCAGTGGCAACTTGATGAAAAGACAGCCCCAACATATACCTATATCTAAAAATCTATAAACTATCTGATGCATTCTACAATTCACGATTTAGAGATATGCTATATACATCATGATATGACTATGGCTGGTACTCTGGAAGAGACTCAGGTGCTGTATCGGTTCTTAATAAAAGCAATTGATGAACTTCCAAAGTTCTATGCCGAGGAAATAAGACCTGAAAACTATGTCCTAACTTCTAAAACTGTTTGAATTGTGAGATTTGCAATCAAATATACACATGAGATGACATTTATAATTTTTTAAATAATAAGTACTCCCTCAGGTCCTAAATATAAAATAAGGTTGACTTTTTTGGGAGAGATTAATGAAGTTAAATAAGTTACTTAATCATATCCTATGTTATATGTATCCTTAGATTACATGTCAATTTATAAGTTAAACAAAATAATTTGAAGAAAAAATGACAAATATAAATATTTTTAAGTAATTTAATTAGTTTCATTAATTTGTCAAAAAAGGTCAACTCTATTTTATATTTAGGACCGAAGAGAGTATTGCTTTAGTAGATGATAAATCCGTATAACTCCAGACTTGATTTTCCATCCTATTCTACCTTCTTCAAGGCTCAACCAAGCTTCCATATCAATGGCATATCCTCAAAACTGGCAAAATATGGAATCAGAACAATCTTGAATACAGAAGGTTCAAGAAAGAAAATCTTGAGCAAGTTATGGCAATTACAGAAACATAACTACAGAAGCTGATCAAGAATCATGTTGGGAAAGATATACGTACATGTATAACTAACACTGGACAATTGACTTTCTGCATTTTGTCTATATTCTGAAATGATCGAAAACACCCTTGTCAATACAAAATTTAGAAGTAAAAGATCAATGTAGCTTACAAATTCGGATGAACACAAAGGCAGAACTTACTTTGAAAATGTCAAACCAAAATGTCATCTTGACAGGGTACAAAACCCTTATCCCTGAAAGAATCGCACTGTGAAGAACAACACCTCTCAGCCTCTGTAATTTAGAAGCCAGGTGTACTGTGGGCCCACTTCCAACTGATTGACCGTACAAGATTAATTCTTCTTGCTTAATTCCATATTCTCTCTTCAAACAGTTATACACAGCCTCTATGTCGTAATACGTGTTGAACTCAGATGGCTGTCATAGTTGGAGAGATTATAAAAATCAAACATCAGATACTAAGTTAGATTAGTGGATAGTCATATCTAATCTTACTTCTTTTACATCACCCTAGACTTATGGTAAGGTTTATTTGTGGCTCAGTGAGAGATTACTTGAAATCAACTCAGGAAAATAACAGGAAAAAAAGAGAGAGGAAAAGAATCACATGGTTTACATTTACTTACCTTACCTGAAGATGCTCCATATCCTGAGTAGTCATAGCTGCAATATTAACAAAAGGTCCCAACAAAATATTCAGAAACGCTCTACTTTTAACTTCAAAAGATAAGTAAGTGAACATAATCTGAACTGTGAAGTCGAGAAAAATAACATTATGAACATAAGAAAAACCAGATGTAAGCTAGAGAGTAAAATACAAGTAGAACTATATCAAGATGGCCTCAAATTTTCCTAGAGATCAGGCCTGCTAGCTAAAACCACTACCGTTTCATCAGATTTAAACTAGATTTTTTTTGGTTAATTCCAGAAATGCAAAAGGAAGACAAAGCTTATCATAAAAATCGGTTTCAAAGAAAATAATTTGCACAACTACATGCAAGGTGATATTAATACCACAAAAGCCACCCAGCAACCCCGAATAGGAAGGAAAGCCAAGAACACCTATTCTCTAATTTCTCAATAAACATGAGAATTTTAGACTCGAAAAGAAGAAGAAAAAACGCAACAGTGAAAGAGTACCTCATGACATTAACTCGAAGGTGAGCTCTGAGCTCAATGAAGAGCCCTTTCATTTGACCCAAGTCAGCAGCATTACCATGAGAGTACAAAAGAGTGAGCCTCGCAAAAGGGTGTTTCCAAAAGGTGGCGACGATCTTATTACCGGCCTTTGTATCGAGCAGATGAACGTCGACGTTCTTATCGGCGGTGACCCCGGAGAAGACGAGCCTTCCATCTTGCTCGCTGTAAACGTCGTAAGTTGGTGGGTCCGGCGGAAAGAAAGCAAATTTCGCAGCCACGCTTCCAGTAACATTGCCCATTAACGCAACCCCAGTTCAGAAATGGAAATATTACACAGCTCGTGAGGTGATTTCGGCATGAAATGAGATTCTGGGATTCTATTCCATACCCCCGAAAAAAAACGCGTCTTTTTTTTCGGCTCTTTTTTTTTTTTGTAATAATGGGTTGTAAATAAAATGGTGATCTTTTTGATCACGGAAGAGAGAAAAAGGATGGTGCTGTTTTGGGATTTTGAGCGATGAAAACGAAGATGGAAAGTGAAGGGTGGAAGAAAATAGATCCGGCCTAAACGGGTGAGCTGGCCTTCATGTTCCGTCGACTAGTCACCTTCCTTTGTCTCTCACCTTCTTTGAGTAAAAAAAAAATGATTTTTTTCCATTCCATACATCCATATCTAATAACTGGCTCTCCCTTTTAATTAATTGTGGTCCAATGATTGTGTATTTATTAAATAAGAGGGTTTAGGTAAGTTGAGCATCTAATATGGAGTACCATATTGAGACATTAGTAATAAATACATCAAAGAGAATGTATGTTTGGAACTTTAGATTCAATACTCTCCTTTTTTTTTTTTTTTTTTGTAGAATCTGGGCATTATCCCTCAACCGATAGTTAGAGACTAATCTTCTTTTGATAACATAAAGATCACCGAAGTAAGTTTTGCCTCCTTTTAAAAAAAAAAAAAAAAGACAAAATAAAATTAAAGCAACCAAAGTTTACAAATCACATATGGATAAAATGCTTAAATGAAAAGAAGTCAAAAAATATAGATATTGAGATAACCCTAATAATAATATCAGAAAAATCAAAAAGTAAAATCAAGATTTCCTGTCAAGGTAATATCAATGTTTGATTAAAGATCTAAAGAAGATTTGATGAAACATTTATCCACACAATGAGCAGTTGAAGATGATGGAGAACCATGTTGTAGAATGTCTGTATTACAGATCCAGAAGAGGGCAACACGTTAGCATTTGGAGAGAAATGTGATTCCTGATACTGATCTAGCAATAGAAATTTTTTGATGGGGATAACCATTATAACAAATAATTCAGTGACAAAAAAGCTTTTCCGACTTCTTATACTTGAAAAGAATAATTTCCTATCATTCATCTTGCAAAAACAAACTAGAAACAAGACGAAAATTTTCTCTAATGACCTTTCCTTGATCTGAATGATTGGATAAGGCAAAATCTTGAAAATTTATCAGATTTTGCCTCTCCCAATCAAGCCTTTTTTATGGGTTGTATTTTTTTAACATCTATTTCATGCCCGCCAAATGGTTCCTTTTTACAATACTCACCTTTTTAAAAATTGATTTTGAACGAACAACAGCCTAGCACAATTAATAGATGATTGAGTCCTTTAAATACGATGTTTTTGGTTCAAATCAGGTCGTGTGCACAGAAAATACGTTGTTACGAGGAGGAAAACCGGCTTTTTGGTTAATTTGCTCTTTATTAAATAACTATTTACCAAAATGGTCCTGTCTGGAAACTATTAACCCATTTGTCCCTGTTTAGTCGACTAAATCGCGGGGTCTTCAAAAAAAAATTGCCCCGCGTTTTAGTCGACTAAATCATGGCTTAGTTGACTAAACAGAGGCAAATGAGTTAATAGTTTCTAGACAGTGGCATTTTGGTAAATAGTTATTTAATAAGGGGCAAATTGGTCAAAAAGCCGAGGAAAACCCATTTTGATGATCTCTTAAAAAAAACTTGATTTTGAATAAAGTTTAAATTAACATAAAATGCACCTTCCATTTAATATACTATAAGACAATTTTTTTTTGGCAAAATTGCACATATTAATAAGTTCATTAATAAACACTTTATTTTTCTCAAAAACATCTTATGTTTTGAAAAATTTAAACATTTAAAAAATTGTCTTACAATATGAAACAGATTGAGGAACATCTTTGCCTGCCAAGAAAAGAAGGTTGAGGAACATTTTCGTAATGGTAGATATGGAATCTAGAATAGTGGGTCGTTTTTTAGAGTCTGCTTCTGATATGCTAATCAAGCTTCATACCCCGCCTAAATTGACTTCATAAAATAATTAAATTTTTAATTAAATCTTTTAGATTAAAATTAAAATTAGTATGGAGTAGCTAGTGTTTCATTTGCATTATTGTAAATCTTTTAGTATTAACATATGTTACTCTTAATAAAAACAATTATTATTATTTAAATACAAACTTTTGAATTTTAGTTCATAGGAATATAAAAACGACTTTCAGTTGCCTATAGATAAATCTAATAATGTTTAAATTTAAGCTACTAGCTAATGTAGTAGTACAAAACTATAAGGGAAAATCTCCCTCATGGCCTAATTTATCATAATATTGTCAAAAAAGGTCCAAAGAAAAGTAAGATGTTAAGACATTTTCTGGTGTTATTTCAGAAAAATGTTGTATTGATATACTACCTCCGGTCCTAATTATAAGAGCTAGTTGATTTTTTTTGGAAAAATTAAGGAAGCTAAATAAGTTGCTTAGTCATTTTATATATTGTGTATCTTTAGATTATACATTAGTTTATTAGTCAAATTAATGAGTTTGAAGAAAAAAATAAAAATAAAAATATTGTAAAGTAATTTAATTAGCTTCATTAATCTCTCCAAAAAAAGTCAACTAGCTCTTATAATTAGGACCAGAGGGAGTAGTTGTTAACGTATACTGATTTAGTTGTTAGGATATTGTTGTTAACGTCTACTGATTTAGTCGTTAATATTGTATTGATATAATTGTTAACATTATGAAATAATATCAGAAAAAGTCTTAGGGCATTTTTTGACATATAACTTTTTTGGGGTCTTTTTTTGATAATTTTTTAGTTACTTAGACCTTGAGAAGGATTTTCCCAAACTAAAATACAAAATGATAAAATTCATGTCATTTTTAATTTTTTTTTTTTTTTTTGATAAAAAAAAAGTTTTGGATGGGTTCGGCATCGCCCCCACCAGGCGGGCACGGCCCGGCTCTATGAGACTTACTGGGGACTTACGAGATCGCCTACCAAAGGAGTCCCAGCAGCGGCAGAGGGGATCGAACCCACGACCCAAGGGCCTAGTCCTGGATCCCTTACCATCTATGCCAACTCACATTGGCAAAATGAAAATTGCAAGCAGGTGGCTTGCAGGAATCGAACGGGCATCATAATAAAGCTTGTCTTGTTACCGCCTTTGACATCGAGTTAAAGACATTTTACATTTGATTTGATTGCCGTGTAGGACTAATCTAATTTCAGTAGTTAGGTTGAGAACCACTTAGATCTGTTTAGTCAACTGGGAAATTAAGAATTTTAGAATTAAAAAATGGCATCTTGGCAAAGATTAAAAAAAAAAAAAACAGATAAGAATCCAATAAACATACGAAGTGGAGACAAGATTGAAAGAAAGGTACATTGCCCAATCCTCTTGGTCTGTGCAAAATGTCAGAGTTGTCCATCATTAAATATGATCCTTAATTAGCTCTCTTAATCATTTAAAAATTAAGTTGCGATTTAAGTCAGCTCATTTCATTACTATAAAAAAAAAGAGACATTTTTGATGTTATATATATGAAGCTTTAAAAACAATATGCTTTGCTATTTATGACTTATAATTATTATAAATGAATTTTTTGTATAACAGAAGAAGAAGAAGGATGGGGGTAATTTGGGGAATTGATTAAAAAGAAGTACAAAGTGGTTTGATTATAGTTAGAGTGCTTAATCCTTAAAAATAATGAGTGGAGAGATAAAGACATGAAGTTGTCAATCAAAGAGTAATAAAGTGGATAAGAGGACGGAAAAAAGGTTGGCGAAAATGGACGGCTGAGATTGAGTCAAAGACAGAAGAATGATTCTTCTATTCAATTATAGTAAGGGAGAGTGGGATTCAAAGATGGAAGAGTCAGACATTCTTTATTCTTTTTCTTAATCTTAATCTTTTCTTTTGTCAGCACATGTTTTACCAAAACCATGATTCTGTGATTTGATTCATGTGGTGTGGGGCTTATTATTGACCAAATTATGACCCAGATTTTTACTCTCTTTTTTCTTGGATTTTTTTTTTTAAAAAAAAATACAATTTAAACATCAAAATCTCAAATCGGCATTATTAACGGTAAGAGTATAGTTATTAACTATACTTGTATAACAATTAACTACTTATTTTAATGATAAATTACTGACTTGAAATTTTAAAGTTATTTTCTTTTCTATTCCCCCCCCCCTTTTTACTTGCAACGTCTTGAAATTTCTCAATTTTCTTCACAAATCACCCTCTAGATTCTAATCTAATTAATCTTGATTTTAGGTTCAAAAATATTTTCTATACTTGTACATAATTTAAAACTTCATACATATTTTAAACCATTATAGTCTATTTCTTAATGATCGATACTAGAGGTCTTAAAATTGTGTGTTGTTGGAGAAAAGCAGAAGTGGGGTGTTGTTTTTCATAAGAGATATTGATTGTATTTTTTATTTTAATATTTTATTAAAATAACATGAGGTACGATATTGAAAAAAAATAAGGTTAATATTTTGTGATTCATCACCTGAAGTTTTTTTCTATGTGCATTTTTCTTTGGCTAAGTTTTATTCAGGACTTATTATATAAACACTAGATGCATTCATGAGTACCAAGTTTTTAACAGATGACAGTTTATTGAGCAAACAAAAAAAACAGATGACAGTTTTTGAGATAAATTAAAAACAACTGTACTGCCTAACCCAAGTACAATAATTAATTACCAAAGTATTTTGGTCGGTATAAGATGTGTTCTTCAGCATCCTGTTCTAGCTAGATTGGTTGGTACTTGGTAGATTTAATAATTAGGGGTTCAAGCTTCAAGGAAAATTAACAGAAGATGGAAATGTCAGGTTTATGATAAAAGAGCAAGATGACGAAGAAGTGATGAGAAATGGAGCAAAACCTTGAGGACTAGGAGGGGCCTATTGATCTAAAAAGTAGGAATACTAATAAATGAGGGAATAAAGTTGATGTTTAATTTGTCTCCATTTGATAATGACAAAGACATTGATTTATATAATTATATCAACTCAGCACTCAGTGTGAGAGACTATGCTAGATAAATAAATTAGTGGGGTCAAGTCTTAGAATGAAGATATAAAGCTTCTGAAATGGTTTAGGAAACTAAGGGGACATTGATGTATGATTTATAGGATCATGTACCAAAACATGTGTGGATGAGGCCAAGGGCGTGGAACATTAGCTTCCATGATCACTTTCTTTTGTCTGTTGAACGAATTCTAGGTTAGGGTTAAGCTCATCTACAAGTCAATGGCAGGTGTCTACCTGATCACATACAACGTAGCCTTATTACTTATTGGTCACACATTGTCCTTTTGAATAACCTCAAAGTGCCTAGTTGGTTTATTGGTTGTGGTAGAAAATTAACCATGTGGGAAATAGATCTAAATTGTTTCTTTTGGTGAGTTTGTCTTACCCTTCAACCGTTGGATCTACACGGGTTGTTGTCATGACCACATTTTATAAAAAGAAAGTCACTATGAAATTCCAGTGTAACAAATAACAACAGATTGCTACTCACTTATGGTAAAGATTTTTTAGGTGATTATAGACCTTGTACTTTAATTTTTTACAATCAAGCCATCGCCTTGTGTAGTGGTTAAAATCAGTGTCAAAGGTTACCGAGAAAAAGAGCATAGGGTTACTTAAAAGTTTTCTGCTGTAACTTTCTTTTCTGTTATCCAATGGCTGTAAAGGGACATACTGAGTCAAAAAAGTGTTTGGACTGCTTGGAATTCGGTGCACCAAACCTGAAGAAAGCAAGAGCCAAAGAGAGTGAGAAATAATAATGTTACTACACACTTTCACAGAAAGACAAGCTTTAAAATAGAGTATACAGATGCCATGACTAGTGACTATAAAAAGGAATCTATATAATATGTACTGTATTGTTTTCATAAAATTTGTAATTAAATCAGTGTCTTAAAAATATAGATAGAGTCTTGTTTTAAATGTTCCTACCATTCTCTTTTGTCTTCATTCTAATATTCTATACCTCAGTAATATTTTAAGGTACTTGTCTTGAAAAAAAAAAAATACATGTATGCAGAACAGTAACTAATAACTTAATACTCAACAATGTCTACTAGATAATAAATATATTAGTATGTCATGCACAGCAAAGCAGGGTAATTTAATATTTGTTAGTTGTGGTTAATCGAGGAAGTCTAGGAATTAGCCATTCCTTTCATGTGAGCAAAACCTTTACATAATATAGTGAAAGAAAAAAGAAGAACCAGGGAGCATCAAATCATTAAAAGGTAAATGGAGCTTCAATATAGCTTGCCTTTAGTCCTTGTGCGCTGGATATTTAAGTCATGAGAAGCATTTCTTGACCAAACTGGACCTAGCTATTACAGTCCCGGAAAGAAATAAATGTGAAAATGATATAACAAAGAACCTTGCACTGCAAAAGCTATGCACTGTACTTGAAAAAAGAAAAAGCAAAGACAAAAACAAAAAAACAGAGTCCAGATCACTAGATGGCATTTCATGAGACAGTACATGTCTAAAGAAGATGTTCCATGTTGGCAAATGATACATCCTGGATTATTCACTAGACCCATTTGAACACAATGTGCAAGGACAAGCAAAAGGAACATGTGTTGTTTTCTTTTTTACTGAAACAAATTATAAGCTTTTGCAGTACATTAGCTTGCATTTCAAGGTCATCTCAGTATTATTTAGTACATAAGATACCAATAAATAAACTTCATCATGCTCACCTACCAAGTTTTTGATCCTTGGAAAAATGACCTAAGGCAAGTATTTGGTTTAGTAAGGATCGGTTATTATTATTTTCCCCTAACCTTAGCCAAGCTTGCCAGCTCTCTGTGCAGGAGGTGACCGTGACCATCAACAATGGAACTAGTTTCGTGCCGTAACAAGGACACTGCTTGTCCTAGATTTATAAAAAGAAACGAAATAACAAGAGTGTTGTAAAATCTCGTTAGATCCGTATGTTGCCACGAACCTCAAAGGATAATAATAATATAAAAGAGAGAGAGAGTTAACAACAGTATCCCATGTCCAACATCTGCTTTCTCTTTAATCCACTGTCCTAAGCTACAATCCCATCAAAATTGTGCAGGATCAATAGAATCAGTATCCAGTACTATAACTATAATTCGATATGAGGACATATATAGTACATGAGATTTGGCAATGGAAGAAGAAATTATCTAGCCTTGTTTCAAGGAACAAAGAAAAAAAAAATCAAGCGTCAACATCATCCAAGACTGCCTGGAACAACATAAAGGCATATCTTCAAGAACGAGCAAAACTCAGAAGACAATGAGACTGCAACCAGAAAAATCATATGATACTGGGATTGTAAGGTGCACAATAAGGGAAATTCTTGATAGGTAGTGGAGTTTAAACGAGTGAAGTCACTTTCTCTCGCTCCTTAGCTGCCAACTTAGCTTTCAAGAAAATCCCATTGTTCCCCATTTTTTAATTCTTTCCAAATCTGGCTTGCGAAGCATGGCAAGAACTATTAACAGCACCACGAACTGGGGGTAGACAGATCAAATACTCCATGGATCCATTTAAAGCCCAAACGTAAATGAAAATGAAGAAATAATGACACGTAAATGAGAATGAAGAAATAATGACGGGATTAATACCAAAGTACTTTGATTTGATTACAGTGCAATAACAAACAAATCGATCATAGAAAATGAAAAAATAAAGAGCGGAAAACCTAAGAAGATGGTCAAAGACGATGTGTTAAACAGTCTGATGCGTCGAAAAAAATCCTTATCATTTGGATAAATTAATTTCGTTCCAATATGTCTGGACTTGAAAGGACCCTAAAATGAGAGTATTATTTTCATCACAAATAGCAACAGTGCATAATGCTGAAGGCGACATATCGTCAAACTTTCTCCCCAAAAGTTATCTTTAGGCAACAAAATATTCAAGGAAGAATTGAAATCAAATGAAGCTCGAGTCAGTGCATCGATGGTTGAGTCTGTCTCTGCCGTTTTATCGCCGACGACAAGATTTCAGCCACGAAGGTGGGCCATTCTGGCGGCGCAATGTGTGCCCATGAATGGTGGGCTTGAATTTGGGCCTTATCAATTTACTTCGGCCTACTTATTAATCTAATCATGGTAGACATATAGCAGCTACATTTTATAATGATGCTAATTATATTTCAACTACCCCTCGTCCTTGGTTTCAACTGGCAAAGGAGTCAGACACTCTCACCAAAGGGGAGTGGGTTCAATTCTGGAGTTGGTCAAGGCGTTGTGGGAGGTATCCTAGGCTTCTACGAAGCAATGAAAACTCAGGCTAAGGTGGAGACATATATACTCTTAGTCCTGAATTCCTTACGGAGTGGACTCCAAGCACCCTACCCTTGGACTGTGGGTGAGTCCAACCCCTCTCCTAAAATTTTTTATATAAAAAAAAAAAATCGACTTCGTATTTAAGTCTCTAAGTGACCAACGATCATAGGCCTAGTCATAATGTGACGAATTAAAGTTTGAATCCTCACTAAGAGGAGTGCTTGTATTTAATGTCCAACAATACCTCGAACACCCCATAAGAGGATACATGTGCTTAAGAAAAAAAAAAGCATCTAAGTGTGAAGCCTTTGAATTTTGCATGTGGCCTTTTAATAAGGCATATAACAAAAGAGATTCCAAATATGAGATGTTTATGTTGGATAAATTACACTGATCACATAGAGGCAGTTTTGAATAACGTGTCTTGAACATTTGGTCCACGTTGATGTAATACATGACAGTCTCTTACTAATTGGCGTTGTGCTTGATAGGGATTGAGTTGGTGTAAGTGAAATTCCCTTGCACGCCTGCTTTTATTGATTGATATGTCAAAATCAAGAACTGTGAAAAATTTATGGGATGAGGTTTGCCTATTCATTTTTCTTGTTCAAGCACATGATTCATTCAAATCTCTTAACTTTCCATGTCTAATTTTGTTGCCGGATGCCCAAGGTTTTTGACATAGATAAAGATCCAAATCCCATATCTATGAGACTTGAATCCTTTTTTTTTTTCAGCTCGGTTGACTGATACAAGACTGATTTAATTTAGGATTCATCTTGGGTAGACTTGGCTCTTCTCCTATTGAGTTGAATAAGCATAGAGAAATCTAGCAACCAAAGAGGTTGGGTGTTTGTGTGTAGCGCTCGACAGTGCCTCAAATGAGATTATCTCCAATAGAAGGATGCATGTACCTTAAAAGAAATCTATAAAGCCGAACTCCGTGTATGAAGCTATAGCCCAAGAAAAAGGCTCTTGTTTCCCGACTTTTGACAAACAAAAGTTTGTAGTTTTGAAGTATCATAGCCCCAAAAGAAATTGAAGTCAGGATACAGTGTGCTCTCATCACTATACCCATTTCAAAATTGATTCTGACACCATTTCCATTTGAATGTAAAAGGGAAAACCGAAAAACCCCGGGGATTTTTGTTTTTTTTTTGTGGGGTTCATTTTCAGTCATTGAATTCTTGATATTTCTTTACATGTAGCTTTTTAACATACTTAACACTTGGAAGAAAGGCAGTATTATACATTCATGGTTGATTACTCTTTCCACATTCAGTTTCTAATTCCAATTTTATGTCAGAATACCAATGAGAAGACAAGAAAGAATAAGCTTATTAAATGGAATGAATAATATCATGTGAAGAAATGTTACAGAGAATAACAAAATTTCTCAACAACAGTCTCTCAATGTCAGCTGGAAATCTTGAGGCAGCTTTTGGCACTATATGAAGTTGATGTTACATAGGGATCTGTATGGAAACTTTTTGCAGAAAAAAACCCGCAAAAAATTGTCAATCAGGAACACAGTCATATACAATTGAAAACCTTACTTCATGCAGATTCGGGCTCGTCAGTGGCACAAGACGATCGGAAATTGCAAGGGCAAGAAATTAGCTTTCATTTTCTCTCTCTCTCAACCAATCAACAAAAGAGTCAAGGATCACCGGCCAAGCTTGGGAGGAGTCGTAAGATTGAAGATCTGAAAAGCTTACCTGGCAGAGGGCAGAGACAAAAAAGGTCATAACATTTTTTCACATGCCATGTTAAGGCTTGCCTACCTTCCCAAATCAATTTTACAAGTATCCATTTATGCATAAACAATATAGTCTATTTCAATCTACATTTTGTTGACCAAAAATTTTTTATCTACATTTTCAGATTTGGCCGGGACAAGATCTGCAGATAACTAGCATAAACTCCTTGTAAATATTGAGATGAGCGTAATTGTGAAAAGGTAATCCTGGGTTTTCTCTGAAAAGTTTAGCTACCATGTGTTTTTTTAACGCTTGGCCAATAGCCTACAGGGAAACCTTACTAACCTCATATAATAAACTCATGGATGAGTAAAAACCACACGTTACTAAAATCCAAGGAAATGTTACAACAGCATTACCTCCTTAAAGAAACGGTAAAAACTACCCCATTGATCCAAGTTGATGGCCCTGTAGTCACTTTGTGCCTGCCACAAAAATTAGATCAACTGTGAGAAAATAATTCCTGGAAAAATATCTTGATATTAAATGTCTTTTTAGCAACATCTTCTGACTGAATAACATAATGCGCATTATAAAAAGTTTAATTGGGAGAAAATTCTTCCATCCAGAACTTGCCAATTAGAATTCTTTAGAGAAATTTTTCCTTAGCACATGCATATAATTTCAAATCACGAAACGCAAACAAAAAAACCGCATAAGATAAAAGCCTAACCATAAGATTATGAAGATTAAGAATAAAGAGGTCAATCTCTTCTGAACAAACAGAAGCACGATAAAATATGTAACCTACCTTTAGATAGTCAATTAATAAATTGACCTGAGCGGTAAATTGGGGTCCGATAACAATATTCAACAACTCACAGATGGTCTCAATATCTACACTCCTTTGCCTGGCCTCTGAAATAGTAAATTCATGTTCCATCAATTAAGAGACATAAAAAGTTAAGAACTAGAGCGAGTCCCACGCAAATGCAAAGAACCTAATATGAGCCACACTATTCACGGCTTATAAACATAAACAATGCCATTGTCTATAGTCTATACATTTTATATTCTATATTGTCTAAACTTGAGTGCAATACATCCCCGGTTCCCCATCAACAACAAGCTTACCCGTTAGGCAGTATTGAAATGCAAAGTTATAAAAATCCTCAAAGCGGCCTGATTTCATCACCTAATTAGAACATGTAAATGAAATGGATAAAAACCTTGATCTAAATCAGAATGTGAGAGGACAAAAATTAAATTTTAGGTATAATAAAAAAAATACCTCTTTATCCAGCCCAATGACTGCTTTTTTCAATTTAGGTAGAGTGTCAACCCCTAAACATTTGAGGCCTCTTCGCCACTCATCCTATTTAATAAAAAGGTAATCATGACCTATTCAAGTGCTATTTTAATAATGTTATGATACAGAAATTCAAACCGTTTAACCAATGACTACTGGCACCTAAAATATCAATACTGCTATAAATGAAACTATTTTCCAAATAGAATGCAGTGAATAAAATATAGATGACAGATTGGGAGTCCTAAAAGGTAAAAAGATGACATTACACATAATAGCCCCCAAAAGTTTCCTCCTCAGCATCAACAGCGCAATATTTTGGGATTCACTTATTATTTCTTGTTGTAACTTTTGCAATGAAATCTTATCATCAAATATATATATAATGTTCTAAACAGCACCCCTCAATAGATCAACCTAATTTCTCCTAAAGATGTTAACAATAACCATATTTGGCAACATGATTCGAAAGGCCAGTCTAAAACATTTTCCATCGAATCTCTTTTGCTAGTATTAGAATTCCCCAGTATGAGACAAACTTATGATTTGGGCTCTCGTATACACAAAATTTCAAATACTTGAGAAGGAACAAGTGTACCCATACTTGGAAGCACGGAAACTCAAGATGTTAACAATAAGTGCTTGTTTATTACAACATTCAGTTGACTAAGTACTAAATACAACTAAATGACTGTGAAGCAATGCGCATACCTTAGAAAAATAACCCTGCTTTTCAGATTGCATTGTCCTGTTAAGTTTATTTATTAACAAATGTTAGATCAGCTAGCTAAAGGAAAAGTACAAAAACAGGCACTAATAGTAACATACCAAGCAAGCATCAGAATTTTAATGTCTGTATGAGGCACACGTAAATCTGAACAAAGGGATTCAATTCCTGCTGGACTGAGAACCAAAATATAAAAAATTACATCAGTTGGAGTCAAATAGAAGCATATCCATCCAAGTAAGCAATTATATGTAAGTTGACAAATTGGTCAATATCATTCGGTATATTTCAAAAGATAGAGTTCATTACTAAATGAAATATACACATTTTTCCACTTCTGTTATTTTAGAAGTAATAAAGGAAACAGCAGAGAAGCTCCTAATACACAGACACACACATATATATAATTTTTAGAATCAAAATATGGATGAAAATTATTGTTTAATGTTCTCAATTTTTTTCCACAGTATAGATAAGAGATCAATTCATTTTAGGGAGTAGAGAAAACATAGATGAAGAGCCTATATCGTAATTTTTTTTAACTGTCATAGTTTTCCTCCAGTGTGGGCAGTCTCTCGCCAAAAGAAATGCAGATATTCACCAAGTACCATGATGAACACGCAAGCAGAGCAGGGATATCAATGCATTTAACAAGATATAACTACTAAAGAATGGTCATTTCAAATAATTAGGCAATACCAGTATTCGTCAACCCAGTTACTGCACTACAAACTATGGATCTATGATGGAATGGGGGTCAAAACTCTGGGGGAAAAAATGTGCTTTTTACATGTTAGCAGCATTTATTGCAAGCAAGAAGAGGCTACTCTCCACCAAATTGAAAATTAAATTAAGTGCTTTTTTATGACAGTTATTGTCATCCCTTCAACCCACTAGTTAAAAGAATTAATGTGATCAGTCTGATGACTACAAAAATAATAATCTTGCCAGAAACGTAAATAGAGAGCATAGGGTAAATAAATAAGTTTACAGAAGCTTCTTTCCTTTACCACATCATGCCATGTGCAAAGAGTAAAACAAAATCAAAAGGGATCTAACATAAGCCAGATACTTCACATCATCACATCACCAAACTGGAAAAATAGATGTGTGCAGAAACAGAATTCCAATTTCTTTGAGCAACCAGACATAAATGCCTGATACAATTGTTTGACCGAGCATGCATTAGGCATTTTCTCTTGGTGCTAGTTCACACCAACCATTATTCTTTTCTGTTAGAACTATCAACAGTCCCATAAAATAAGCAAAATTCCATGTAATCAGATGAGTACAGATGAAGTCAGAAAGAGAATTTATCTATTCTAACTAACAATGAAAAATGTAATAACCTGAAAAAGATCCAATTAGCACATACTTACTCAATCGAATCTATTGATTTATTTGCATATTTATCAAATAGCCGATCTACTTTGTTGGTTTGCTTTGTTCTTGATTTCTTGGGTGCTGAATAACATGAAATAAAACCATTACAGCAGATCAACTTGGGAGCCATGATCCAGGAACAAAGAAAGAAATATTCAAAGAAACAGTTCTACGGTGATGTCAAACAGCTAGAAAAGTCCTGCAAGAAGTATCGGGACAAGTGTTATCAAACACAGATACACGAACAATAACTCAAGCTTTTATTCTCGTCAGGTTTTGTCATGATCCTAATTGGGAAATACGGGACCCGAGTGTCACATTTGAAGTAGGGGCTCTGATGAAAATTGCTATGGACTTCAGCACTCCAAACTCATGAACCAGCTTCCGAGCATGACCCTCCCATATAAGGAAGGACACAGTATTAAAATCCCCCGACAATTCTAAACGGAAAATAACAATCCGATTCCGGCAAACTCAACCAATAACATCAAGAATCAAGAATCACGGAAGAACGTTGTGGTCGCAGGAGAACGAAGAAAATAAAATTCTAGTGGATATAGAAAACCAAACAAAAAAAAAAACAAATCGATATCTCGATCAAGACATGGAAGAGGAGCGAAAAGGAAAAATTTAAAAACTTGAGGGATCTTGGAGGGAAAACACAGAGACCAGAAAAGGAGGAGGAGGAAAAGAACGAAAGAATTGAAGTACCGGGAGTAGCAGAAAGATCGACGCCGGCTGATGGGGCGGCTTTTCTTTTTGAAGGTCGAGGCATCTTGGTAATGTGATATAGGACTTGGAAAAAGATAGTGGGTTTAGCCACTCAAATCAGAATCCTTACAAATTGTACAGAGAAAACCCTATTCGGAGACAGACGAGGGAGGGAGGAAGGAAAATGGAAGGTTTAAGTGAGGTTTTATAGCTTTGGAGTTGGCAATGCATCTTCTCGGATAAAAGCGGCGCCAGCCTTTTTCATTTTTGCCCGTCTTGTCCTTCTTAGCTATTCCTCTCAAGCAAAACATTATGGGCATGTTGGAGATTAGCTATTCCTCTCCAGCAAAACATTATGGGCATGTTGGAGATTGTGAAAGTCGAGAGAAAATTCATCACGGTTAATCCAAACAAACATTATAGGGAAAATAATATAAAAAGAATTTTAAAATTGTAAAATCTCATATCAGCTTTGTTACTTAATTAATACGAGAATGATGAGAGTTGATAAGTACTCACTCTTAATTATAGGAGCAATTTAATCGATTTTAGAGGGATTAAGGAGAGAAGCTAAATTAGTTAATTTTACTTATTTTCCTAAAATGCCTTTATATAAATTTAAAATAACATAAGTAATAGTGAATTATAACCTTACCACATATTCTCCGACCAATTTTCCTTTTCACACGCTTTCTAATTGAAATAATGGTCTTACTATATAAACATATATGTGTGTATATATGTATACATATAGATCTATCAACACACACGCGCGCACACACACATATATATAGACACACACACAAAGATATATATATATATATGTGTGTGTGGGTGTGTGTGTACACACACAAACATAGATATACATATATATGTACACATATATACATACATATATACACACATATATATAAATACTTCTAATAATAAGTATAGATAGGGGCATTATAGGAAAAAATTGACAAAAGTTAAAATTTGCTCTTATAATTAGGACCACAACCAACTTCAAAATTTGCTTCTATAATTAGGACCGGAGGGAATAATTTACAACTTATTTTTTTAAGAAATACCTTATGTACCAATCTCTTTTGCAACTGAAGGAGAATTGTACATACTACCATCAATCCTAGATATAAAATCTAATCTAATTAACCTTCTTCGGAGATCATATGTTGGGTATGATTAAATTAGATATCAGTTTATAAATAATACAAATTAGTTTTGTTCTGTCATAGAACATAAACCCTAACCCTAGGTGGGCTAGGATGTGGATATAGGATCAAATAGCTCTCCCCCAAGTATCCATAGATGAGATACCCGAGAGGATCGGAGATCACAAAGCACAGGGACTTGACCTAGGAGCAATTCCTAGGGCCTACGTACCCTGAAGAGGGATCAAAGTCCACGTAGTTCGATTACACGGGAGGCGTTTAGCCAATGGGGTGGTGTGTGTGCTCTGTGTGCAGTATATGCAATTGAGAGAGAGCTTAGAAGATGATGTGTACCTTTAGGGTTTAACTCCTATTTATAGAGTGTACCTTAGGTGGAATCGTATCGGCCTCATTAATATGATTGATTCGAGATCATATCATATCGGTCTCATTAACCTCTACGGCATATCCCAACAACCATATCGGCCTCTTTACTATGATTGATATGATTGGATCCTCCTTTATGACAGCAGATCCCGATATGTAATATGCTCCTGGTTGGGTCATATATGGGATATGGGCCTAATATTTATTCCATAACAGTTGCCCCCAAGCTCGGTAGTTTAGGTCTCGAGCCGCCAAGATTAATCGATCGCTATCGGAGATCCCCGAATCCGACTTTGTTTTCATAGCAATTTTCCCGGGCTAATTGTCTGGTTTATATTCCTGCATTTAATAACATGTAAGCAAATCACAATAAATGGAAAATACTTACTGTTGTGCAAATCGTTCAACGTGCTCATTTCGGATACTTGTCCGAGCTTGCATTAAACTTTCTGGTTTGCATTAATGTCGGTTATTGATAGCACACTCTTCCATTCAACAAATCATTGTCCACTCTGTTGCCCCCCAGCCTGGTAGTTCAGGTTTCGAGCCGCGGGATATGCTACTTTCCAAATCCGGACAAGGTGTTCGTCATTGTTGGGATTCCGTGCGTGCTTAACGGGATCCTCGATTTTAAACTAGATTCAGTTTAAATCGGGTCCGCCTTCTATCTTTGTTTCCTGCAAAACCTTAACAGAACTTATCTCGGTTTTACCGTGTCCCAAATGAAGCATGTTTTAACCGTTATTTCTACGGATCCCGGATTTTAACCAGATTAAGTTAAGCCGGGGTCCGCCTTCATCCCTTTCGTAAGGATGGACTCCACAATCTATCCGAGATCCAATTAAGGAGCGTGGATTTAATTGTATAAAACAGACTTGACATGATTTTTGAAGACGGGTTTCTTTACCCTGCCCTCTACATGTTTAATTTGAACATGATTTTCGAAAACGGGTTTCTTTACCCTGAATTCTACATGTTTAATTTTGACATGATTTTTGGAGCCGGGTTTATGTACCTCGAATTCCTACATGTTTAATTTGAACATGATTTTCGGAACTGGGTTTATGCACCTCAGATTCCTACATGTTTAACTTGAACATGATTTTCGAACACGAGTTTTTCTTTACTCAGAATTCATACATGTTTTCCTTCGACATGATTTTTGGAACCGGGTTTATATACCTCAGATTCCTACATGTTTAACTTGGACAGGATTTTCGAAGACGGGTTTCATTACCCTGAATTCATACACGTTTAGATTTGTACATGATTTTCGAAAACGGGTCTCTTTACCCTGCCCTCTACATGTTTAATTTGAACATGATTTTCGGAACCGGGTTTATGTACCTCGGATTCCTACATGTTGAATTTGTACATGATTTTGGAAGACGGGTTTGATTACCCAGAATTCATACATGTTTGGATTGCACATGATTTTCGAAAACGAGTTTGTTTACTCAGAATTCTACATGTTTGGATTGCACATGATTTTCGAAAACGAGTTTGTTGACTCAGAATTCTACATGTTTGGATTGCACATGATTTTCGAAAACGAGTTTGTTGACTCAGACTTCATACATGTTTAGAGATTTGGTGGTCGTAGCCGTCGTTAGACGAAATCAAGATTTCAACCAGATTCGGTTTAACGAGGTCCGCCTTCAAGACTTTACACGGACCCCTGATTTTAACCAGATTCGGTTTAACCGGGTCCGTCATCTATTTATTCTGGGCCTCATTAAGAAAGCTTTATTGTAATAAGTCAGCTGAAGCAAATAAGAATTATCAAGGCAGGATTCAATAGTGTCTCGGGCCCAACACCACTATATTTTTGTACTAGAACTTTCTATCTGGGGAGATCCCCCCAACAATTGGAAATATTAGTAGGCAGGAATTACTTGCTTTAACATAACAGAACCGTATGTTGTTTAAATGACTATACCCTTTGAAATAGTCGTCATTGTTTTCTTTTTTTGGCATAATAGAAGAAATTTTATAAAAGAAACTGCAATATTCATGAGGTCAATGAACAACATACCAATTCAGAAGTGCTTGCCCTTTGCACGCCAACATCTTCTTGACTTTTCTACTGCATTATATTCCCAAGAAATCAAACACTTGGAATTTGATGCACATAAATCATTGGGATACGTCATTGAAGATGTAGGTGACATGTGGCTCCAAATGAAGAGTTAATTTCCACAAATAATCCAAGAACTCCCGAAGAGCTAGTTGAGCATGGATCATTGTCCACTGAGCATTTACATGGCCATGGACTTTACCCCTATAACTTTTTGCACATGCCTCCAAGGAAGAAAAATGAAGCAGCAGCTATTCTGAGAAAAGGTATGCATCAACATTGAATAAATTAAATAATGCTTCGGATTTTTGTAAGCAGCAACTAGGTGAGTTCCCTATGCTTGGCTCGGTAGAGGATATGCATGGAGCTAATTAATTTTTTAATCCAAGCAACGTGGATGGTAGCTCATCCTTTCAACCACCTTTCAACCAACGTGGATGGGAAACAATCTGCATCCGAGCTTGTGCCTCGGTCTGATTCCTTTGCTGGTATTTGGATCATGCTGATAGTGTCAAGTGTTCCCTAAGCTTCCTCGGGTTCCTTCATGGACCCAATATAGCTGAAGAAGATTACATGCCATGTCTGATTTGCAAAGCAGAGCCCTCTAATTCATACACGTCTTAGGTTTTTAACTGTCTTGAAAAACTAAGAGCTTCCACTGAGCTTCCTGACTTGAACAAGTAGCTCATCATAATAGAATATGGGCTACGATTTAGAAAATCAAGGTCCTTACATTGAGCTTAGAATTAGAGTCCGCAAATATAATTGTTGTCCATGAACAACCTTTCTTTCAACGAACTAGGACAAAGCTTCCTGCTATGACTTTCTTGAATCATTGGATAAAAATTCAAGCTGTTCGCTTTGCCTCAATTCTGATAATAAGATCAGTAGATGCAAACAGTGGCAAGAGGCTCTTCTTGATCTTCGCACCTGCCATCGCCTTAAGCCCTTTAAGAGTAACCCTAGGAAGTATCTTTGTTCTCAGTCACCTTCCTCGAATATTAAAAGGCATCAGGAACCATGTACAACACATTCATCACGCAAACGTGAAATTTGGAATTAGAATTTTCCCGCGGAAAATATTTCTCTGACAGCGTCTCTGACACACTATGTTTGAATGCAAGCTCGGACAATGGCAAGCGGTGAACATAAAGGCTGCACAGGGAAATATCATGCCTCCAGGAATTAAAGTAAGACCGTGATCTCGTAACAACCAGGAACCATCTCCAGACATAATATCGGATCTTCCTGTCTTATGATTTCCACCAAGTTGGACATGCACCTGACTATAGCAGTTCTGGAACTTCACATGCCCTGAATGCAACTTAGAAAAGACGAGACCAAGAGTTTGACTGAAAACCGGCGATAATATAATCAGAATTCCAACTTTGACGCAAATCATAAATTCATTGAGCGTGGGACCCAGCAACGCTGCAAAATACTCAGACTCAGCTATTCCTGTCTTTGATTCGTCCCTGTGTCGAGATCACTGAAGCACATCACAACGCTCCAAAGTCGGAATTGGGAAACTGAGAAGGCTATCTCGGTTTTGTCCCTGCGTCGTACCTCGGCATCAATCCTCGTCTGAATCTCTATCTCGGCTCACCTATCTTTTACCATGAGATTCAAACTCGAATAATATGACAATATTTGAGTATCACGGCATTGATAATAGTGAAGCACTCCGGCATCTACCGAGGTAGCATCTCGGCATCTCAGAAGGTCCATCTCTGGTGTCTCAGGATCAACGCTTCTCTGAATGTAGCGGCTTCCAAGTGAAACATTCGAAATCCGAATGCAGAAACTCGTCGTTTGGACTCGGCCATGCATATGCAGAGGGCATTTGACCATCTCAGCAAAATATAACACCACAAGGAGCTGAGTCTCCTTTTACTGCGGTGTCGACACGTCCTATCCTCAGGTTTCCAATTCATGAGTCACGCGTTCGACGGAACTATCGCCAACCCCTTATTGCTTTTACTGGGTGTCGGCACGTTAGATATCAGCTCCAAGACTTAGTTCACAAGGTCAAGTCTCTTATCCGATGCATGGTGGAGACGCATTCCCTTAAGTGGCGCGATCATGCACTCACACAATCTCGTTGGCATAGATCACCTGAAGGCAGCTAAACCGTGGCGAAACCAGAATGCTAGGATCTCTAATCGCTGCTTCTGGGAAACTGAGAAAGGTACCACGTATTCACAGGAT